>VZTU01027166.1:0-17079 GCA_013400835.1 Zapornia atra | reverse complement strand
ACCGGCCTGTAGTTCCCTGTGTCTTACTTTNCAGAGGTGAGATTGACCGGCCTGTAGTTCCCTGTGTCTTACTTTTTTTCTCTTTTTAAAAATGGGAGTTGTGTTTCCCCTTTTTTGGTCAGCGGGGACTTCACTGGACTGCCACAGCTTCTCAAGTGTGATGAAGAGTGGCTTAGAAACTTTGTCCACCAGTTCACTCAGGATCCATGGATGCAACTCATCAGGTCCCATGGACTTGTGCACCTTCAGGTTCCTTAACTGGTCTCGAACCTGATCTTCTCCTTCTGTGACTTGGATGGTGTGGCTAGAGCACTTGCTGATGACGACTGAGGTAAAAAAGTCATTGAGCACTTTGGCCTTCTCCATATCCTGTGCAACCAGGTCCCCCATTTCCTTCTCTTGTCTTCCTTTTATCGCTGACATACCTATAGAAGTTTTTCTTTTTGCCCTCGTGATCCTGTCAGATTTAATTCCATCACGGCTTCAGCTTTCCTAATCTGATCGCTGGCTGCTCTTGGATACAGTTTCTCTGTATTCCTCCCTGGCTCCCTGCCCTTGCTTCCACTCTCTGTAAGCTTCCCTTTTGTGTTTGTGTTTGCCCAGGGTCTCCTTGTTCATCCATGCAGGCCTCTGGATGGCTTTTCCTGACTTCCTCTGCCTCTGAGCTTGGAGGATGTGATACAAAGCAGTTTTCTTGGACCCCTCTTTCCTGCAGGGCTTTGTCCCAGGGTGCTCTACACAGCAGGTCTCTGAAGAGGCCAAAGTCCGCTCTCCTGAAGTCCAGGGTAGCAAGTTTTCTATGTGGTCTCCTCACTGCCCGGAGGATCTTGAACTCAACCATTTCTTGGTCACTGCAGCCAAGGCTCCCCTGTGAGCTTCACATCCCCTACCAGCCCCTCCTTCTTGGTGAGAACAAGGTCCAGCATGGCACCTCTTCTCATTGGTTCCTCTGTCACTTGGCGGAGGAAGTTCTCATCAATGCATTCTGGAACTTTCTGGATTGCTTGTCCCCTGCCTGTCTCTCCAGTAGATCCTGGAGTGATTGAAGCTCCTCATGAGGACCAGGGCTTATGAACATGAAGCTGCTCCTATCTGTTTATAGAGGGCCTCATCCCCTTAGTGTCCCTGGTCTGGTGGCTCGTACAAGCTTCCCCACTGCAGTGTCTCCTGCCCCTGCCCTCCCTTTAATTCTGCCTCAATGAGGGCACATGTACAGTAAGTAAGACTGAGTGCCGGTCACTCCTATAATAAAATTCCACTGTGCAGATGAGATGTTAATCTGTTATGAGCAATATGGGGCTAGTTGATAAAATCATGTTTTTTAAAGTAATTTTTCTGTTTTCAGATGAGACGTGACATACTGGCTATGTTGAGATTGTGCTTCAGTTTACAACACTAAATATGATCTGCAGAACCTGTTCAGATGTATGAAAGCACAGTGAGAGAATCTAGATTGTCCTAAACTGTCCACATAGGAATGTAAACACTGGAGGAATATCCAGTGTTTATAATTTACAGCATGCTTGGAGGTCTTTCCATTCTGATTGTCTGAAATGGTACAAGACCCTTCAATCCAGGCTGGTGCTTTGTTTCAGTGAGAACTGACCTTTATTAGCATACTTAGAAGCAAGATCTTCTTAAGAATGTGTGGATGTAAAGTGTAGTACATTTTACTTAATAAACTGTGCCTTGCTTGCCATGGTGGCGTGGACCAAATAAGGTGATGGCAGAGAAGCCAAGAGTGACCCTGTTCTCCTACTTCCATTAAATTCTGTACAGCTAGTTCACAGCAAACACTTGGTGTGTGTGAAAACTGAAAAGCTCAGTTGAATAGCTAAGAACCATGTGTTTTGGTTTATTCAAGTGCTGGTAGACTCACAAGAGCTATACTTAGAGCTATGAGGATATAAAAATGTTTCTTTTACTAGAATTGTCAATTCATAGGCTCAGAAATGAGAAAAGCATTGCTGGCAACATTCAGTAAGCTTTTGAACCAAACTTAATTAACCCTGAAATAGTTCTTTGGAGTTTGGCAGATGGCTCCAAAAGAACCACAGAAAAGGGCAACATGCTGGCTATACTGGAAAGGAGGGTGGACTAGACATTGGCACCCTCCCCCCAACACAGCAGCTGACTGTGCCTGTGGCACTGCGCTCATGGCATACCCTAGTGACCCAAGAAGATCCCTCCTCTGGGAGGAGCTGAGAAAGACACAGTAACAAAACCAGGATGATTCCTCTGCTCTGGGGCCAGGGCATACTAAGGGTGTTCATGACTTGGCTGTCAGTCACCGCCTTCTCTGCATAATCCTCTTTCCCACCTTTCCCCTCTGTCCCTCTAAGAAGTGTGTGAATGCAACAGTCTCATTGACTATTTCTGTTAGAAAAATCATAGAATAGGAAGGGACCTTTAAAGATCATCTAGTCCAACACTCTTGCAATGAGCAGGGACGTTTTCAACTGGATCAGGCGGCTCAGAGCCCCATCCAACCTGACCGTGAGTGTGACCAGGGACAGGGCATCTACAGCCTTTCTGGGCAAGCCCTTCCAGTGTTTTACCACTCACACTGTAAAGAATTTCTTCTTTATATCTTGTCTGAGTCTACCATCTTTTAATTAAAACCTCTACCCCTTGACCAGTCACTACAGGCCCCACTAAAAAGTCTATGCCATCTTTTTTATGAGTCCCCTTTAAGTACTGAAAGGAATTAAGATGTTTAGAGCAAAGTGATTAAGAATTAATACAATTCAAAGAGGTTATGCATTAACCCTAATAAAAATCAAATAACTTTGTTTTGGCCAGGAGAGGTAGACCTGTATCTCACACCTGCATCTTAATTTATTGGGTTTGCTTATCATGCTTGCATCTGATTCTGAAGAGATGGGTGTGACAGATACTCCAGCTGGTGGCACTGGCAACCCTTAACCTGTGGCACTGCACAGCATTGGTGCTGGAATTGGGAAATGGAGGCAAGCCTTGTGAGTGCTCCTGTGTGCTGCACTGGACAGTACAGGGGTCTGAGGCAGACACCCCTCCCTGGTTTGAAGGCTGTGCTGCCTCTATGGTTGGGAATTGAGGCCTGGGAGAAGGGCAGCTTGTTTGTGTTGAGAAAGAAAGCAGAGAGGCGTGCAAAGTGGGATGAAAAACTCTTCCATTTCTTCTCATCCTGTGCACAGAGAGACCCAGTCTGGACTTGAGGAAACCCCTCCCCACCTAAGCTGCACATTTCCTGCAAGACCTGTAATTTTCTGTTTAAGAGTTCATCAACAGTCCCCTTATTTAAAATGAGCAACAAGGCCAATAGGTTGGGGTTTACACTTAACCGGGATAACATGCACACTGATGGTATGTCATTGACGGAGTTCAATTAACTTCTAGAATTAAATAACTTAAGTGGCCCCAGTCCAGGAGAAAGGACTCCAAGGGTTGAGTGTTCTTTTCTACAAGGTCAGACTGCTTCCTTTCTGTGACCAGGGACTCCTGCATTTTATTTTTTGTCAGTGTGGTGGTTTTGGCCCTAACCAAAGGCCAAATACCCACCAAGCTGCTCGCTCACTCCCCCCTTCAGCCGAAAAGGGGGAGAAAATAGATATTTGGGAGGCTTAGGACCTGAGATAAGGACAGAGGGATCACTCTCCAATTAGTGCAATGGGCAAAACAGACGCAGCACAGAATAAAGGAAAGAAAAGGTGATTTATTACTACTTACTACAACTACTACACCCAGTGAACCGGAACGAGATAAGAAGCGGCCAGGTCTTCAAGCACCTTCCCCCCACCCCTCCCTTCTTAGCAAACTTAAAACTCATCCCGATTTTACTCCCTTCTTCTCCCCCCAACATGGCATGGGGAGGGGCAGGGAATGGGCAGTGGGGTTCCGGTGATTCCCAACAAGCTGCTTTTCTTCCCCAGATATTACCACTTCTACTTCCTCCCCCCACCCCTCGCCTCTTCGCACTCATGACTTTAATCAGAGATTCGCTCCCTTCTTCCCTCCCGTTCGCAGTACAGGGGGGGCAGGGAATGGAGAGTGAGGGGTTTCAGTCCGTTCCTCCCAAGCTGTCTTCCATCTCAGCTGGGGGGGGGGGGATTCCACATACACACACCCTTCCCCTGCGGCACCGTGGGGTCCCACCCACGCGAGAGTCGTGTCCACGACCTTCTGCAGCGTGAGTCCTCTCTATCGGGGAGTCATCCCCTCACCACAGGCCTCTCAGCAGGACTCTCCCCTCCATAGGGTGCTGACGTCCGGGTCCAGACCCCCCGGCCTGGTCACCCGCAAAGTCACAAGTCCCTTGGCAAACCTGCTGAGGCGTGGATCAATCTTCACAGGCATAGTTGTCTCTGCTCCCCGTCCTCATCCATGGGCTTCGGGGGGACACCCGTTTCACCATGGACTCCACCACGAGCTGCAGGGGAAACTTTCTCTTCGCATTCTTCATCCCCCCCCTCCTGCGGGCCTGGCCTTGGAGTCCGTGCAGCTTGTTACATCTTCTCACTCCCGCTCCGGTGGCAAAGTGCGCCTGCCAGCAGTTTTTTTTCTCCTATATGTGATTCACAGAGGCGCTATGACCAGCTCTGATAGGCTTGGTCTCAAATTTGGCCTTGGATGTACCAGTGTTTTTCAAAACATGGGGCTTGCAGAAAGCTGTAACTGCAGCCTACAAGAGCCACTGAAGCAGCAGTTACACCAAACTGCAACAGTCAGAAGTCTGTATTCATGTGCTATTGTCCTCCCTCCCTATTGTATTTTCCAGAGCAGTAGGTGCTGGTTTTGTGTTTGCCCAAATTACAGCAGAGTTTGAGTAGAAGGGAAACCTTGAACTTCTCAGACTGAAGGCAGGTCCCAGCTGGGAAGTTCTTTGCAGGCAGAGGGTCTGTTTGGAAACATACAATGAGATCTGCCATTTTGAGGTTTCATTTGCTTGAAAGTGCTTGGGTTAAGTGGTCAAAACGTGCTGGCTTATATCCATCTTAATGAAAGGATCGATATTTATATGACAGAGATGGTGACACTTTACCACTGGTGTCTGGTGTCAGAGCTAAGGATGCTATACTTCGCCCTTTTAGGCTGACACATGGTGAATTGGAAATAATATCTCTTTTAAGGTTATAGAGCAGAGCCTTGTCAGGTTATGTGCCAAAAATTATTGGCTTGGTAAATATATTGAGCACCCCTTTAATAATCTTCCTTGGTTAGTATTAACTGAAATTACCTTCTGAGAAGAGTTTTAGAGAAAACCTCTTGCATTCAGATGTTCAAGTGGTGGTCCATAGCTGGTCATACTGTACTTTGTTTCTTCTTCTGTCAGGAGAGCATTGAAATCTTTATTAGGCTTTTGACTATATAAATTTATCTCTGTAACATATACTGGTACAGCTTTTTGGCTGGAAAAC
The DNA here is from genome assembly GCA_013400835.1 of Zapornia atra. Classification (NCBI taxonomy): domain Eukaryota; kingdom Metazoa; phylum Chordata; class Aves; order Gruiformes; family Rallidae; genus Zapornia; species Zapornia atra. The sequence goes on along the minus strand of VZTU01027166.1, from coordinate 11,683 downwards.
CATCTGCAAAGGTAAAATTTTGTGTTGTAGTATAAGAAGCTCAGGGCTTGCTCTTTGTAATGTATTGAAGGCTTTCTGTGCACCTGACCTGTTTCTTGGCTAAGACTGTACATCTGTTGGATACAAGAAATCAGAAGATGCAATAAACCAATAATTTGATGTCGCGATACTGCAACTTGAGGAAGGACAAGCTTCCTGGAGCATAACTCTTTTTTTCCTGAGGGAAGGGAATGACCAGTCTATAAATTGAGGTTAGTTCATCTTTTGTTGTTGTTGTGTTTGGTTTATTCCTTTTCTTTCTTAATCCTTGCAATAAAATCCATCTCTTCTAGACATAAGTAACCAAGCCGTTAGGTCATAAGCTTTTATTGCTTTTGCCATAGCTGGCTGTACGTTTTCCATTTAGATTCTCACTATTTCAGCATCCAGTCAGTTCTTTCACTTTCTGAGCAGCTTTTATGTTCTGAGCATTCCGGGTGGTACTTTTGTGTCATGGTTTCACTCAGACAGGAGAAAATCCTCTTTGAACTTTTTTTCACCTCACTCAAAATAAGGGACTTGGATACATTTGAAAAGATAAACCTGGGTAACAGTGAACTGTGGTTGGGAGAGGTGATCAGGTTGTTGGTGCTGTTGATCTTGTATCCCCCCTGCCCTCTCCCGGCAGCTGAAGTGGGTACCATTTATGTGCCTAGCCACCACAACAGCAAGATAATTCAAAGAAATTGAATTTAGATGCTGCCAGACATACAGCAGGTGAGTGGGACTGGGCAAAGATGCTGTCTTTTGACTCATGAACAATTTTTTCTCCATCTCTTTACCAGTCTACTCTTTGGGTTTTTTTACTTTTTAATCTAACCTGTGGTTACAGAGGTCTTCTTGGAATTCATCATGGCAGGAGAAAGGCAGGTTGGCTTTTGAGTGTCCTAAGTGCATGCCTGTGCACAGATGTATCCAGGCTCAGGAGCTGAAGGCCTTTCTGCTAGTGGTACTAATGGTTTATTAATGCAACTGCTAACCTCATGGCTCGCTAATAGTACTATGGGATGTTATTGCCACACACTTAAGCTATTTATCTCCCAATGTGAGAAATGGTTTACGTGGCTGTACAGCACCACAGGCTGTTGGGTTCTCTCAAACTCAGATTTCTCTGACTTTTGCAGGAAACTTGTAGCTATAGGTAATTTCTGAAAGCTTTGAGATAGGGAGAAAGGGAGAGGTGCCACAGAGAAAAAATTCTGAATATTGATCGTATCTTTTTTCTGACATATAGTCTGTAGGCTGTTGTATACCTTGAATGACTCTAAGCATGGAGTCACTGATACACCTCAGATTATCTGGATGAAGGTTCCAGAAACATAAGAAAAAAGTGACTTGGATGCTGCTGCGCCAAGGCTAGTGCCTTCTCTGCACAGTGTATAGACTTTAGATATGCTTTTGTCGATAGAGCTTTTATTTAAGGAGTAAAAATGTTTGACTAGGTCCCATAATATCTTCTTGAATCACATCAGGCAGCTTAATCGTCTGTAAGGGCCTGGTAGGATCTGCAACAGGCAGTGGGAAAAGATGTGTGGAGATTGTAGGAAGACCCTAGGAGAAAGTAACAACGTGAATTTATTCTGTCCAAATAAAAGTCTAAGCTTCTCAGTATGTAAGGATAGAGACTGTTGCTTCTGGTGTGGATGAATAAGATTTAGGACAGGATGGAGGGAGGGGCAGTCTGGCCCAGGTGAAGCTCAGAAACTACCTTTCAGTAGGAACTTTAGGTCAATCTGAGGTGACCCTTGCCTCCAAAACTCTCTTGTATAGGCAGATTTGTCATCCTACCTGATGTCTTTTCCAGTCTTTCTAGCTGAAGTAAAAGGTGCCAATGCCAATAAAAAGCCAATATAGCCTGGAGGAGGTTGTACTGGTAAATAGGGGAATGATTGTTTCCACAGAAATAATTCTTTTTTTGATTTTTTTGTTGTTGTTAAAACCAACATTTTAATCTCTGAAGAGTTTATTAGTTTGGTCAGACTTCAGGTTTTCACCCTTGCTTTGAGCAGGGTAAATAGCTAGGTGACCTCCAGAGTTCCCTCTTAACCTCTGCTCTTCTGAGATCCCATGGAGATCTGCAGATCTGTTGTCAGCACTTCTAGCCCTGTATGTCTTTTATGAATAGTTCAGAAAAGTCTTTAGTTATCCCAGAGTGATAGGGATTTTTGCCCTTATGTACTTGACCCTGAAGTTTCTTCCTGCCATTTTGTGTGATGAGTAAGTGGTAAAAATATGCTTATACCAGAGATTTTGGTTGGTTGTTTGTTTGTTCCCCACCCCCCTCCTTTCTTTCTGTCATCTGCAAAACCTGAAGGTTTTTAACAACAGGTAACTGGGAAAATACCAAATATTATGAAGTCTGCAGGAATCTGCCTGAAATGTGCTTAAAGCTCATTCCCAGTTCCATTAGGTCTTAAGACTAATTTTTTAATCTATCATGTTCTTGCATTGCTCTAGTTATAAAGCAAAAATGTTGTGTACTGCTTAATCAGGTATCTTACATAAATCTTTTTTTCATTTGACCCTATTACCCTTATGATCCAGATTTTCAACCTAATCCTAAATTAGTTTAAGACCTCTATTCAGTACATCCATGACTGATACTAATTATCTTAACTGTATTTTGATTTTCTTGCCAAGTCCTGTATTGCAGTTATTTGGATTATCACCTGTTCTTTTCTTTGTAATGGTGCAGTGTGAACTTGCTTCTGATCTTCCAATTCTTTCCGCATTTTAAGACTTACTGAAATAAAAATTAATGTTCTGTAGCATGGCTTATTCAGCTTCCTAAATTCTTGGATGTTGTTTATCTGATCTGCTGGTTTAAAAATATTCGGCTTTGGTAGATGATGTGTTAACATCTCTTTTTAGATACTGTTGAATTGCAAAGTATTTTCACCATGTGACTACATAATCTAGATAGCCTTTAAGAGTGTAGTAAAATATTTATCAGACGCTTTTCTTTCTCCCTGTTTTGTGTTCTTACTGATTCTGGCATTTCCAGCAGGTAAGGGCATAGTAACAAAGTGGAAGTTAAAAATTTTCATTGTTTTTCAGAACATTCTCCTTTCTATCACCCTCAATTAAACTATCGACGGGACTTCCCTACCTCCCATGTTTGTTTGCTTTCCTCACCGATCTTACAGTTACAACTTCAGGGTTTATATCCTGTGTTGAGAGAAGTCTTCCATTATGTCATTGGAGTCAGCTGCTTTTAGTTCCCCTCTCCAACTGTGCTTTAGTGAACAGCTGAGCCAGGATAGTGATATGTTGCTGCCAAAAATAGGGAGGTCTCGTTCCATTCTCATACCCCTTCCTTGCTCTTAAGTTGACAATTCCTGTGCCCGATGTTTCCCAGAGCCCGCTGCAAGCTGGCTCAGTTGGCTTACCTTAGCATAGTGATTTAAGGGTTTTGTTTCCTCGTGTCCGGTGTGTGTCTGCATGGTGAGTTCACCCATTGATGGTGCATTCCAGAGCTGGTACATGTGGATGTGGTGGGTGAAGATGGAGAGTGTGGCCTGTGTCTTTTGACAATGTTGAACTGTTCAACTGGCTCATCACAAAACTCTAGCCTATGCTGGTTTGGTTGGTTTTAATTAGTGCAGGCATGTCAATCATGAGATTATTGCTTTGTGAGCTTTGTGAAAATCTAAAAGTTGAACTTTTGAAGTACCAGCCACCTGCTGATACTTGAATCTGATTGAGTCAGTAGCGGTGACTTGGTTATCACTAATACTTGGTTGTGCAATCCAGCCAGGCAGCTTAAGATGAGGTACAATTTATGATTCTGTGTCTGGAAGCTGCATCAGAGAGTGTTTAGTTTATGTTTATTCCTTTCCTTAACCTCTTTGCCCCAGCCTCCGGTTTTGAGCTCAGTTTTGGGCACTGTAAATAAATTGCCCCTAACCTGCCCACAGCTGGAAAGCATGGGAGTTCCTGCAGGGTTTAGGACCCTCCTCAAGGAAAGCAGCTGCTGTACAAAGTGATCAGAGCTCGGAATTTCTTAACTCAGGAAAGCAACAGGCCAAAGGGAGTCCCCAAGATTAGATATGGCTGACAGCAGACCACTCGAATGCTAAGTCAAGGTGGGAATGGGCTGTAAGAGCCCCAACACGGTCCTTGTCACCATCCCTGTGTGTTTTTGAGTTAGAAATACATCTTGACTACAGCAAGGCGGTCGCTTGAATCTTGCTGCAGTGTGCTTTGTTCTGGAAGGATGGCACCCATTTATTCCCTACAGAAATACTCCCGTGTTATGACTAGTGCATACAGGATGCTGAGTGTTCTCTGTAGCACCAGTGAAGCCTTGTGACAGCACTGAAAGACGTACCTGATGCAGTCAGACATTCATCTGAATCATTATGTGCAACCGTCTGGGTCTGGTTGTGTATCTGTTGCAAACACACAACTCGTAGATGTCTTTAAATACAGCTAGTGGCAGCAATTACAATAGAAAAAAAACCAACCCTGCCTTGCTGGGAGAGAGGTAAAGAAGGCTTTACTAAACTTGGTGTAGACACAGAGGCAAGTACAGAAGGCTTTAAAAAGTTTAAGAGAATAGAAGATCCTTTAAGTACAGGGAAGTGTCCGGAAAAGACTTCACAAGAATTTTGATGCAGTTGAATAACCCATCTTTGGACTGGACAAGTCAGTGATGACAGGCAGTGTTGTTCATTATGAATGCTAAGTAAGTTCTTAAAAATACTCTACTGCTTTCTTAATTTCAGAAAAAGAAACCCCAACCTATCCCACAGCAGTAGAAGAGAACATGGGGGGTTTGAATATGGTGGCAGGAGATTACAAATGTTACCAGTTAGCTTTTACAGGGTTGATGTAGGAATCTGTCTCATGTTCAAACGGTGTCTGTGAAGAGGGCGCTGCAGGAGCAAGGTCTTAAAATGCACCTCAAATACTAAAGGATGGCTGCAGTGAGTAGTTGAAACAGTGAACATGCCTTCTGGGCACTACTCCTGCCATGCAGTGGTACCAACACACGCTTACCTTTACTGATCACCTGAATAGGTACAGATGAGTCTGTTTCCCTGGGCTAGAATGGCTCCTTTAAAGGCAAATCTGAGCACAAGTTTTGCCTAAAAATGATGTCAAAGTAACAGTTGCCACTTTAAGAAAGATGCAACATTTTTTGAAAGCTTCTTTTCAACTTGTGACAACTGTTGGTGTGCCTAAGCATTGGCAGCGTGAAGAGGAGACTGCGCTGTTGTTGCCTGCATGGGGGTGAACTGCTTCCTGAAACATAAATTACGGTTTTACTCTTTTTGAGCAAAACCAGGTCAACGTAGGACTGTTAGAAGCTGGATGATCCCTGGGGAAAAGGCTGGAAGGTGTTACTTGCAAAAACCTCCGAGTTCTGGTGTATGTCTTTGTGGCATCTCTTGGGCATCAGCTGGCAAAAGTGCTGCCACCTTGAGCAATCTGGAAAGGTCACAGAGGGAAATGGAGGTACAGGTTCCTCACTTCTCCCTCTAGGAAACTTACAGTTGCCTGGGAGCAAAGGCAGGTGCTTAGGTGAGCTGCGCTCCCCAGGCTCAGTCAGCTCCAAGCGCAGCAATGCCAGGTTCTAGCTCAGAGCTACATGCGATTCTCACGAGGCAAGCCAACCTGCATGCTCTCCCACAGTGTTAGAGATTCGACTCCAGGATTCAGCAGGCTGAGGGACTCCTCAGCTGCCTGACAAAACACCAAGAGAATACCTGTCACAGCATATCACCTTTTTATTTCCAACCACTTTGTGGGAACATTGTGTCAAACACTTATTCTTTGCTTAAACTCAAGGGCACCCTGGAGCTCACATTTGTTTTTTCGATGTAACTTCCTTGCTCTGTCTCCTCTGAGTGTAGCATTTGTGTTGTGTAACCTTAAGAAGCTATGTCAGAGTAACAGTAAATGAATTCGAGGCTGAACTTCTTGTCCTAGATGTGCAAGACTCAATTCTTAAACCGAGCAACTTTCTGCGCTTTAGACCTTAAACTAAATTTGCTCTGTCTTCACACTAGAAGCAGGCATTCTGCCCACCATTTGTTACCACACGACTCAGAATGATTTCAGCAGGCAAAAACCTGGGGCAAGGGAAAACAAAACCATACTTTAGGATAGAATGATTAAAATAGCCGTGACGGATTTAAAAAACGGATTCCAAAGGAAGTGAAAGCAGAATTTGAGTATTAAATATTTAACACTTAATCCAGAAGAGGCCTCTTGTGTTTTTAAGACTTAAAAAAATATTATATTCTTTAAAGACTGTATGCTTTTTATGGGCTATTGACTGAGCTGAGAACTTAAAAAGCAACATGTCAGTGAACAGGGAGGTCACGTTGAGTTGAGAAGGAATACTAATATGTATGTGTAATAATATGCAGAGTTGAAGATAAGCATTAAGTTTTCGATTCAGAGGCCTGGTAATCAGTTCAATCAAGGGCACCATGCAGTAAATATGTCATTTGCTGCTTTAGTGCTTTGAACTGTTTTTAGCTTACTAGATCTGTGGAGGAATTCCTGGTTTTTCTCTTGTACACTTTAAAGTAAAATTGCCCTTTCATGACAACTGAAATGGAAACCAATTATATAGCAATTCCAAGAAAACAAAAGGCACACAGGTATTAAGATGCCTATCTTAAGCTTTACAGACACGCAAGACTTGAAATGCGATCCTTTTTGGCATGATGCAAGACCTTCCTCTCTAGTTATAGAAAAACCCACCACACTTGTAACTCCCACGCTGCTCCAGGTGATAATCAAATACCCTACATAAATATTATTTGGAAGTGGTAGAGGCAGTCAGCTATCCTTGCAAAACTACCTGATCATGTACTTAGATAATCACAAACCTGCTTGAGCGGTAAAAATCCAGTTTACAGTAGTTGTGAGTAGTGCGTGGGCCCTGGCTTACAGTAACAGAAGTCAAACGTTAACAGAGCAGTGATCTCTGACACTTCAAGTCCAATGAATCCAACAAGAACCAAGCAGCACTGTGCCCTTTTGCGTCTCTATACAAACAGCTGAAGGTGCTGGGGGGGGTACAAAGGGGATGGCTTGCAGCCCCCCGTGCCACAGTCTGTTCTTGGGCCGTTGCTGAAGGCGCACCTTTCGGTCTGACTGCTGGGCACTCGCGCTCTTCGCTCCTGCCTTCCAGCAGACAATAATAATCACATCCTTGGACTGCGGCTTTCCTGCATGGCAGGAACCATGCTGACTGCAATTACACCCAGCCAGCTGAGAAGACCGAGAGAGTCAGTTTAAGAAGTCATTACTTGCTAAACTTATACAGGCCCTGGGATTAGTGGAAAAGAAATGTTAAAACATGTTTGCTCAGTTTCACCTGTGGTTTCTAGGAGGACTAATCTCAGGCTGCTGAAGTAGTCCTTAAATTGTCCTACTTTTGGACTGCTGGAACATGAGAAACCAGCGAGAATTGCTTTAATCTTGCCACTCATTTTTTTACCTGCATGGCTGACAAAATACAGGCATATTGAGGAGATTAGAGGATATACAGCGCTCGACAGGTTATGTGCAGAGAGCAGCTCGTGTCCACAAAGTTGAGATTTTTCTGACAAACATACCCACAGTTTCGCCTAGTCTAACATGTTAGTTAAGCACATCAGTAAAGGTGTAAGGCATTATAGGTGTTTTGGGCATTCCAGTTTAGTAAAGACACAACTCGTTGCAGGAGTCACCTTCTCTGTGGGTTTTAAAAAATATATAGAAGAGTTTGTATGTTATCTCTACCCCATACCACTTAAAAATCAATTAACACTAAAAATGTTCAGTACGGGCATCGTTTTGTTCTTGTCTGCTTGTTTAGAAGCTCTGTGTGACTAACTGCAAAAGCACAGGCAATATAAATAAGCATTTAAATTATATATTACATGTTTATTATGGGTGCATTAAAAAAAAATTTACATTTTATGAAAAATCAGAAGTATTTACAATTTTTGTAAGATAAACTTGTATCCCCTAGTTTACAGTCCAACATAGTAACAATTCATAAAAATTCAGATCCTTTAGAGTTGTGTTTACAAATTAATTTTCTTAGGAGGCAGCTAGAACGGATATTGCTGTATACACAAGCAAGAACCAGCTTGCTACATATGTTTGGTTTTTTTTTTTATCAGATAGCTACATGTACTTTTTACATTGCTTTTTAATTTCTTTACAAAATGTCTATATAAACTTGTATGGCTTCAAAATTGTAACCTGCACCCAATGCAAATATATGAATAATCACCCGAATGAAGGCTAGCTTAAAAGTGCTGAAACATAACTACTTCATTTAACTCAGAAATGAAAGTAATGCTCAATTAAAAAATAGTGACACGGTTTTGGTTTTTCATTCATGTTAAACACANGTTTTTTTTTTTATCAGATAGCTACATGTACTTTTTACATTGCTTTTTAATTTCTTTACAAAATGTCTATATAAACTTGTATGGCTTCAAAATTGTAACCTGCACCCAATGCAAATATATGAATAATCACCCGAATGAAGGCTAGCTTAAAAGTGCTGAAACATAACTACTTCATTTAACTCAGAAATGAAAGTAATGCTCAATTAAAAAATAGTGACACGGTTTTGGTTTTTCATTCATGTTAAACACAGTTTGATTGCAAAGCAGATTACAATTAAGATTCCAATAAAAACCTGTACCATTTTATGCATTAGAAATTTACCATTCGATGAAAAAATTAAGAGCCAAATATACTCTTCCAATCAAATCCACAGTACAGTATGTGCTTAGTGCCAACAACGTTAACTCTTGTCTGCAAAAGTGTAGTATACATTAGAACTTTTGTAGCCTCTACAAAGCTTACTTCATTGTAAAGCTTCAGCAGTCCAATTCACTACTGGTTCTGCACAAATTAGCTCAAGCACACTTTACTGTTTTAACAGAGAATTTGAAACAGGTACTGGTTTTCAAAGCGGTCACATGAAATTCCCACATGCATGTTAATGAATTACTCTGCCCAAATACTTTTGATCTTGCCGCTGAAAAAACCAAACACTCAATAATACAAATACATATAAGGTTTTCTAAATTGGTGACTTGCTTTGAAAAAGGTCCCTAATGTGTTTAGGCCGTGGCAAGCAGATTAGACAACACAAATATTAAAATTGGTGGTTATAGACAAAAATTAAACTATAGAAATGACAGTACTTGTCATCCTGCTGCCATAAAAAACCCCTTCTAGACTGTTACTCCTCTCAAAGTACTATGTTTACATTCACGTCACACAACCCCAAGAGCACTCAAGGTCCAAAGACTTTCAGTCAAAGTGAAGTGAGATGCTGTTCACTCCTAACGGTTTGCTTTGACCGCCTTCAGTGACTTTCCAGGATTTTCATCTTTGGTGACGCTTAAGCTGCTATCTCAAAGTTTAAAAGTCCTGCACAACATATCCCCCTTTATTACAGCCACACTTATTGCCATTACCCCATGAGGAAGTAATCCAGTATTTTAAAACTCTTCTTGAACAATCTCCAGTTTTTGTAAATCTGCCTTCTAAATAAATCCCAGTCAAGGGAATTTTTATGAAATTGTATTATACAAACACTGTGCTTTCCTGATGAAGAGCCAAACTTTGAAAAAGGAAGCGAGGCATGCGAATAACAAATTGGATAGGCACAGGTTTGTGGGTTGTTTTTCTTTTTAAAGGCACAAATGTTATGAAATTCATATAAAAATAAATATAATCTACAGAATTAATTCTAACAATCCCATGAAATTTACTAACTGCAGAAGTAAATCTCTGCTGTGTTTTGCAATTTTGTAACACATTGCACTTAGGAAAAAAAAACCCCTATATAAAACAGCTTACATGTTAATAATATATGATAAGTGGGCATCAAGTTACATTTCTTTTATACATCTCTAACTCAGCTGGTTTTATGGCGTGAACGGATGGAAGAACTACATGAGATTTCGCCTCTGCTTTCTTTAAAAACTATCAATTAAAGAATGTGAAAAATGAATGTTATCTATGGAAAGCTCAAATACTTACTCGCTTTCCTACGTTTTTAGGTTTAATGTTTACAGTATAGCATACAATTTAATACTTTCATTACAACTATGGCTTACTATTTTGAATTAATCTATATAAATTTACTAAAATTTCAACAAATTTTCCCAAATATTGCAGTTGATCATTTACAGACAGTGTTGAAGTTAACTTCAGTGCTATTATAAAGTAATGAAATTTGTTAAATGACTTTTAAAAGTGCATTATCTGTTCTGTAGTTCAGCCTCAAAGTAGGTGAACATTTCTGAAAAATTAATGCATGTTAAAATAGTGTTTGAAAAGTCGAGAGGGCAGAGTGAGCTTCTTGCACTCCTTTGATCCAATGGCTCTCACGGGTACATCAGCAGTCTGCCATATATCGTCCTGCAAAACAAAGGTGGGTTTTTTATAGATAAAATAGCCTGTGCCAGTATTTTCCTGGGAGCAGTAAGAACAGCTATGGAAAAAGAAAACACTCATGAAAGAGCTTTCAGACATGTTTTAATGAAAAGTAGCTATTTCTGCATTGCTTATTTAATAGTTTTGTATATCATAATTTAACACTATAGAATATAGAATAATCATCTCAATATATAAGTGTATCAGTGTCTTACCAGTGGCAAATCTCTTCTTAAGGAGGGAAAGCCGATACCCAGTGCTCACGAGCTCCACATCTACTCCTGAAAGCGTGCTGCCTTCACTAATGAATTGCACTGCAAGTGTTGCTGGCTTACTGGGTCCTTCTGAAAGTTCAAATTTTGCCCTGAGGGATCCAGAACCTATAAAAATAACAAAAAAAGTTGGTTGTTTTGCAAGAGTGAAATGATCTCCAGAAACTGTAGTCGTAAGAAGTGAAATGAACATGGTGGCCTATGAGATCTATTCCTAGTGGCTGTCCTACATCAAGGCTCAGGAGAGATGAAAGTACAAGTCTGTTTGTACCAGTCCCTTGTTTAAGACAATGACCAGTGAGTGGTTTAGCGGCAAATGATACACATTTCTGCACAACAGTACAGACTGGCTGTAACAGCCTGTCAGTCTCCTGCTACTTGAAATATCTGATTGGCTCCATGATCATCATTTGTGCTTGCTGGTCTGTAAGTACTTAATACTGCCTATGTATTACATTATTAGAAGACTCGAAAGTGCATCAGAATATTTAGATGTTGTCATGGTCTGCCTGGATGAATATACATGAACAAAACCACGGGAAGAACTGCAGCTATACACTAATGTATCTAGAAGAATTAAAAAAAATCTTACTTTTATTATGAAGACAAGGTATGATTAAATACTTTTCCCCATAAATATCAGGTTTTTTCAGAGACAGAGGTGAAGTGCCATCCCTTTGATGCTATTATAAATCTATTGTAAAATTCAAAATTACTTCTAAATACATTTCTGTAGTCAATGCAAAACCCCACAGCGCTGTTTTTCTAGTTCTTAAGTCTTTCACTGTTCTTGCAAAATATGCTGGGGCAAATGAGACCTAAATAATTAATAATGAAATAATGAAAATAAAGTATTTTTACTTCTTTAAAACAACTTGCTATTCCTAGTCAACAGGAACAGCTAAATGACAAGGAAAGTTAGCAACTAAAATGTTACTGGGTCAGAAGTGGGAATTAATGAA
>VZTU01027164.1:186028-219430 GCA_013400835.1 Zapornia atra | reverse complement strand
GCAGTTTGCATGGGCCCATCTCTTCAGCCTGTCAAGGTTCCTCTGCCATCCCTTCCCTCCAGTGTGTCAACCTTACCACACAGATTGGTGGTGGTGTCAAACTTGCTGAGGGTACACTCAATTGCACTGTCCATATCTCCAAGAAAGATGTTAAACAGTGACAGTCCTAGTACCAGCCCCTTAGGAACACCACTCATTACAGATCTCCACATGGACATTGAGATGTTGACAACTCTTTGACTACAACCGTCCAGTCAATTCCTTATCCACCAAGTAGTCCATCCATCAAATTCATGTCTCTCTAATTTAGAGAAAAATGCCTTGCACAAATCCAGGAAGATGATATGTCACCCTTCCCTCATCCACCATCTCTGTTACTCCATCATAGAAAGGTAGAAGGTCTGGCCTGCTTCAGGGGCCAGACATTGCCTGCTGATGGGAAGTGGGGAATAATCTTTTGCTTTTGCTTTGTTTCGCTGCAGAGCCTTTTGCTTTTGCTGCATTAAACTGCCTTTATCTTAACCCACAAGTTCTGGGTTCTTTTCGTCCGTCTTACTTAACTCCCCTTCTTGTCCTGCTGAGAAGGGAGGGGAATGATAGAGCAGCTTGGTGCACACAAAGCATCTAGCCATGTTTAAACTACCACATTCAGAGCTGGCTATGCTTTGGGCATAGGATGGACTAGATGGCTTTCAGAGATCCCTTCAAACCGAAATTTTTCTGTAATTCTGTGAAATACGTGCCAATCTCACCCTTTAACAGAGAAAAACCCCAAACTCCAAACAATCCTTAAGTGGATTCCTAGAGTGGAGACCATCACACAGTTCTTCACCTCAGAGCATTTTTACTTCAGTTTGGTTCCTACTTAAATACATGGTTTAACCAGAATGTAGAAATAGATTCAATAAACCAGCTGAAAGAGTGGTTCTCTTTCAAGATCAGCCTTGAGAAGATGTAAGTGATGAGGTGATGGTAGATTAATTTTTTTTAATTTCTGTAAGAGCAGAAGCTGCAGGTCATTTATATAGATGAGTTGAGATGATGCTTCCTAAAGAGAAAAACGTATATCTTTCTTACTGGTCAATAGAGAGAGCTCAGTGTTTTCAATAGTGCAGCATTTTGTGGAAACGGGCCTAGATGATCATATAATCATAGAATGTGTTAGGTTGGCAGGGACCTTTAGAGGTCATCTAGTCCAACCCCCCTGCAGTAAGCAGGGACACCTTCACCAGATCAGGTTGCTCAGAGCCCCATCAGGCCTGACCTGAATACCTCCAGGGATGGGGCTTCCACTACGTCTCTGGGCAACCTGTTCCAGTTATCCACCACCCTCATATTGAAGATTTTTCTCCTAATATCCTAATCCCTTTTACCACAATTGTTTTGTGGAAGCAGGCCTTGCTAGAAGATGGTGGAGGGCACAGCAGTGTCACAAGCGAGGCCAGGGGAGGTTCAGGTTAGAAAGTAGGAGAAATTTCTTCTCAGAAGGGGTGGTTAGGCATTGGAACAGATTGCCTGGGGAGGTGGTGGAGTCACCATCCCTCAGGGTGTTTAAGGAAAGGTTGGATGAAGTATTTAGGGACATGGTTTAGTAAGTAGTATAGGTAGTAGGGGACAGGCATAGGACACTTGGACTCAATGATCTTGGAGGTCTTTTCCAGCCTTAACGATTCTATGATTCTCTGAGCTGAACAGATGTCTGCCAGGTGGCCTGGCTGCAGGCTGTGAGCTATCAGGAATACACAGGCACGTCTGCAGTGGCAACATTTCCTTCCATGCAGACGCTGCTCTGCTGTATCAGGATGCCTCACAGGGTGGCTTGTATCTGCTGTGGACTTATATAAATCCTAGTACTTTTGCTTTAAGCCAGAATTTGCATCGGTTGAGGGCTGAACCTCTGTTGCTGTGTGTTCTCCCCTATAGAACTGCTTCTGCCTGACCTGGACTTGCAACAATTAGACCACACATTAATCCCACAGGTTTTCATTCTCATTTGCAGATGGTGATAACTCAGTTTGCAGTGAGCTGTCTCTCTAGTGGTGTAAATCCAAATAGCCACTGTGGTCCTGCTTAATTTTTGTCTGCATTGTCGCAAAACCAATTTTCCTCAAATATCTCCTTTTTACGTTTTAATAACATACACAAATATGTTCTAAATGAGCTAGGCAACATTTGTGTGTGTGTATATGTGTGTGGATATATATGTATAAGCATGTATAATATATCCAAGCTATTTGAACATAATTCAAACAGCAAAATCACCAAGGGATCTCAAACTGACATGCAAAAGCTAGCAAATGTGGGGAGAGTGGTGGGGGCTGGTGAGGCTGTGAATAAAATATATGAGAGAGTTCTCCAAACCCACTTACTAGCATGCAAATAAATGTCGTGGATTTACACTAAGCGCCAGTACGACTGTAACCTGGTTAAACATCTGAGGGGATTTATGCTGTAGAGACAGTGTTTTATGTCAGGAGCCCCAAAATACTGGTGGAAGCACTGTTGTGTGCGTACATCTGGATACGTAATTATTCCATAGCTTGTAACAATAGTAAAAACTTTTGTGGTAGATGAGTAGATGATCTCATCTGTGATGATTACCTTTTTTCTGCCTTCAAACCCTGTAGTAATTTCCTCAAGCCAAGAGAGGAGATGGCAATAACAGCTGTCTGACAAAGGTAATATTGCAGCTTTATAAAATGATGCCTGCTACTGACCTCAGAGTGAACCAGCACTTTGTTACGGTGCAAGAACACGTCATCAGTGTATATGAGCTATGTTGACAGGCTTGAGCTGCAGGCAGGGGTAATGCAGTTAACAGCCTAGACAGCAGGTGAGTGTGAGTCTGGAAAGGGTAGGTGTCTCCCAAGAAGATCTTATCAGGGATGCCCACTCCCAAATGGCAGTTAACAGTACAGCCCTGGGAAGAAGGGGGCTCTGACAAGTCAAAAATATAGATACAGGTCTAGATAGCATCTGCCCATTGCATCTGGCCGCGTGCCAGACTGCAGCCATTCTGAACAAGGCTTTTCCCTGCCCTTCACTGTGAACAGGCCTTTGCTTGTGTGTAATCACTAAATGCCATCTCCCTGGCCTGTTGGATCTCTGTGATGAAATTTCTGTGCTTACCCTTCAGAGATGGTACAAGTGTGGTCCTCGAGTCAAGCCTAAGGGAAATTTTTCTGGAAAGGTTTCAGACTGCTCTTGGAGGGTCTGCTACAGCAGGGGCTGCTGCAATGGAGATAGGTGTGTAGGGAGGCAAAAGATGGACTGGGAGTTAGGCTGACTGGGAGTTCAGTTTATTCAGTTAATACATGAAATTCATTGACCAAAATGGGCAAATGGGCCAAAATTGTCTCCTCCTCTGAAGATATTCAAGACCTGTCTGGATGCCTACCTGTGCGACCTGTCCTAGGGAACCTGTTTTGGCAGGGGGGTGGACTCAATGATCGCTTGAGGTCCCTTCCAACCCCTACAATTCTGTGACTCTGTGAAGACTAGCAGGAAAATACCTGGCTCTATAAAGAGTAGTGTTAACAAAGCCATTTGCTTGAGTGGTTTGTAGCTAAATGTGTTCAAATCACAGTAAAGCCGGGCACCACAAAACTTGAGCTTTTTACCCACTGGTTAAAATATTGAGATGCCGCTTCTTAATTTCAGGGGAAAAATAAATTCACATGCTGATGGAGTACTCTATCATCCCCCCTTTGTGTCGTTTAGAATATTGGCCACTTTATTAAATAGCAGCTATGTATTTTCCAGAATGACTTGACATGCTGTCAGACTGCAGAAAGCAGCGGAGGTGGTGAAATATATTTCTTTTTTTTTTTTGTAGCACCAAAGGTGCAAAGTATGCTGCTGTCAGAAGAGAGAGACCGTTCAGGGGCAAGGGCTTTGCGCTTCATGAATCTGGGAGTGAAATTTTATACAATTAATAAATTATCTTGAGGGGTTTTTTTGGGGGGGGGAAGGATGCACAGAGGATTAAAAATGCAAAATTGAAGAAGCAGTGCATCTCACACTGTATCCATAATTAAACTTTTTTTTTTAATGCTCTTGATGTTTAGGAGAAACAGATGTCTGCATGCTGATTTCACTTCACCATAAATTAATTTCTCTGGGAACATGAAAGATAACTTGTTGTTTGTCTTCTTGCTTTTTGGGCCTCAACACCACCATCAGGCACTAATGTGTCACACTGAAAAATAATGTGCAGCCCTAGTATTACCGAGCTTTGGGTTTTCTCACATTTTTCAGTGGCCAAGAGTTGCTTGGCATTTGTAATAAATTGAGTTAGTTAGCCATTTGATTACACGTAATCTCTTCAATCTTTTAATAAGAAGCTGTAACCGCCGTTCAGCTCTGTGTGCACGTGAGTATGCATGTGTACGAAGGCACACACCCCCGAACTTCAAAGTGTGCTGCCTCACAAATGATACTGGCACCATTAGGGCCTTGTGATATACTGTGTGCAAGAACAACTATCAAGGTTTTGCTGTAGATGACACGGGAGAACATGTTTCCCTAATGATTTAGGTGAGGCATTCTGGGGCCCTGCCTGTGGCATTTCTGGCTTGTCTTCTCACAGTCTTAGCACTTCACAATTTGAAATTCAGGGTAATCTCCTGTTGCTTGAATTAGAATAGGTCTGAGGGCGACTGTTCTGCAAGTAATAACATGTTTTCTTGCATCTTCCTTTGTTGATTCTCATACAGCCAGTTTTTGGACTGCAGTTCTGTGAACTGGCCCTGTGCAGGGATGTATGTTATATTGTGTGTCTTGTTCAGTGAGGATCTATGAAATAACAACTAAAAGACATCTGCTTATGTAGTTTTCTTCTCCTTTTATGTTTGTTATGTCTGTTTGAGTAGATTTCCCTTTCCCAGAGTCCCACTCTGTGTGTATGAGATGACATAGACTCATTCTTCCTCAAGAGGGAAGTGGATAGCTTTCCTGATACCTTTGTACTAGAAATGAGACTGTTTGTTTAACTAGGTGGCATATCTGTCATGTAATTGCAGCAGTTTTCCCCACCTCGGGAAGGAAGTTGAGAGAGACACGTGTCTCAATTTGTTTGGAAATATAAATTCCTCAAACTGATGGGCAGGAACTCAACCAGAATGATTCTAGTTATCCAGTGAGTAATCCCAAACCACCATCTGGCTCTGCACAGCTCTGTACATAATGCTCTGGATGAAATCTGAAATTAGGCAGTGAAAATCAGTCCTTCTGGTTCCCAAGTCTTAAGTGCTGAGACCATCCATGGCCCTCTCAGTACCAGGGCAAGTCTTCAGCCTCTTGGTCCTTTGGTTACCTAAAGAGGTGTTTAGTAGGATGCTTGGTGGATCAGCATCTTGAGCATGTGATGATACGCATCTGAGAGTACTTCCACAAGGGCTAACAGTGCAGTTTGAATACTGAGTGTTCAACTGATGCCCTGTATAAATAGTTTCCAAACAATTAATGGATCAAATGCAATACTAAGGATATTTGTTAGACAAACTGTGAATCTCAAACTGGAAAAAGGGTATAGAGGGCGATTTACAAATGCATGGTTCTAACTTTGTTAGTTACCCCACTCAACTGAAGGTGTGTATAAACCTTGGAAAAAGTAGATCTTGTATTCGTAGAATAAGTCATGCACAAGGAGCAGCTTGTTCACCTTCAGAGGCAATAATTTTAACCTTGTCATTCTTCTATTTTCAGTTTGACATCAAAATAGTATTTTATAATATTATTTTCTAATAATAAATGGTGCCTACACATTTTAAATGACCAGAAATGCAAGTGGAATTTTTGTATCTCTATTCTGTGTCTAGCAGAACCGGACTAAAGATGTACTGTGACTGTATAGCTAGATGGCAGCATTCTCATTGCTTTGAGAAAAACAAGGGTTGCTTGAAAGATTTTCAGGAAATCTGGCCGCTCTGTAGCAGCTAAATGGCATGGCCCTAAATTGAAATGTGCTGCATAAGAGTGCCTGGACACCTAATACATCTGAAAATCTGACTGTTTCATTTAGGTGTTGTAAGTCGGAGATGCATAATTTGGCCCTACAGATAAGACGTGTGAAATGCAGTATTTCCCTGTTTATCAAAGAGATTAAAATCTGATCATGTGTCTACATCTTTCAGAGCAGGCTAATACATTAGTATATCTGATTCTTTTTATTTGAGAATTCGGTAAATAAGATACTGCAATAAAGTAAAAAAACCCCATGCTTTTTACATACATACTGTTTCCTTAAAATGAGAGGCAATAGTAATTGAAAAAGTGAATCTTTGCCTTTGACTCAGCAGGCCTTGATTCATTCTTAAAATTACCTTCTGCTTCTTTTCTTCAGTACAAAACCTTCCAAGCCTCATTTATTTCATTACAAAAGCAATTAAATGTCATACAGCAAAATGCACAAGCTATTGAACACGTCTATAATAATAAGCTAGTCTGTAAACACAGTGAACAGGGAAGCAAGCCCCAGCTTCAAATCCTGAGCAGCTACTTTAAACAACACTAGAGGAAACATGCTTGTGACAGTACCATGAAATGCTACATCAAGCTGCTTCTGATGATAATGCAGATTTTCTTCCTTTCAGATGCGTAACAAAATACTTCTTCAACAAAGTTTTTCTGGATGTCCAACAAGCTCCTTCCATCTGTCCCACCAAGCCTGACATACCTTCACCATGCACCCTTGACCCTTGCCTTGCTCTGCAACAGGACGAGGACACCTTTCAGAACCAGAATGTTTCTGCATTTTCCCCCTACTCACTGGAGGTGTCATTTCACTAGCCCAGGCCACCGCACACAGTGGCACAACCCTGCCCTTCCCTAATGCATCAGCCCCCGTGAAGGTGAGCCTGGGAAGACCTGTGACGGGCACTTGGGCCTGCCTGGTTGGCTCGCACATCCTGAGGCTCCCACAAAGCTTTCAGTATGAGCAAAGTTGTGGGCTTGGCTCCACCTTGTCCTTTCAGCTTTCTGGGGGAAGACCAATATCCCCAGGCTCATTCACTAAAAATCTTGCTTTGCAGTTGTGTGCAGCCTTGGAAGCCTGATGCGTTATGAGAAAAAGGGTTTGTTTGCATTCAGCTGAAGACCAGAGTTGTGAGGAGCTGAGTGGCAAAACAGCATAGTGAGAGCAGGAAGGTATGGGTATAGTGTATGGGTGTGGGTATGGGTAAGGATGAGACAAGCAGGTTTGGGCAATGATTTCTGTGCAGCACAGGCAGTATTTTGTAATGAAAAAAGGAGACAATCAACTGGACTACGCAGTGTTGCTTTATGGTGTATTTGCTGTTGGATGTAAGATGCTATGTAGATGGCCACTGACAACTGTGGATCCCTTAGGTTGTTTGAAGGGGCATTGTGAAAGGTGTTGGAAGAGCTGAATGCTCTGGAGGTTTCTTCTACAACTTTATTGTGTGCTGACTTTTCTGCATGAACAGAGCTGTGCATTCTTTACTGTCATTCTTGTGGGCTCACATTAATATTTTTACTGATTTCACTGCTAACTGCTTACAAATTGTGTCTAAATGTATACAAAGTCATACATTCTTTTGCTAGTGAAACAGTATTTCCTACTGTTCTGCCTGTGACATTCCTGTAGTGAGGGTTGTATAGACGTAGAGAACAACAGGGAAGCTCCTGCACTGGAAGGAGATGTCTTCTGAGTAGGAGACTAGAGACAGCAGGGGATGCAGACAAGAAGTGCAAGAAAGCCATGGGACTGTTCAAGACCACATTCAACCTTAAACTAAAGTAAAGTGTTCTCAGCTCTATTACACACTTTTAAAGGTTCCATGGGGACAGGATGTATGTGGACTGCAATGTCAGACAGGCTGGTTCCCTGTCAGGGGCAGAGAAAAGGGAGGGCTCTCGGGAGTGGCTGTCCTCAGATGTTAGCCATCACTTCAGCTGTGATACTAGTCATTAGCGCCTTTAGGATTGTGCTGACCTGATCTGGAGGACAAAAGAGATCCTGGCATTGCCAGAATAATGTAGGCATATTGTCCTTTCTGGTAAGCTGCTGCTGTGGCCTCGGCATTCAAACAAGGATGAGTTTAGCCCTGCTATCACGGTTCAATTATTTATGAATTGCAGCTCACTGTCCTTGGAGGTACCATTGAGAGAACCTTTTCTGCTGCCCTCTGTACTTCCTTATCTCTAGTTTATAGACAAAACTGCAGAAAGCAAAGCAGGCTCCCTGTGTGGTGCACAGAGATGTCAGCCTGAAATCAAGCAATACTGCAGTGAAAACCAGGTTTTGCTCAGGGTCTGTCTGTACTGCAGACTGGAGGATAGCACAGAGATGCTTAAACCTATTTTCAGTATTTCTGCATAACACTGAAGTTTATACTAATAGTAACAGTACAGTGTTTAAGCATGATTTTATCAGCAAAAACACACCATTATATTTCTATTCAGTAATTCTGGTCTTACAGCCCTGTTCTGACTGCCTTGCTTGCTAACCCATAGACTAAAAGCTTTCTCAATTTTCTCTGTTCCTGTAAATGCGATGCCTTTGCTTTTTTATATATAGGAATGGTTTTCATATGTATCAGCTCAGTGGAGGAAAGCTGCCATATGAACTTCAAATCAAGCTTCAAAGTTTCTGCAGATGTGTAGTATCAACCAAAGGTCAGTAAATCTCATAAGCGAAAGCTGTTGAATGTGGAGCAAAGGTCAATAAATAGCTCATTGTATCTCAGCATCAGAAGCTATAAAAGTTGGATGGAAAAGTCACATGAACGTTCACAGCTCTCTTACCAATACTTACATAAGGAGCTCAGTGCAGACCCTGGCCTTGGCTGATACATTGACTATCAACATAATAGAGTTTATTTTTAAATTTGCAGAAACATAGAGAAAAGAGAGACCACAATGATACTGTCATCTAAGCATGTCCTTAATGTTATGGATTAACCTGCTCTATACAGAAATCCTACATCTGTAAGATTCTGTCCTTGTGTCTAGGGAATTTGTGATTGCCATCCCTAGGTTACATCCCTTTACTCATAGATACCTCCTGATTGTCAGTCACAGTACGTAAGTACCAGAAGCATATATAGAACTTGAACTTTAAACAAAAGCTTCTTTGTTATTGTCTTTGCGTACTTCCCTAGGTAAATTACACAGTACAAGCGTTGGCATGTTGTTCCAACATTGTATAAATAAATTACAGCATAGTTACTGTACTCTTCATTCAGTCTGCTTGGGTGGAGGAGAAATACGTATTAAATTTAGTGAACATGAAACTCTCCTGGAATGAAGCAGGTGTTTTTTAATTTTCTAAATTTCATATTAGTCTTCAAAATTATTGTAATTGAAATATTTAATATCTTTCCTTTTTATACAGGGACTACAAGGAAAACCCTCCTGGGGATAATTTAACACAACCAAGTCCCAATAACTAGCACTGAGAACTCTTTAACCTACTGGATAAAGTGTCTGCATGATATTGAAATTCACATAACAAAGTTATATCCCAATTATTACATTTTTATGAAAAAATATTCATACCTTTTATTCCCCTAGTACCTGAAACAGTATTACATTCCAGTGCAACTATTTTTTTACACTCAAATGTTATTTGTTTATTGAAATATTTAAGAAAACAAGTAGTATGGAGCAGATCCTCCTGGAGACTATGCTCAGGCACATGGAGAGTAAGGAGGCGATTGGTGACAGCCAACATGGCTTCACTACAGGCAAATTGTGCCTGACAAATCTGGTGGCCAACTGTGATGGAGCAGAAGAGATGGTAGACGAGGGAAGGATAACAGATAGCATCTTCCTGGTTTTGTGCAAGGCATTTGACACCATCCTGCACCTCATCCTTGCCTCTAGATCGGAGAGACGTGGATTTGATGGATGGACCACGTGGTGGATAAGGAACTGGCTGGCTGGTCACACTCAAAGCTGACAATACTCAAAGCTGACAGTACGGAACAGGACAGAGATCACCTTTCGTTGCAGAGAACAGCAGCTCTGCATAACTAAGGTGCCATGAGAAAGGCACACATCTGTACATAAGGAAGCACATGCATTTGGAGGATGGTGGCTTGCATCATCCAGGAATACAACACCTCCACACAGTATCAGCTGTAACAGTGAAAGCTAAATTAGTTTTCCTCACAGTATGCCGTGTTCCATCTTGAGTTGGTAAAATGATTATTTTGTTATAATTTAAAGAAAAAACATATTTAAAGATATTCATTCTCTGTGACTTCTTTTTACTTGTAAAATGCATTTGATAAATATCCAATACACACTTACTCAAGTGGAACTTGTTCCACTGTTCTTGTCTACTGCATAAATTTTATAAGTATTTTCAAAAGCTGCCAGGGTAAATTGTTCTCCTGGCTTCAGTGATGGGTAGTTAAGTGGCTTAAACCACAACAGTGGCTTATACAGTTTTCTTGGTTTGTATGGAGCCTTTAAAAAAGAAATAGTTCCCACAGGTGGAAAAACAGTGAATGTGTAACAAATGTGTTTGGACTGAAGTCAAGGTGCTGAATTCAACCTAAATTTGAGTTCACAGATTCACAGAATACAGAACGGTAGGGGTTGGAAGGGACCTCTAGAGATCTTCAGGTCCAGCCCCCCTGCCACAGCAGGTTCCCTAGGACAGGTCACACAGGTAAGCGTCCAGACCAGTCTTGAATATCTCCAGAGAAGGGAGTCTCCACAGCCCCCCTGGGCAGCCTGTCCCAGGGCTCTGTCACCCTCACTGTGTAAAAGTTTGTCTGCATGTTGGTGCGGAACTTCCTGCGCTCCAACTTGCAGCCATTGCCCCTTGTCCTGTCCCAAAGACAGTGGAAAAGAGGCTGTTAATCCCTATTGAACTGAATTCTATCTTAGCAGGTTTATACACATCAGAGATGAGACAACTTCTAGTTTCTAGTCTGGTATCAAATACTTTGCCTCTGAAACATCACCCACCCATTTGCTTGTACTACACCCTTCTGTCTCAGCATTGGCACTTCTGGTAAAAGCAGCATTCTCCAGTGTTGTCAGCCATTGCCCTATCTTTAATGTTCCATTCTTGAAAAGATTATAGTAAAAAAGTTCTGGAAAGAGATTACAAATCAATAATTTTAAAACCCCCAAATATCATATAAAGAAATATGGCCAATACTGCATTTCCCTAAATGCATGCAGGGAATGCTCCTTCCTAAAACCACTCTTCTCTTTTGCAACCTTATGGAAAGTAGTTCTGCTCACTTGTCAGCCAGCACTGACTACCCTACCCTGTATGATAGCATCTGATGTCAAGGGACGATTCTATATTAAATGCACTCAAATGGCAGCGTATTATGATATAACAAAACTGTGACACTAACACAAAGAGTAATGAACCAAACTTTGAGAGGCTGATTGACACAGAGAAGAAGCTAACGTGAAAAAGCTGGCAGGCTGATACCACATTCAAGGAGGAAAATAAGAAAATGTATAATTGAAGCAATAGAATACAAATATGGAAAACCAAGATGTTTTACTAACTGTTCAGTGACAGCCAGGATGCTGCACTACTTGGGCAAAGCAACAGCAATTCACTGTTGATGTGAGGGCTCTGGAAGTGAGAAGAGCCCACTCCAACTTAGTTCTGTACAGCAAGAAAACTGGTTTTGTTTCCAAAAATTGCATCTCACTTCACCCCTGCCAGGAGCCACATACAAAGTCCTTGTGTTCCCCAGCCTCCTCCTGTGGCACTTCCTGCTGCACCAGGAGGCCATGTGAGCCCCAAGTCCTGGGTATCAGCTGGAGAAGATGACTTTCACAGCTTATCCTTCATCTTGCTGTAGAATTGCTGTCAGCTTTTCCTCAGTTTCTGTGATCCCTTTGTCTTGTGTATGCAATTAATCAAAATCTCTGGGTGAAACGCTCTTCTGAACGAAATGTCCTATATAAGTATGTTATTATCTTTGGAAAAAAAATATTTTGAAACCCTGCTTATCTCTATCTTGTTTTTCCTAGTTTGGTTCCTTTAGAAAAAGGCATAATAATGAATAACATAGACAATGCCATCTCTTTCTACTGGTTTAGTTTTCTAGATGTGTCAGTATTATCTTTCTTAGCAGTCCTCTCTGCTCCGAGTGGATATAAACTCTTGTTAGGAGACTGCATCACAGCCTAAACTGCACACAGTAGCAATCACATTCAATTCGCTTGTCTGCCCTTCAAGCAAATTCTAAGCCAGAAAACTATTAGTAATACCACAGTACTCCTGATGTACATCACCTTTACAGGCAATTCAAGTGTTAATAAATTAAATTCACTCTGAGAAATAGTGTCCTGTGTTCTTGGAAACGAATCCGAATCCTATCACTTTAGCATCTGCTGATTAAAGCTGGACAAACACTCGGTTTATGGAGGTGGCCCTATAGAGACAGGAAGCACTAGGCATTACTCATCCCCTCTCTGCTTCCGAGACTAGTATCAGCTGGATGCTGCATATAAATATTCCACATTGTTCAATAAACAAGTGTCAATAGCTGCATAGAGAAAGTGGCTTGTGATAAACAATCTCTTACGAAAGAGAAGCAGTAGAAGACAGCGGCCTCCT
This sequence comes from Zapornia atra, assembly GCA_013400835.1. Taxonomy (NCBI): domain Eukaryota; kingdom Metazoa; phylum Chordata; class Aves; order Gruiformes; family Rallidae; genus Zapornia; species Zapornia atra. The sequence continues at coordinate 206,865 of VZTU01027164.1, read as the reverse complement.
GTGTACCTGGTTTTGGTATGAGTTTCTACAAAGTAATACGTACACCAGGCCTGATTAGCATGACTGCACATCAGCTGGGATCTCTCCTGGCAGCTAATATCAGCAGTGCTATAACTACCTGTAGGACTGAGGAAAGGTGTGGTGGTCACTGTTGTACGACACTATAGGAGTTATGAAGGTGTTGCAGTCTCTTAGGAAAAGATGCTGCAGGTTAGAAGACCAGGTATTTTGGATCTTAAAGCAGCAGGGCTCAAATGCATTTGGAGCTTCAGGTGCAGTAACAGTGACCGAGAAAAACCTTCTTATTTTTAATTTTTAGAAATCTATAAATTTATGAAAAAAATCTTGATACAGATCTCTGCACCACAGAAGGTGCCTGGTGAATGCTGAAACAAGGACCAAAGGACAGTAGAGAGAAACGTCCTTGTGATCTTTTTGCTACTGTTCCTCCCACCTTACCCGCAGCCATTAGGCACAGAGGGACAGGCAGCCCCAGCCCTGCCTGCAGTGCCCAGGAGAGTCTGGCTGTTTGTTTTTCTTCTTCAGCTACATCTCTCAGCTTTTCTTTGAACCTGCAGGTCCTGTGGTTTGTCTTTCACTGCTCACCAGAGGGAGATAAGAATAAAACCCATTGTTCCAACAGCAATAAAAGCATGAGAGGGAGAGATAGAATCCTCTGTCTTCCTTCAAATCAACAAAGTGAGGTTGTGAGAATGCCGTGTGAGGCTGGGGGCTAAGGGCGTGTTTTGGGCCAATGTAGTGAGGAAATGTGACGCCAGGACTGTTTGCTCCATCCTCCTGGCAAGCCAGCAGCAAATCATTTGCAGGAGAAAATTACTGTCTGCAATGATTCATATATATTTCTATCAAGAACATCAGTGTCTCAGAGGGAAGGGAAAGGAAGAGTTACAACTAGTTCAAGAGCATGGTTATCCAAAAAACCTCAACCCTGCAAGCTACATATCAGAATGTCCTGTAAGCTTTGGGAGCAGTCTGCAAGCAGCAGCCCTCCAAGGTTCCCAGCATTTCATTTTGCAGATTTACACTGGGAAGGTGGTGATGGGCAGCCTTAGAAGCCCATTCTGGTTTGCTTGTTCCCACTAATGTTCAAGTAATCCCTTCAGCACTCTCTGCCCCATGGGGCGGGGGCAGGACACAGGACCCACCTCCTGCCTAAGGACTGTTCTTGGCCCATAAGAGTTAAAGGGTGACCACTCCTGTTCTAGACAGCACAAAAAAAAAATCTCAACTTTTGCTAAATATTGCCTTTTCACAAAGAGATGCTCAACATATGGAAATCAAAGTGAGTATAAATCCCTTAGTGGCCCAGATCATTAGATTGAAGTTCCTTCTCAAGAAAGGTATTTTCTACTCAAAAACTGCAGTGATTACATTAGACAGTGTCAGTCCATCTGCACTTCAATTTTTCTACTTGAAGACATTCTTATAAAGGTTTGCCCAGACCACTGCTCTGGAGCTGAGGTGGCTGGGAGCAGCCCATATGATGGTTAGAGCACAGAAAGTGTCAGGGTTCACATCCTCTTTGTCCAGGAGACATCTGACATGGTCCCCCCCCATCTTAGCCTGGGACATTTATTACCTGAGGATAAGGAACACCGGCACTAAGCATTTTGTGCATCTAGGCTGTTGCTTTCCATGCTTCTCCATGGTCCTGAAACAAGCATTCAGCTGAATGCCAGGCATATCAGTTAATACGGATCTTGCTACACAAAGGGGGACTTTTGTTCCCCAAACTCAGAGTCTTTGCACACTCTTTTCAGTACCTTTTCAAAACACATGCTGTTCAAAACCATTGTCAAAGGCATAAAGAAATGAAATTATTTTTCCTGAAATGTAGCATATCTTGGTTTTCTCATGATCTCGCTTTGCAGTGGTTTTCTACAGATAAGGCTGTACCTGGTACAGTATGTATCAGCACTGTTATTGAAGAGCCAAGCATAGGGGAAGAAAAAATAGGAGGTTTATCTCATTATCTTTAGAAGCCTACAGATAAAATTGTAGAGAGGTGTTTTCATAAAGCTTTTCAGTTCTTGCCACCCAATACTAATTAAAGCTTTGTATAAATTCGCACATCGTCTCACAAGCACGGGGTAAGAATGGGAAAATTAAAACTGCAAGCTTTGCTGACACACATGTGACCTTTTAATTATGCATATTTTTCCTATCTTTGTTTTCAACAGGAGTTTTTCAGGGGAAGTTAATGCTGTCCTATCAAGAAAGGTCTTTTATGTGTGTGTGTGTGTGTGTGTGTGTATAGATACACATCATAGAATCACAGAATCACAGACCGGTTTAAGTTGGAAGGGACCTCAAAGATCATTGAGTTCCAGCCCCCCTGCCATCAGCAGGGACACCCTCTACCAGACCAGGCTGTCCAAAGCCCCATTCAGCCTGGCCTCGAATACGGCCAGAGATGGGGCTTGCAAAACCTCTCTGGGCAGCCTGTGCCAGGGACTAATCACCCTCTAAGGGAAGAATTTCTTCCTAATGACTAATCTAAATCTGCTCTCTTTCAGTTTGAAGCCATTGCCCCTTGTCTTATCACTGCACTCCCTGATGAACAGTCCCTCTACCACTTTCCTGTAGGACCCCTTTCAGTATTGGTAGGCTGCAATTAGGTCTCCCTGGAGCCTTCTCTTCTCCAGGCTGAACAAGCCCAACTCTCTGAGCCTGTCTTCGTCAGAGAGGTGCTCCAGCCCCCTGATCATCTTCATGGCTATACTCTGGACCTCCTCCTACAGCTCTACATCTTTCCTGTACTGGGGACCCCAGAGCTGGATATAGTACTCCAGGTGGGGTCTCACCAGAGAGGCAGAATCACCTCCCTTGCCTCAACCTGCTGGCCACGCTGCTCTTGATGCAGCCCAGGACACGGTATATATATGTGGGTGTATTCCTGTACTAGTCCTAGCAGTACCTGCACCTGGAACACAAAATTCACACATGGACCTGAACTAAGACAGACACACAGAGATATGAATCCTCCTCCCAAGAGCCTTGCAGTGCAATTTAAAATCAGTTGCAAGCATGAGGATAACAATCATTGGGAAGAATGAGGGAAGAAGATGGGATATCACAGCTAGCACTGTGATACACAAGCCACTGTAGGTTGAGCTTTAAGCCCTTCTTTTAGTTTCCTGTGCAGTTGGGTGGGTATTTCTGGCTGCCTCCACCATCAGAGAAAAGCTGATGCTCTGCTGGGAGCTGCACAGATGGATTTGTTCAGTGGGACATTTCTCCCCTCCCAAGGCCACTTAAATGTTTCCAAAGCAGCCTACAGAAAGCTCATCTTCCCAAGAGCCAGGCTGCCTATTTAACTCAAGGCAGTGCTGGAGCATAATAGTTTCCTCGTAATTTGAGGTCTCTCCCTCCCATCAGTCAGGGTTGCCTCTGGGTCAGGGAGCTGATGTGCAAAACCTTGGGAGAGGTGAGGTGATGTTCTCATTGCAGTAACTGTGAATCCCTGGGGAACATCCCCGTCTTCAGGAGACTCAATTTGCTGTTTGACCTGTTTTCTTCAGAGAGGAGGAGGAGCAAACTCCGGAGAACGCGGGGGAAAGGTTTGATGTAGGTACCCACGCTGACAGGGTGGGCAGAAACGGTGTGTATGAATCACTGTGTGTTAACTCACCTTCAGCTCTGCAGAGAGTACAACCTGGGAAAAAAATTCTTAAAATGTTACTTGAGGAACTGCACAGATACCAATTAGTAATTAGCAGTGCACTAATAATGAGCCATTTTTACAGTTTAATAGAGTTCTGTGCTCAATTTAGACAAAAGGTTGTTTGAAGGGGGTTATAGGAACTATAGATTTCATACATGGATGCACATGCTTCATTTCTCTCTGCCTGGAAGAAATGCTGGAACGCTCTGTTAAAGCACACTGATAGTGATACTCAGTTCGGACAGTTGCAGATGACTACCTGGCTGGAGGACCAGACCCTCTTCTGTGGAGACAGTGGGGAAAGCCCGGGCTCCAAAGCCTAACTTGGCCAGTGAGAGATAGGAATAGCTTTTCAGCAAACCATTAAATAATACTGCACTTATTCCATATCGAACTTACTGTAGTGGCTTCTGCATGTGTCATTGTAGCAATCTTTTTTGTTACCAAGTCTCAACAGATTATGTAAGAAACCAAGTTTTGTCTTGGCAGTCACAACATTAGTCTGCTGCACACTTAAACAGACTCTTGAAAGGGAATTTTTGAACAGCTAAAACCCAAGCACCTGGCAAACAGAGTGTTTTGCAAGGAGCTTGGTTTACTTCACTCGATGGTTTTATTAAACTTTAATCAGCTTCGCAATGTGTGCATTGTCTCGTACCCACTGTTCTGATGGCCCGAATCAAGGACTTTTAAGAACAATGAATGCTTATTTCTCTGATTCTCCAGCACAGTGCAGTTCTGCTGTCTTTCATTATGAATCATAAACCAGAGACAGAAATTGGTGTGATAAAATGTGGCAATAAAACAAAATTAAAGTGCTGTCAACACTAGATTTGTCAGGATTTTAATGAGCTTTGCAATGAAGGGTGCTGATTACAGGTAATATTTCAAAATGCTATTCATCAGTCAACAAAATAATATACTTTTAGGAGACAACTGTAGCTGTGATCTGAAATGATGGAGGTACTTACAGACAAGATTGATGGGTGCTGTGAGCAGGTGCTATTGCCAGTGCTCCACCGTGTGCATTGTACGAGGTTAAAGTCATCACCCAGTGTTAGCTTAGGTAATAGTAACAGAACAGCCAAATCACCTCAATCTGCCATTCCTATGGTTTTAGGCAGATCCCAGTTTCCCTCATTTCCCTTTGATCTCCACATCTTCTCTGGTGCTGCAGGAATGTGTGTGGCATGTGCAGCCGAGTTGGTACCCAAAGGCTCAGGGTAGGGCTTATTGCCCTCTCTGGCTACTGTGCACCAGATGCCTGTTAGCAGTCAGGTCTCCGGGGGACAGCCTTTATAGCAAGCACTGTGCAATCGTTAGATTTCTGGCAGGGAAACCACAGTGAGACACTTTATTTGCTCTGTCACTGCCCCACGTACCTAGGAAACTTGCCCCCCAGTTTTAGGAAAGCAAAACTTCTGAAGAGTTTACTGTAAAACTTAAAAGGACGATTTTCCAGCTGGGTTAGATCTTTCATTTACCTTCAATCCCTTTTCCTGAACTGTAAGTCTAATTGTTTCCATAGATGACTTTCACTTCACACTTGTGCAGATGAGAGAATGAGGTCAGTCAGACCTGCTAGGTGTCATCCTCTATGTCTTTGCATCGGTATAGCTTCAGCTAGACGCTCATCATGTCAAAACAAGAGAGGAATGAGGATCTGTCAGCACAGTGGCTCACATCTGGTAGGTGTGCACAGGTAATACCAGAAGTGTCCTGCCTGATAGGGAATCTGCTTGGAAGCTGATGCTTTGTGTCTGCAAAGGGCTGTGTAGAAATGACAGTCTGAATAATGAAGCAGCTGACTTCTGTGTGAACACAGGGACTTAGATGACCAAACGCTGCGAAGTGTTTCAGTCACACATGTACGTTTATGCTACATGTTATTTTTGGCTGCAGTCACACACACACAAAATATTGGCTGCCTTTCTGGTTAGCTGAGGTTGAGAAAATTACATCAAAGCTAATAAAAAAGGCAGTTTTAGAGATGAAAGCTATGATATGTCAGTCTAAGTCTTGAAAATCCTTAGTGAGCATAGTAGTCTGACTCACGCAACCGCTTCTTCCTTATCGGAGCAGAAGGAGTACTGAAGAGTCTGAGAAAATCTGATCATGTATTACCTGGAGCTGGCTCAGTACAGCTGCAAGATTCAATACATAACAGAATCACAGAATCATAGAATGTTAAAAGTCGGAAGGGACCTCAAAAGATCATCTAGTCCAACCCCCCTGACAGAGCAGGATCACCTAGCCTAAATTGCACAGGAACGCATCCAAGAGGGTTTTGAATGTCCCCAGAGAAGGAGACTCCACGACCTCTCTGGGCAGCCTGTTGCAGTGCTGCATCACCCTCACAGTGAAAAAGTTTCTCCTTATATTCACAAGGAATAAAAGGAATATATAAATTAGTATTTCTGCAACTAAGAAATATTTTACATGCACCAAGATTTTAATTGGTACCTGGATCAACAGTAGTCAGTATTCCTTAAATACGCAGCCACTGTTCTATTTTAACCACATTTTGCCACTGATGCATGCTTTCTCTTGGAAAGGGTCCAGTGGAGGGCCACAAAGATGATTATGGACCTGGAGCATCTCCCCTATGAGGAAAGGCTGAATGAACTGAGCCTGTTCAGCCTTGAGAGAAGAAGACTGAGAGGGGTCCTGATTAATGTTTATAAACATCTGAAGTGTGGGAGACAGAGGGAAATGGCCAACCTCTTTTCAGTGGTCTGTGGGGACAGGACAAGGGGCAATGGCCTCAAGTTGGAGCACAGTGTGGAAGAACTTTTTCATGGTAAGGGTGACAGAGCACTGGGACAGGCCACCCAGGGTGGTTGTGGAGTCTCCATCTCTGGAGATATTCAACACCCATCTGGATGCCTTCCTGTGCGACCTGTCCTAGGGAACTGGCTCTGGCAAGGGGGTTGGAATCCATGATCTCTTGAGGTTCCCTTCTAACCCCTACAGTTCTGTGAATCTGTGATACCGAGACATCAGGACATCAAGAATGTAGGCCTGAGCTTATGGACTGTGAGGCTATGACAAACATTCTAGATAATCTAATTTGGACAGAGAAGAAAAACCAACAAGCAGCCCACAGTTAGCTGTGACCATTGTCAGTGGCTTATGCCTTACAGTGCACACAGCACTGGACTCGGCACCAACATGGTGTTCCTCAGCATTCAGCGGGCCAGGGCAAGCCAGAGAGCTCTGGGGCATCTTCTAGTATCCTTGTAAATGTCAGCCAAAGCATATACAGTATCGTTTTGCTTTTTGATGCATGCCAAATCACCTTTGGATTGGGATTTGTAAGTGACCTGCATTCCTTCTGGGGCACTCTGGAAGATGCTGTCAAGGCTGTGAGAAAGGCTCACTAACTCTTTAGTAAGTCCTGACCCACTAAATGCCAGAGTGTATGGAAAAACCTTTTGTCTCTAGTCATGGTTAGCTGAAGGCACAAATCTCCTGGGATTCATTACAAAATCCAAAATGGTTCAGCCCAGTTCAACAGCCAGTAGCCTGAAAGTTGACAGGGGAGTTTTTGGACCATGGCTTCTCTTTGGATATTCACAGTCTGCAGACGTGATCTTCCCTTTGCTCTTCCTCTTACTTCCCAGGGACAAGATCCACTCTCAGAGCCCACCACTGCACGTACAACACAGGACACCTCCAGTCCAGTACCCACTGGTGTCACCCCATGCTCCTCAGGACCGAGAGGGGAGCCACCCACCAGCACCCACATTCCTTGGTAACTTCCGATTCCCAGCCCACGGTTATGCAGGGTGTTGTGTCATTTGTTTCAGCCTGTTCTTATTGACTGGGTAAACAACTCTTGATTGCAGCAGTTACGGTTTTCCCTGTGGTTATGTTTGGCAACAAGCTGCTCGCCCTTCTTTAACTGCACTGTTAATTAGGAGGTCTCTGTTTCCCTTCTTGTCAAAAGCAGCTAAGCTCCCTGCCACTGGAAGTCCTTCTAGAGTGACAGAGCAGTCATCGTTTGCTTGGTTAGACTTCAAGTCTTCTGTCTGCTTTTAATAAAATCTGTAATTAATACTTTGAGAGGTTGGGTTTTTTTTCCCTGTGGCTGAGCACATCTTGAGTGCAATTTTTTAATGACAGCAAACATAAATAAATACTTAATTGCACTTCCAGCACGACTCTGACATTTCTTGTAACGATGCAATAGCCTTGGGTGGCTGAATGTGAATGTCTAAAAGAAGTCAGTGTGGTACTTGTAATAACAAACCTGCCGTCATTAACTAATCCAGCGTTAGAGGGAAAAATCTGCACAGACACTGCCAAATCTTAAGCTGTGTTTAAATCCATAGACAATGGACCTTCTGGGAATGCAGGGCAAGCCATTAGTGCCCTTTTGCAAGGATTTAGAAGAAAGCAGCAACAGTCTCTGACCTGTAAAAGTGTATAAAGAGCAGGAAAAGCTCGAATGAACTCTAGCTGTAGCCAAAGACAGAACTCGACGTGGCAATATAAGCAGAAACGACCCCAAAACATCCACACATAGGAAACTTTCTTTCTAGAAGGTATATATTGCTTGTTGCCAACACACACCACAAAGATTTATTACTGAGAGTTTAGACTTTGAAAAAGAAAAAGACATTATTATGCTTCTAGATACAAAATAATCACAGGAGATTGCATTCATCTCATATAATGTGTTGAGATAGTCTCCAACTATAGTCAAGGGAGGGAAAAAGACACCTCCTGCAGTTGACTCAGCTTCTCAGTCTTTAGGCCCCAGTTTAAAATGAGATGTGCCCTTTTCTTGCAAGGGAATATAAATTTCAAATTTGTCTTCAGGAGAAGATAATTTTTTTCAAGCAAGACATACTCTGCTTTTCATATCTGGACTACAAGAACACTTTATCTGATTTATAGGCTACCGATCACTATCACAGTCGGAAATCTGGGCTGTGATGAGGATGCAGCACTTTCTGTATTCACACAATGTGCACATGAAAGAAATTTTCTATTTTCCTGAATAATGAAGTGTTGGCCCTCGCCTGAGATAGGCTGTTCAATTAGATGAACCCCAGGCCTGCTGGGAAGACTATAAGTAGATATCTGCTCACACATTCTTATTCTTACCTTTTTTTCATAATAGTGTATGAGCTTTACATTACATTTTAAAACCTCAGCCTGTCTTTCTGAAAGAAGTCATATTTATGTATTTATTGGCTCAGAAGAAACACACCATTCCCTACTATGAACTGCCCTGTTCAATACTTCACCACTTTTTGTACTATAGCTTTTCCATATAGTTTAATTTGAAGGCATCCAACTGTTCTCAGGTTTTGAGATTCATTCCAGGGCCTTAGGACAGAAATCAAAAGATGCTTTTTAAAACTTCAGCCTGGGACAGGGCAGAAGATGTCATATCAGTGTAGCCTTCGACATCTACTGAAGAGATATAAGAAATGCCAATTCTACCACATTCAAAGTACGGGTTACACAGAGAGAGAGGGTGGCAGAGAAGGACCTAGGAGTCCTTTCAGTGAGATCTGGACAGACTACAAAACTGGGCAAAGGGGAACCAAATGAAGTTCAATGAGGGCAAGTGTAGGGTCCTGCACCTAGGGAAGAATAACCCCAAGCACCAGTACAGGTTAGGGGTTGACCAGCTGGGAATCAGTGCTGCAAAGAATGACCTGGGTGTCTTGGTGGACAACAAGCTCTCCATGAGCCAGCAATGTGCCCTTGTGGCCAGAAAGGCCAATGGTACCTGGGGTGCATTAAGAAGGATGTGGCCATTAGGTCGAGGGAGGTTATCCTCCCCCTCTGCTCTGCCCTAGTGAGGCCGTATCTGGAGTTCTGTGTTCAGTTCTGGGCTCCCCAGTTCAAGACAGATGGGGAACTACTGGAGAGTGTCCAGCAAAGGGCTATGAGGATGATGAGGGGACTGGAGCATCTCTTGTATGAGGAAAGGGCAGTATATCTAAAGGGCAGTTGTCAAGAGGATGTCCTGTCAGTGGACACCACTGAGAAGATCCTGGCTCCCTCTTCTTCATTCCCTCCCATCATGTATTGTCTTCTTTGGGCTGAACAGTCCCAGTTCTCTCAGCCTCTCCTCATCTGTCAGATGCTCCAGTCCCTTCATCATCATCATCATCATCATCATCATCATCATCATCATCATCATCGCCTTGTGCTGGACTCACTCCAGTAAATCTGTATCTTGTACTAAAGAGCCCTGAACCGGACCAATAGTCCAAGTGTGGCCTCACCAGTGTTGAGTCGAGATCACCTCCCTCAGCCTGCTGGCAATGTTCTTAATGCAGCCCAGGAAGCCAGGGGCAGCCTTTGCAGCAAGACTGCATTGCTGGCTTGTGGTCATCTTGTTGTCCACCAGGACCTCAAGGTCGTTCTCTGCCAAGCCACTTCCCAGCTCATCAGCCCCCAGCGTATATTGGTGCCTGGACTTATTCCTCCCAAAGTATAGTACCTGGCACTTCCTTATGGTGGAAGGCATGAGGTTTCTGTCAGCCCATTTCTTTGTGGAGGGCAGCACACGGGTACACATCAGTAACTCCTCACAGTTTCATATAGTGCTAACAAAGAGTGCACTCTTTCCATCATCCAGGTGTTAAACAGGATGGGCGCCAGTATTGACCCCTGAGATACACCAGTACTGGTTTGCCTCCATCTGGACTTTGTGCCACTGGCTAAAGTAAATCCTTTCAGCCTGGTATTTCAGACAGTTTTCACAAAATCACAGAATCACAAAACATACAGGTTGGAAGGGATTTCTGGAAACCATCTAGTCCAACCTCCCTGCTAAAACAGGATCACTTCAAGCAGGTTGCACAGGATCACGTCAAAGCTGTTCTTGAACATCCGCAGAGAAGGAGACTCCACAGCCCCTATGGGCAGCCTGTCCCAGTGCTCTGCCACTCTCACAGTGAAGAAGCTTTTCCTAATACTCAGATGGAACTTCCTGAATTCCAGTTTGTGCCCGTTGCCCCTTGTCCTGTCACTGGGCACCACTGAAGAGAGTCTGGCCCCATTCTCTTGACAACCATCCTTTAGGGGGTGAAAGAATATTTCCCCCTCTATACCTGCCGTATGCTTGTTTCTCATGGTGCACATTATACACTACAATAGGTATTTTATTAAACAAATCAATATTACAAATATTTCAAAGTACCTTCTCAAATTTTTAAACATTTTGCTTATTACTTTTTATGTGCAGATCCCATTTCCTGGGAAACTAAAGTGTGTTTTCAGGCAAAGAAGACATTTCAAAAAGTTGCAATTTCCAGCAAATTAGGAATTACATTTCTCCAGGTTAGGAGTGTTTTGCTAATCTGTTTCATAAGCAGCAACTGAAAAAAAGCCTGACATAAGAAGAGGAGGACCTGATCCTCTGGGTGTTATGCTTACATAAGCCAGAGCAGAAAGTCTTCTGAAGGCAAAGGAGAGTTGTTTGTTCCATGTCAATAAATGTGACAGAAAAATCAGATGTAGAGGCAACCAACTGGTTATTTAGATACTAAATAACCTTCCAAGGCTTCAGTACATCCTTGTTCCACAGGGGTACAACAGAGGAAAGGTCTTTCTGGGCACTTACAGCCTGGTGCTCAGAAGCCTCAGTTTCCCCAAAAGAGGATTGCACACATTAAAGATGCTCAGCGACATCCAGGACCGGGTCCAGTTTGTCTCTGTCTCATATATTGGGGAAGGACCCAGAGAAGAGGAAGAGCCATACAGTGGTTGAGCAGGATCGCTGCAACAAGGAGCTGACCCTGTCTGCTGGAGCTGATCTGTGACAGGCACATCTGCAGGCAGAAACATAATTACCCTGGTCCAGAAGGGATACTGAGTTAAATGGACCACAAGGAGACAGCAATTACAGAAGAAGGGAAAAGCAGTCACATTTATGTCCTCTTTTGGTGTGTCTGGCTCCAAAGGCTTCCTTATTTGCCCTAAAACAGTGGGATCCTATGTCTCCATCATGCTAGTGTGGAGATCAATGTAAGAACCAGGTATAAAGCTGTCAGCAGTGCACAACTATATACTGGGAAAGGACCACCAGGAAAATTCTTAGTGGTTTTAAAGGGTATCATGTGTTACTCTCCAAAAATGGGATCTGAGGCCCTAAAAAGCTGGCAAAAAAGAAGTAAAAGCTCTCTACTGTCTTGGTACTAAGCAAGTATATAAAATGAAAGAAGACATTCTGAGTACATGTGCTAGGCTTGAAAAGAAATCTAAATTCAGTCAATGAAACAGATTTCTGCAAATGCTGTTTCTGACAGTATATTCTATTTGGAGAAAGGCATTTATTTCTGACTATCTTATCAGTACCACAGCAGTAGTCTGGAAGCTAGAGATAAACAGAAATTATTGTATTCAGGCTAACAAATGAACACTTATAGGCCTGGGCTGTTTTACAGATAAAGATTCTTCTAAAATGGCATAGCTCCTTCAGCTCTCTGATGCCTATCACTTTTTAGCAGGGTATCAGAGGAAAAGGTTTCCCCAGCTTTAGAGACAACCTATTACTGCTGCCTGGGAATAGGGCACAGTTGGCTTCTGGGGTGGAAATTAAAACGTGATGGGAACAGGGAGAAGGCAGCATCTGGAGGATAGAACATGGCACCAACCTCATGACTCTCTAGACTAAAAAAGGAGGATGGAGTCTGTAGTTCTCTTCCTACGTTTTCTGGGGAAAGAGCTGCTTCTATTGCAGGGAATTAGGAAAATATAAACATGCAGGTGAAAGCTTATGGGGTCACCTAGTCGGTGATGCTATAGCCCAAATACAGCTCTACAGGAACTAATTTTTCAGGTAAGTGTTTTTACTTTAGTGACCAAAAAGTCTGTTAGATCAGCTCATTGAGCTTCCTATCTAGTACCATATTATACTTTTCCCCAAAATTACTCCAGTATATAGTCTGGTAGCATGTATAGCTTTTAGATAATGTATATCTTAAGTAAAGGCATATTGAAAACATTGAAAGACATCCTGTTTTTCCCTAGGGCTCACTGTAACAGGTAATCAATCTCATTGCCACAAACATTTGCTTTATGTCTAATTGGAATCTCAATGTTTTCAGGTACCTGTCTTGGAATCTTCGTATCTCAGTGTCTTCTAGAATAAATGGGCTTTTGTGGCTTGGTATCGTGTTCCATGGAAGTCCTGATGCAATCCTGTCATGTTTCAGTCTTATACTTTGTAAGATCTTAAGATATTTAAATCTTCCTCTAAGGGTTTTGGGGTTTCTTTAATAATATTAGTATCCACATATTTTTCTCTTTAAAAAAAAAATTATTATTTTCTGCATGCCTTGCAGTGTTTGCAATATCATTTTAATATTCAGATATTACTTTTTCCCTATTAAAAGTATCATTCATGATTTCTACATGATGTAGCTCTTAAGTTCTTATTCTCAGCCACATTGAATTTGGAAATTCAAACTACGATCTCAAAGCTTCTTAGCTTTCCAGGAGGTAATCAAGATGAATGTTAGCAAGCCAAAGAGCACAGATGAGTGCATGATCAGAGGGTTTTCATTTTTAAACAATGTAGAATAATTCACAGTTGTAGGGGTTGGAAGGGACCTCAAGAGATCGTCGGGTCCAACCCCCCTGCCAAAGCAGGCTCCCTAGAACAGGTCGCACAAGTAGGCATCCAGATGGGTCTTGAATAGCTCCAGAGAAGAATGCTCGGCAGCCTGTCCCAGGGCTCTGTCACCCTCACTGTGTAAAAGTTCTTCCACATGTCGGTGCAGAACTTCCTGTGCTCCAACTTGCAGCCACTGCCCCTAGTCCTGTCCCCACAGACCACTGAAAAGGGGCTGGCTATTAGATATCCTGAATTTGCCAGTCCTCTTCCCCTTCTGATTACCCATCTTCACTGCTAATATACAGATTTGCTCTCTATTTAGTAATTGGATTCTCCTATTGTTTGGATTTCTTTTACTCACAGTAGATTGTTAGTATCTCTCTCTTGCACAAGGTAATCTTTTTCCAGTTACACATTGCATTTTCATGAGAAGTAGACACTTGCAATTAGAGGTGCTCTATAAATCATCATCACTGTGAATCATGGACATAAATAAACAAGGTTGATGAAAGACCTTTTACTGCTATCAGTTATAACACAAAACAGGTTACACAGACAAGCTGTGACCTGTGAGATCAGATTGGAATCTAGAGTTTTAATCTCTGTTCTTGGCTGCGGTAGAGAAAAATGGCTATCATTTATCACTACCAAAGCACACAGTAAGCAGTAAGAATGTGTGATCTCAATTACATTAAACAGTAGCTGCTGTGTACGTACATAGGCAGTGCTATACCATACATCTGCTGCATGCATTTATGAGCAATATGCTGTAATTATGACCACAGATTCATTGTAGATGACTTGAAACAGCAGAATTCAGATAACTGCAATGGGAAAGTGTAATTGCAATGAGCAAGCATCATCAATTTGCTCAGATAATCAAGGGCCAACTAAAATTACATTGTGGAGAAACCCCACAGTACTCCAATTAAAACACATAAACCAAAGAAAGTCAGGGGAACTCACCAAGTAATGGAAGAGTTTGGCTGCTTCTGTTTCTCCTTTCAGTGCACTCTCCTGGCCGTAAGGCTAGTAATCTTGGTAGCGAACAGGGCACTGGTGCAAGCAGCCGCGTATTCATATTGGTCTTTAATTTGAAAAGGGCAAGACTGCCATGCCCCAGGTGTGATCAGCAACTGTACAGTACAGCCTATTTACTTCACGGGTTATTGAAATCTACATGAACAGCCTGATGTCTAAGGAGCTCATCTAACAGTTTTGATGAATCTTACCACTTCTGGGGGGCATAAGGGAAAGAGTGCCAGGGACACAAGACCAATGTTAAGCCATTCTTTGTCTAAGCACCTCGCTCTCCCTTCACCCATGCATGGCAGCATGAAGACATGTACTTCATATGTAAGGTGTAGAGTTCAGAGTCCAAACTCTCTTCTCTTCCAGTTTAGATGAAACCATTGCCAGACTCCAGCAATGCTGAACCTTGCATGCAGAGATAACCAAACAACAGTGGCTTTTCATGATTCATTCTGATGAACAGTTGTCTTACTGATCATTCCCTCTAAAACCAAAACATGTATTGCTTTTGGCCAGAGACTGATTATGCCTTCAACAGATTTTCAATTTAAATACATGCTTGTAATATCAAAAAACTAATTACTGAAAGGTAGGATCTGGAAGTTTTGGTGTTTGATTTCTTTTGTAAGTCAGAAAGGAAATCCCGTATCAAACTGCTATTCTATTAAGAAAACTATTAAACTGCCTTCAGGCAATTACAGTGTCCAGTTCTGCTCACATCTTTCGGTTTAGCTGTAACAAGGTCTTATGGTATTAATTTTAGCATGGGAAAAGTCCCAAAGAGGTTACCACCCTGTCAACACCTGACATCGAGCATTCACATCCGCTGTTGAAAGCTTTCAACACAACAAAGATAAAAGCCTGTTTTTCAAGAGCACTGTTGCTATAAATTGTACCTCCGTTTTTGTTACAGGTAGTTGATCTCCAACTAGTCATGCACACAAAACTCATCTGCTTTATATGCATACGAGCCACTCCTTTGAATTACCAACGCAAACAAGTAGAACTGATAGCAGCAACAACAAATAAATAACTGCTCTTTTAATGTCCGGATGCTGCACTCCAGGAACTTGTCCCCAATTTGTTACCCAAGAAACAGAGCCAAGAGACAGCTTCCACAGCATCACTGAGCCAAAACAGGAATTTCCTTTGAAACTTTTCAACTGTCGGCTTCTTGAGTAGAAATGAACAGCAGCTGTCAAAAACAGCTGGGTAACAGATGTTGTGAATCTGGGGACTGTAAATTAGGGGCCCGACTGAGAAAAGATCTACTGTACAACAAGGGCATTTCAGCATGCACTTCAGCAGCATCTGGCAGAAGGGCCTGGCGCTGGAGCTAGACGGTGATTTGAACAACCCAGAAATGTCCATTGCTGAATTATGCTGCAACATTTCAAGGTTCTGTTGAAGTTATGGGTGTTTTCCTGTGTTGTTCTGAAATGGAAAGCAGGACTGAGATAGTAATGTTCTGTGAAGGACATTCATTTAAAACATGCACAGTGCTGAAGTATGCTATCAGCTGCTTTACGATACAGAGGCTTGTAAGGGGATAAAATAAGGACAGCGGAAATGTTTGGTTATAAACTTGATGTTTTCCTTCACATGCAGCAGAGAAGGATATATTTTATATTCTATGATTGTTTTGATACTGGAAGACCTCTTTTTTTTTCCTTCTAGGTGAAACGGGAGCAACTGCAGGGGTGCTGGGCAGCCTACACAGCCCAAAGCTAGTGGGAGCAGCCCTACGCTGCTGTGGAGAAGCAACCCCAAAACTGGCAAAGTCTGAAGCCTTATTTGTCACCTGTCACATACTTGGTTCAAGAAAATCTTCGGGGGCAGCTCCAGGCTATTCTGCTAAAACCCTATATTGCAAGAAACTGAGGCTAGTGTACCTTATGATCCCAGTAAGAAAGACACTCAGACTCCATAAGCTACTGTTTTACAATACCGTTTACTGGAGCTACCATAAGAAAGGGAAAAAATACAGATAATCTTACATCCCTTCAGGTGCCGGGAACCCTGAGCTGTGAAGCGTCAGACCCCTGCTCAGGGCATGGGATACAGATCCCACCCGTAGAAAGGTTCACTGACATTTGGGTTTCAATACCTCCTACAGAATTTTCTTAGACAAAAAAATATTGTATTTGCTATTTTTACCATCAAACATCTGTATGGTCACATGAGAACTTGCTGCTCCACGTTAAGATAGAGACAAGGCCAGGCAGGTGGTATAATTGGCAACACTAAGTGGGAGCTGCCTGTGGGCTCCTCTCTTACCATCACCCAGCTGAGCTTATGCTACAGCCAAAAGACCTGTGCAGCCCACAGTAATACCACACAACAAGGTCCTACAGATCACTGGGTCCAGGCACTATCAAAGACGTTTCATAATAATTTTTATAAAGTTTCTGAAATGAATGACTGCTCCCACAGCACATTTTCCAGGGTATTTTTCAGCTGTGCATTAAATTTGCTGTGTAGTTGATCTTCCAGGGTTGCTCTGCAATAAGCTGACCTCAGAAGAGTGTGGCACACATAGACCTGGTGTGTGACTGCTCGGTACATTGGCCTGAAAAAAAACTGCTGAATATTGAATGCAATCTAGCCAAGGGCATAATAACTCTGTGTCTAACCTGCCTGAATGTTTTTTTCCTATATGAGTATGGTGTTGTCATTCAATATGAGACTTAGAGAAACAAGGCTAGGAAGCTGCAAGGGTCTTAGATTAACCATTTCTTATCTTATTCTGTGATTAATCTGTGATTCTGTGATTCTACTTATATGCAATTGTAAGACAATGGCTGGTTTATTACCAGTGAAGATGCTACTTCCAGGCCGCAGGGAAAGTAGCTATTTAGGTCAAACCTAGGGATTAAAAGACACTAGCGACCAAAAGATACTTCAGAGGGTGAAGAGAGAAGGGGACAGCTGACAGAGGTCTGATTTGTGGATAGAGGAAGCTACTGGGAGCTTCAGAAGCAGCTGTGTCCTTCTTGAGGTCATCAGAGGAAGAAATAGGCAGAAAAATATCCTGGGTCAACACATGCTATGATTTCCTTTCCAAAGGCAGTTTTGCTCCTGTATGTTTATAGCTAGAACATGAGTGAACCATGTGGTTTCAGGCCACAGAGATAAAGGATGCTCCCTATATGGGCAACATAACCAAGATGCCAGGAGGGAGGTGTGGTGGTAGCTTGAAAACTCTGAATTGAATGTGTAGAAGCTCTCACTTAAGAGTGGTTCTCAGAAAGGAAAGCAAGAGCCTGTGCCTGCTCCCACAGCATGGTAGAAGGGAAATCCCTTTAATTGAAAAAGGCACCAAATCTGGAAGTTTCAACATTCAAAGCAAAAACTGAAAAAAGGTGAAAAAGCTAAGGAGCATTAAAGATTCACAAGGCAGACATGAGTCCCAACCAGCCCTTTAAGAGTACCATCTCACCACAGAGGAAGCACCCTCGCCAAGTCAGGAATTGCTCTGACTTCTCTGTCTTCCTAGAAACCATATGTATGACAGTAATAACTGCAAGAAGCCCTAAGGAGTCCGCTCAGAAAGGTTGCAGTTTCCTCTCAAGCACACACAGGGAAGCTCAGAAGTAAATGATTAATGGCCCAAAGCTTTATTTGATCTGCTGCTACAATTAAGTAGTGGCTGGCAAAGCTCACTGGCCTCCCTCAGGTACTAATCCATATTGGGCTGTTTCAAAGAGTTCCTGAGAAACTGGAGCTTAGATAACCTCATTAAAAGACATTTGAGAGGCTTTTCAGTTACATTAATGTACTATATGACTACTGAGGATATCCGTATGCTGCTCATATATAAAAGTATGAATAAATCATCTGTTGGGTAGTTGAGGTTCTTCAGTTATGCGTAAATGGCATACGGATATGATGGTGCTTGGATATAAAGGATATTCACTGACTGAAGACAAATTTATTAAGTAACTTCCATCCATGTGTCTGTCTAGGAGTGACATAGGGTCTTTGTATGAATGTGATTTACGTGTTAGACCTGTAACTACCAAGATCTGGCATTCCTCATAACAAACACCATATGGAGGGACTGGGTAGATAGAAAAAAAGGTTAGGGCAGAAGTAAGATTATTTTTATAAGCTACAGGTAGTTTCCACAAACAGCATTTACCTATTTGTAAATGTGTACTTGAGTATTAGTTTCATTTATCTCAGTATCATACCCAATGTCATCATCCCAGAATGTTTTTACTGAAAATTAAACCAAAATACCCAAAACCAACAAACCAGCTCTGGCACTGCCAAAGGCAGATCCTTCGAAAGAACATCTGGTATTTCTAATCTTGCATTCCTGATGCAGATACCTCAGTCTCCTAATGTCTTTAGTGTTGGACCTACAGTTCATGGAGCTGCCTAGAAACCCAGCTCAGACAACGGTCCCCACTGATAACGGAGCTGTGTTGTTTCTGTTGTTGTGTTACTTCTCAGGTGGACTAGGTCCTTGGTTCATCTCAGGACTGCACAAATCCTTGTGCCAGCAGAAGGGTGGCAGCAGCAGTGAGTGGCTGGGAGCAGGGCAGTTGTGCCTGAGGCAGGCCAGGACGCGCTGGATACAAATGTGTACACAACCAGGGCACCAGGGGCAGAAATGGCTTTGGGGATCTGAGCCTGGGAAACATTGATACCCTAAGGGAATGCATTTTAAGTCATTCCCTTATTTGTTTTATATTTTAATGTTTTACCCATTAATATATGTTTCATTCTCCAGAAGGACTGAAATCAGCAACTGAGATCAGAGTCCTGATACTCTTGAATTAGAAAAACATCGTTAAACTGTAATTTAAGGAAAAAGATTTTTTGCTTTGATGGAAATACCTCTCTTTTTTTTTTCTTCCTTTATTGCTGAAAGATGTGAGATTTGGATTTTTTCACTCATAAAATATACACATTTCAAAAGCCTTTTAAAAATATAAACCTGAAAATTTTCATTAAAATTTGGAATATTCACACATTTAGAAGTGGTTTTAACATCCACCTCCTTAGACTGCTATTAATATTTAATATATTCAATATTTTTAGTAATCCCAACAAAACAACAGGATAAAGAGTAAAGTTCCAGTTAAGCTGATACTTAAATTCAAAGGCTCGCAGGAAGACGGATTTTTTCCAGACAATAAAAATTTTTATGACAATGTAAAGAAGTGCCCCCAAATGAAGCCCTCCTTGTGGGTTTAGAGATGACATGAGAGAGAGAGAAGAACACAGAAGCAGAGCATAACCTTGTATCCCACTGACCTGCATTTGCCAATGCCTGTAGCTGTGGTGACAATTTGACACCATCTGTAGTGGTGTTACACGGCCAATGGATCAAACATGGGCAATGTTTTTCACCTTGAGACATACCACTTGTCTCCTATTGTAAATTCATTTGGGGGTGGGGGTAAGTCAATTAAAAAATAAACATTAGAAAAGTGAGAGGAAAAAAATACAGATCTTAATATAGCCTGGATGACGAGGACTGCAAAACCTGATTCTGGTATAAGACCCTGCTTGATGTATCCAAATTTTGACTCATAGGTTCTACACTTCAAACACACTGGAGGGCACTTCAAGAAGTACCACAACTGCCCAAGGCAGGCACATATTTGACAGCAGTTTCTTTAACTTATTCTTATAGATCTGCAAAAGGGAAATCCCCAAATTTCCCATGCTGTTTCTTCTGGGGTGTCACAAGCCTGGTATCTAACTTAAATCTCATGCTGAGGTTTAACCTGCTAAACTGCTTGCTCTTTTGTCTTCACTGTGGACTTTGAGAGGGCTCATGTGCCACACAGACTGTATTCCTGTTTGTTCATGCTAGGACTGCCATGGGCACGGTGATTCATGCTCACTCTGAGGTTCACTGCAACCACCCTGCCCTTCACAAAGCTGCTACCTACCTGGTCATTCCCGTCCTGCAGTTCTGCAGCCGAAGGCTCTGTATGTATGACCTTGCACTTGTGCTTCAGGAGCATCCTGCTTTTTTCACATTTATCCAGTTTACCAGGCTCATTTCTGAAATCTACTCCTGTTCCCTAGCATGTCCACAGCCATTCCCAGCCCCGTCGGTGGTGGTGGCATCCACGAATTTAGTAAGCGTGCTCTCTGCGTCATAGCACGTCACTGGTGAAAGCCCCTGATGGCACTGAACAAACCGCTCCTCAATTCCTCTTACAGAGCTCTGTATTTCCACTGCTGACGGCTGAGAGCCGGCCTTGTTCACAGCTGTGTCATCAGTTCTGTGGGTGTCCTCTTGCTTAGACTTTATGAGTGCCGCAAAAGTAAAAACCCTGCTTAAATCGGTTAAAATCTCCTTGTCCTTGGTTTTCCTTTATCGAAGAGGGAAGCCAAACACTTCGCGTCCTAAACTGCTCCCATAAAGCTGCCGCTGTCCCTCGCACACCCCCTAACACGCAGCCCGGATGCTCAGGCGTGGCAGGCGCTGCCAGGCGAGGCCCGCGGCTCTCGGGCAGGCAGCCACTCGTGCCACACCGCTCCGCGGGCGCAGCGCGGGGCGGGACGTGC
>VZTU01027164.1:99465-185472 GCA_013400835.1 Zapornia atra | reverse complement strand
CCCCCCGCGGCAACAGCCGCCCTCACCGGCCGCGGAGCCGCCCCCGTAGCGGAGCCGCGGCCGCCGCGCCTCCCCTGGCCGCCGAGGGGCCGCAGCCACCTTTGTGGCTACCCGGGGAAGCCCCGTACCCCCGCCCCCCCTGCGGGCCGGGGGGGAGCTCCCTACCCCGATGTGGGGCTTCGAGCTGGCAGCCTGCGTCGTGCATGAGTGGTGCGCGCAGGTAAAGGCCTGGGGGTGGGGGGGTAAGTCGCGCAATCAGGCTCCAATTCGTGAGTGTGCTTCCCGAGAAACCCTGCTAGTAACCGCTCGGCCCTGCTCCGCGGAGGCGTCCCTGTGGAAATGCTTTGAACAAGTGATCCCTCCTGGAAGGCAGGGAGGCTTGGT
This sequence comes from Zapornia atra, assembly GCA_013400835.1. Taxonomy (NCBI): domain Eukaryota; kingdom Metazoa; phylum Chordata; class Aves; order Gruiformes; family Rallidae; genus Zapornia; species Zapornia atra. Next base: position 185,088 of record VZTU01027164.1, on the reverse strand, counting down.
GAGGCTTTGGCATGGACAGACTTACCCTCTACAAGTGTAGGGAGTTGTGTAAGAGAAGTCTAATCGCTGATGCTTACCCAGAGGTCCCATTGCTGCGTGGCTGGCCATGCTCTATGCGGGGTGGTGGAGCCTGCAGGAAGTTAAAATTCACATGCCTTACTGCTCCTTGGGTGCTCCTGGAGCCTTCTGGTGTGGCAGGGAAAGCACTGTACTGACTACGGAACCTGAAATAGCAGCTGTTCACGTGTATGCCAACTCATCTTGGTTGTGACTGTAAAGCCCCTAGCTCAGTCGGTGACTTGCTGACCATGGGTGATGTAAAGGACTGTATGTGTGCTGGTCACAGGCTGTAGGCCTAAGTGCTGTGATGCTTGAGCTCAAAAGTTCAAACTTTGGTTTGCAAGTCAGCTTTGAATGCATTCTCTGGATGAAACCCTTCCTAAGCCTGATGGTGCCCAAGTACTTCCTTGTGTCATTTTAAGCAGCTCTTTGTCAGAGCTGAATGTGGTGTAGACACTGCACATGCCAGCTCCATCAGAACTGAGGGGCACCCGTCCCTTGTTTCCCTTGCTGGTGGGGGCTGGAGAACAAACAGTACCTCACCTGTTCTATTTGGAGTCTGTCGCAGCAAGTGGTACTTCTGCACCAGCTGTAGCTGGTGGGTTTTCCACTGACCTTTTGTTACTGGTGTCTGTGAAGCAAGGAAAGCGATTTTTCTTTTCTAAAACAAGTGATGCTGTTTCCTTCTGGAGTTGCCTTCCCACAGCATTGCTGTGTGCTCTGTTTCAGGGTGCTGCTGTTATCAGACGCTTCTCTGGCTCTGAAAACACCATCCCTTCATCTGGAAAAGATGAATTACCCAACCACATTGTCAATGCTGCATCAAAGCAAGGGTTTGCTATCTACAGAGATGAACCAGAACAGAAAGAAAACTACAACTGCCAAGTGGCTGAAGACCTGGAATCAAGCCTGTGTGAACTGGATACAAGTGCAATGTCATCTAGTATTCACCTACTGCTGGATTTAAGTACAGGTAACTCCTGTAACTACTAAAGTGGTATCTACAGCACAAGTACATGTAGGGTGGTATGAAATCTGATGCTGGTAAGCTAGTGAGTAGCTTATGTTACAATAAATAACACTTCAAGATTGCTTGGACTGTGCCTGCATGAGGTACACCACTTCTGTGCCGGAAATAGCAGTAGAAAGTGAAGAGGCTAATTAAGCAAATGTCTTCCTGCTTCCTCTTACCTGTTAGGATCTCCTATGGTAGTGGACACATCCTTCCAGTCCCAGCCTGAGGATCACATGGGAGATGTTGTAACTCAGAGTGTGGAAGAATACGCAGAAGATATTCATCAGTACCTCCGAGAGGCTGAAGTGAGTGGCTTGTAGCAAGCCTGTCCATACTTGTGGTCTCTGAGGGGATGCAGAATAGCAAAGATGTATGGCTGCCCCAGGATAACCCAAGGCTGCCACTGAGCTGTAAAGGAGAGGAGGCAAGCAGTAAAAGCCATCTCAAACTAGAATCATAAGCAGCTTCTAAACAGTGATAAGGTCTTTGGGGATTGTTCCACATCCCAGAAATACCCCACTGTTGGAGCAACTCTTGACTCCTTGGGATGAAGGATTCTTACAAGTGGGGGTTGAGTGCTGCAAAAATCGTAAAGAAGTTGGATATGACCTCACTGATAGCTTGCTTGCTATAGTAGTAGTTTTTCCTTCATATCTGTATCAGAGCAGCAAAGTGCAGTTTGCCAGTAGGAAGAGCAGAAAAAAAATGTAAATTGCTCAAAGTAATTTTTGAGCCCTGAATGGCTTGTGAATGCTTGATGGCAGAGGTTGTCCATAACCCAGGAGATCCTTTACTATTCTGTTGCTAACATGGTAGTGTAGAAATGCTACTCTACAGGTGGTATTAGCTGCTAACTAATCCTACTAGTACTGTAATTATAGTTAGCAGTAATAAATTACTAATAGTGGAACAATTCATGCTCCTCTTAGTTTAAGTATAAAGAATATTAATCAGCTCTGCTATTGATGACTTTATATCCCGATTCTTCAACTCTGTCTCTGCACAGGTAAAATTCAGGCCCAAGCCTTACTACATGAGGAAGCAACCAGATATCACCACAGGAATGCGTGCCATCTTGGTGGACTGGCTGGTGGAAGTAGGGGAAGAATATAAACTTCGGACAGAGACTTTGTACTTGGCAGTGAACTTCCTGGACAGGTTTCTCTCCTGCATGTCTGTCCTCAGAGGGAAGCTGCAGCTTGTAGGAACAGCAGCAATCCTTCTGGCTGCGTAAGTGTTTCATCTTCTGAAGTCTCAATGGGACAAACCTTATTTTTTGGGTGTAGTAGTTTAGTTCAACTTGAAGGATTGAAGCTTGCAGTGGTAGAGTGCTTTTCATAATGTCTTAAGATTAGCAACTTGACCTGCTTTGGCACTAGTGAAATTAAGCATTTCATTATCTTGGTATGATGAACTGTAATGGGAAAACTTAGTAATCGTAACAGCAGGAGTGAAAACACTACTGTGTTAGGCTGCTAAACTGTAAGGCTGTAGTAGATTCACAGCTGCAATCTGCAAATTAACCTTGAGCTGTCTGAAGTAGAGTGCATGGCGTTTGGTCCAGACTGTGTTGAGTTACTGAGACTTTCTCTGAGCACTTGCCATTAGTTAAGAGCTAGCAATGTGTGTGTCTATGTAGGCTGATGAATTGGAGTTCCTCCAAACATCTTTGCCCAAATTTGAAACTAAATTGTTATCTAGCCTGAAGGAAAGATTAAAAATAGGAGCTCTAAGCAAATATCAGTCATGCTAGGTGCTCATCCTCATACTAGGTCCAGGATAAATCTATCTTTTATCATAACTTTCAAGCCAGAAAATGTGGCTTCTGTATTCCTTTATTTTTTAGGAAATATGAAGAGATCTACCCACCAGAAGTGGATGAATTTGTGTATATAACAGATGACACCTACACAAAGAGGCAACTGCTAAAAATGGAACAGCTGCTTCTCAAAGTGTTGGCTTTTGACCTAACAGCCCCAACCATCAACCAGTTCCTCCTTCAGTATATTCAGAGGCATGGAGTTTGTGTCAGGACAGAGAACTTTGCAAGGGTATGAATTATCCTTCTAGGCTGGGGAGGGTGGAGGGAATGGACGGATAGACACATGACACACAAGTGGCTGTAGAAGCAGAAGCACTTGTATTTCACTAAGTTACTGAGCAGACAAATTCTGCTACTATACTATGCTCCATCAGAAGATACTGTTTGTCTTATGCCAAATCTTATCTGGGACTGCAACAGGCTTAAAACTGGGTGTTTTATAGCCTACTATTTTCTCACAGCAGCTTGTGTGCTGAGACTTCTGGTTAAAAGTCTCATGGAAATCTGAAGTTTGGCCTGTCTAGTCAGGGATAATGCACTGACTAGGTGGTAGGAACCTTCAACTGCCTCTCCATAGCAAGTCTGCTCTGGATGTTGGTGGTATTATACATTGCTACACAGTGATGTAGCATATGCCTGTATAACTGTAGAGGTAACCCTGCTTAGAAACAGGGTAACCCAAGCTTATAGCAAAACATGTGACCCACTGTTTATCTGCCAAGGGTATAGGGGTATACAGTGGCTCTACTCCAACAGAGCCCGAACTCTATTTCTTAGAGGTGCCCATTTATCCTTGACCTCAAAGTAAGGTCCACCTACATGAGCCTTGGAGAATGGAAAGGGTTTGTCTTTGCTAATTTTATGTAATACAAATTTTATAAGTCTAAATTTTCTAAGCTCTAAAATTCATTGGAGCTGATGACAGAACCAGAAGTTCAGATCAGTGTGGATTGTTTAGGCTTTGCCAAAGTGTGATCTTTCTGTCCTCACTGCAACATGCTAAAGGTTCTTCTGCAAGATCAGTGCTAAAATGCTATTTCTACTCACCAAACATCTAACTCCTTTTTCACATGAAATAGACCATTGATAACTTTCAGTGCTTGCTGTATTGGACTGACCTTGTGAGCTAGTCTCACTGTCTGAAAAACCTGAGGTTTTTTGTTTAGTATCTTGCAGAGCTGAGTCTCCTTGAAGCTGATCCTTTTCTGAAGTACCTTCCTTCACAAACTGCTGCAGCAGCCTACTGTCTAGCAAACTATACTGTGAACAGGTCTTTCTGGGTAAGAGCAGCATCTGCATGTTAATGAGTAGGTCAAGCATTTCATGTTACTGTTTGAACTAGGTTGAGAAGCACAAGGTGGCTTCAGAGTATGTTGTTGCAAAGGCTGAAATCCTAGGATGAGTAACTGTTCCTGAGCTAATGGGACAAAATGTTAAATCAGCCTGAAATATCATTCCCCTCAAGTGGGAGGAGACCCTGCTGTTTTACTCAGTTACATAAAGTCTGTACCTAAGGCTTTGTCAGTCTTAACTCCAAAGGCAATTCAGGGGATTTCTAGGAGGCAGGAGAGAGCTGGATGTGGCTAATCAAGTAGAGTGATGATTCTGAGTGGCAGCCCTAATGCAAGCCTTAGTAGGCTTGTGTGTTAGAGGAATAATTTTATCAGCAAAATCCAGAAGAAATGTAATGGATGCCACATGCATAGAGCAGAAGGACCTGTTTCTCAGATCTGGCTCCAAAGAAGACCTAGAGCAAAACTAATAGGAGGATACACTTGAATCCTCTTCAAGTGTAAAGAACATAGTGAGCACTGTTGCAGTGAAAATGGCTTCTGGTCCTGTAGAAAATATCTTGTAGATGAATGCTTCCTACAATAGTTAACACTGTGTTTTCTCCTCTGACCAGCCAGAAACACTCGCTGCGTTCACAGGGTATTCATTAAGTGAGATAGTGCCTTGCCTGACTGATCTGCATAAGGCATGCCTTGATGCTCCCCAGAGCCAACTGCGTGCGATCAAGGAGAAGTATAAGCACTCAAAGTAAGTAGCCAGGAAGCTGGTGTTCTGTAACTTGGAAGCTATAAGCACAAGGTGACTCTGGTTTAGCAGCTTGGGCTGCAGCTGCTCTAGTTAAAGTTCTGATTGTGGTCTGCTTCTACTCCTGAGGCCTCTGTCAGCCTCTTGAGGGGAAGGCTTTTTATGACCGGAAGAGTAGTTCATCTGTAGGCATACAGACATTCTGAATAACAATTCTTCTGCAGTGTTGCAGGATGATTCTCCTCTTCTCCAGTGTATTGCATGAGGTGATATGTCTGTCAGCTAAACTAAAATCTTTAGTGACTGTGTCTTTGTTCCAGGTACCTGCATGTGTCTCTTCTGGAGCCCCCAGCAGTTCTTCCTCTACAATAGAGGCTGTGCACCCTGGAATCGAAGATTACTTCCAATCAGCAAAGCTGGTCCAACACTTCATAGAGTGCTGGAGGTCATGTGCCTGTAACCATAGTGATCAGAATGGTTTTTAGCCAGTATTTTTTAAATTTAGATGCCTTTTCAAAAAAGGATATTAAGCTATAGCTCTTAATTGACAGCACTTTTAATAAATGTCTTATTACACCATTCCTCTGTGAATCTTCTGACTCCTGGTAATATCTGCAGTAATAAGTTTTTTAAAGGCTTGTAATTATTTTACAAAATTGTGAGCCAGGCTTTTAAGCTAGCTGGGATGAACCACCACAGCCTGACATCTCTGTAGACATGGGTGACCTGCTGTAGTATTTTATCTGTTGCTTCCTCCTCTAAGATCATGCAGCTATGAACAGAACCTATTTTCTGGAACATTGTTTACCATATCATAGCAAAAACATTCAGATGCAAGTGGTCTATGAACTCTGAAATTGTGTGCAGCAGGCATCAATGTTAAACTTCCCTTTATGGGGGTGAAGGGGGATTCCTCTGCAGGAAGTTGGAGGAAGGGGTGATTGGCTGGCTGAGCCTCAGAAGCGTTTCAACACTGGTGGGCAGACTGCAGTAGAGCAGTGCTTGCAGCTATGAGGAAGAAACTGAGATGTGTAAGGTGCTAGAACAGTGGACTTGAGTTAGATGGCTGCTGTCATACTTGTAGTATTGAATATTCTTACAGCATAGCTGTCTCAGATGACCTCTCCAGCCACTAGAACACTGCTGAATGTGTGCTGAGCAGCCTCTAGAGAAATGTAAGTTTTGTCAGGAAGGAGGTAGGTAATGGGGCAGGGCTAACTCTCCTACTCTGGGCTGCTACACTGTCTTATGCCCCTCAGGTATTCATCAGGTAATGTACCTTGAATACTCTTAAATACAGCCCCTGTCCCAAAGTAGTTAAAATTAGTTGGTAATGTTGATGAACTATATTCAGCTCATCTAACTGGCAAGGTAAGTCTTAAATTCTTACTGTGGGTGTTTAAAACTCTCAGTGCCTACTGCTCCCTAAGTCATCTCTACAGGGCAGTATGTGTTTCAGAGTAAGAATATGCTTAACACTTGACACTTCTGCTGCATTGCATATAACTAAGTACCAGCTAACAAGCCTCTTAATTTTAATTTTAAAATCCTGATTGTACCAGCGTGTGTCATGTGGCTCTGGTTGGTTTCAGGAGTTTCACTTCCCCCTGCATTTAAAATTCTTCTGCATCATCCCTGCCCAGGATGGTGAATCCTCCCATTAATGCAATCCCTTGTAATCCTCCAAAATGGAGGTAGTGGTAATAACTGATTAATTTGTCTGCAAAGTAAATACCCTTTAAGGGAGGCATAGCATTCAGTTTGTCTAGCCTATGCAGTTCTAGGTCTAGTCCTTCAAACACTTTCTAGTTGGGTAAATGAGTCTGTCTTGGTAATATTTTGCTGATAATGACAGACATGACTAGATAGACCATATTCATGACTAAGGCCTAGATCCATGGAGTGCCTCCATGTGTCTTGTGGATGAATCCCCTAAAGGTGGGCTAAGAAAGAACTTCACTCATGCCTGCAGCCAACTCCTTTGGAGTAGATGCCTCAGTACAAAGGTGAGTCAACAGTGGCTATTTACAATGAAGAGTGGTGAATTTCTTCATTGCCTGCTTAACAAGGAAGTGGTGAGTGTACTCAGTAAGAGTTTGGCTAAATCTGTCAGCCTGTTCATGGTGTTTCAGGCTGAACATAAAGTGTCCTGAAAACCCATGTTCCTAAGACTTTATATTTTTGAGTAATAACGCTTACTAAACTGCAATTACTATATTGTTGATTTTGGAAGAGGTAATGAACATCTCAAATGCAGAACTGTTTTTCTGGTGGTATAGCAGTCTGAAGGTATTTATGGGGCCATGTTACAATAGTGATGGGGAAGAAATGAGCTGTCATCTCGCAGTACATGACCACACCTAATTCTTGTGGTGTTAGGCCAACAGATTTGGTGCACTTAACACCATAGGAAGTGTCCAGGTCTGAATTTATTAAATGTCTTACCATGTGATATCTCCGTAGAAGCCAAACTTTGAGTCTTTAGGTTGCATGTAACAACTTTAATTCTCTAGTATACAAACTGTCCTGACTTTTAAAAAAAAAAGCCTCTATAATAAGACTGTATTTCATCTGCTTTCTTGTTCTGTTTGTCATTATTTTGTAGCTGAGCTGGTGGCGTAAATATTCTTTTAGTCTAATGGCTATATAGAGAAAATGAAGAAAGCTTAAGCAGTTAAGGGAAGAATCGCATAACACTGCAGTGTGAATGCTAATAACCAGTTTGTGCAAGGTGGATTACACTTTAATTTGTGAGACAGAAGAGAAATTAATCTTGAAGTGGTCTCATCTGAGATCTGTGGATAATAATGATATTTTGACTGTTCCTGCACTAGTCTCACTTCCATCGTATTTGTCTTGCTCAGAGCAAGGAAAAGCCTTATTGCTCTTGTGTGAGTGAGCCTTGACTCTTACAAGGTGAAAACTGGGCACCATCTCCTCATTCTATGTGAGTCATCACACTTAACTCTAGCCTACCTTCTTGAAGACTCTTCTCTGCAGCTGATACTTGAAAAAGGTTTAAGAGATGTTGGGCATGCTGTTAGGCATGTGGTGGTAATGAAGGTGAAATAATGTGGCTTTAATAGGATAAAGTGCTTAAATACAGATGCAAAAACACTTCAGTGTTTTAAAGTACTGAAGATATTCAAGCATACAGGAAAATGGATTTATAAGGAGAGATATGAAAGCAACCCAAGAGGAAGCTTTAAGTTTTCATTGATGTGGTACTTGTGCCATATAGAAAACTTAAGACCTGTAGAGCTCTTAGCTTTGTGTGATGTTTGAAACAAACAGAACTAGACTTCTCAGCCATAATGTGGAAAAGAAATAAAGGGCAATCAATGCCAAAGACTAAAGAGAGGCAGTCTTAATTTACTATCTAGCAGCTCGTAGACCAATGCCACAAATAAGACCTTGGGGTGTCTTGTCCATGAAATTCTTAAACTGCTGCTGTCTCAGAATTGTCAGGCCTGATCTTGCTCAATTAGCTCTGTTGGGAGAGCAGTCTCACTTTCAGCATGTGTATTTCAAAGGCTGAATATTGATTTCCATGCAGGTGCCAGTATCTTAACCTCCCTCGCTCCCCAGTTAAAAATGTATTGGGACAATACACCAAGTATTAAACCTGCTGTTGAGATGATTGGCTGAGTACATCCAAGGAGTTATCATTGAATACTCAGAGTGGGTTGTAACTGGGAAGTATCAAGGGTCAAAGTTCAGTTCAAGAGCTCTTTAATGTTAGTGTTAGAAACAGACAAAAAGCTCCCTAACCTTAGCGTGGAAACTGCTATCATACTGACTTTCAGAAGACCCAAGTGTGCTGTGGTTGCATGATCCTGTTTCTTGTGTGTTGTAGTTGGCTTAACTAGTAACTTCTAATATTAGATGTTGTAGTTGCCTCTGGTGTCCTGAGAAAGCTGTTCTCTACAGCTGGGGATGTGTTGTGGATCCATTGTTCCCTTAAGATTAAAACGGACAAGCAGAATTCAAAATAGTACTCTGGGAAGGTACTGCTTGACAGCTATGTTTTCCTCCTCTCCGGTGTGAGTTAAGGATGTCTGAGAGGTAATTGGGTAATTAAGGAGAATGATTTAACTGTGGTCAGGACAGTTAAGCAGTTAATTCATGACTGAAGGGTGTCTGCCTTGGTGAAATCCGGCTGCCTGATTAGCCTAGGTACATACCTGCTTGTTGGCAGTTCTACAGATGATTAGAATTAGCTCTGAGGGCTGAGGCTGGTACTTTTTGTCAGTGACCTTGAAGCAGTTTGCAGGACTGCTCTTAAGGATGAGAGAGAAGCTGGCAGCATCACTGATTGCTTCCTGAAATCAAGTTTCTTGTCTCAGTTTTCCTCATGCACATGCTGCCCCAGAGCAGTATCACGTTCATCTTGCTGTGCAGACTTGACTAGGCACATCACAAATGACAAGGTTGGAAAAGACCTAAGATGGGAGTCCAACCATTACTGTCCTATGCTAAACCGTATGTGATCTGAGCTGGAGAAGGTACAGACCCATCCCATGCCATTCAGATATTCTAGACACCTGTCCAGGTGCTTTATGAACTTCATTAGGTCTTCTGCTGTTTAGTGGCTGCATGTATTTTCCCATTGCATCAGACAGTTGAGTCCCATTGAGTACTTGTAGCTCTATCTGTTTCACAGTTCTTATTTTGTGTGGTAAAGTCCTACTCCTTCTCTTGGATGTTGGTTCAGGTTGAATCCACTTAATATGAAAAATACAAAGCCTTGCATGATGAGATGCCCATAGTAAGCATCTCTGGCCACGTATTTGTGAAGATGTGCTTCATCTGATGTTCCTGCAGCGATACAGATAAATGTCTTAGCCTCTGTGATGAGTAGTTCATATAGCCACCACCAGCTCTTCTGTGCCCTGCTCAGGGCTTGTCAGTGTAGATGGCAGCAGTGCAAACATTGAAAAGAACTTGCGCAGGCAAACTTCCAGGACAGTCTACAGAAAGATACTGAGCATATGTTAGTTAATCCTAAAGTATATGCCTAGCCTCATCAAATTAACCTGTGTCTAAAGTACACCAAAAGAAGGAAGACCAGGCAGTCCTGGACCTAATGCTCCTGAAGGTGCTAAAAGTATGGCTCAGTCTTGGAGTTTTGTACAGCACTTGTCTAGCTAGGCTGCAATGGTACTGAAAAATGTGGGCTCAGCAAGGGCTGGTTCCTGGCCAAATGTCTGTCTCCATTTGGCTTGTTTCTATGGTGCTTAGGGCTAGCTCCTTTTTAAGCAGATTTGTCCTGGGGAGAGCTTGTTGGAGCAGGACAAAATAGCTAACAGACTGTGTGGGTGGCTGTGTTCAGTGCTCGCACTCGCTGTCTGCACCTTTTTTGTCTTAGTGGCGTGCCCAGAATGATCAAGTGTCCCTGCCACTAACACTGGTAAATACCTAATTAAACCATATGGGAGTCCTCAGTTCTTGTCTTTCAGATGTTCAGACCATCTTTATTTCAACACAGAGAAGTATTACTGGAGCCAAGTGCTGGAAGAACAGGCTTATGGTAAAGCTTTGATTTCTTCAAAGAAACAGGTCTTCTCCCTCCACCATCTGCAGTCAAGCTGCCTTTTCTGTTTGTTTGTTATTGTTTGTGTTTTGATGTGTAAACAACTTGAAAAATTAGGAAGGAGACCCCTAGAGACCACAGTATTCAATGGATTAGGCATTTGGTACTAATCAGGGTGCTGCTTACAGTAGAATACCATAAACCCTATCTAGGCGGAAACTGGAGTGTGACATGTAGCTCAAAAGAGGATCACCATCCATTTGGCTCTTTTTGTCCCTCATAAGGAGGATAGAAATGTCTGGGAAATCACAAAATGGATGGCAAAACAGACTACAGATAAATGGCAACAGCATTGCTGTTCTCCCATGTGATAATGGAGTGAGATGTTGAGGTGGCAGGACCACATTTGCCACAAATCGGACTGGCATAGCACAGGCTTAGGAACAATATACCCGTCCTGGTGCTGTGGTGTATTGTTAGCTCTAGTCACCGAGGAGGCGCTTAAAAATATCCTCAAGTTCAGCCATATAAGAGACCTTGAGCTTTTTATTCTGTTAAAACAGAAGGGTGAGTTGATGTACACTAAAACACTAGTTATACTGTATTCTGATGGTCTCCAAAGAATACAACCAGGAGAGGGCACCAACGTCCTTGGTCTGTGGGTTGAGGTGCCAGTCAACCTGTTTCCCGAAAGGATGCTGCTCAAGGAGGCTGTTTGGTCTTGGACTCTTCTTTACATGTTTTTGGGTAGACCAGCAACATGAGATCACTGTAACAATACATTTATGAAGTATGTACTTCCAGGTGAAGTGGAACTGCAGTGTAAAGTTCTCAGCTGCGCTGTCTAGCTCTCACACATGGTGCTCCAGGGATGCTTGAAGAAAAGAAATTCAACTTTCAAAACATCCATAGCCTCTTGCTGTGAAGTGTGACTTTTTATATCAGTTTATCCAACACTTAACAGTTAGATCCTCTTCCTAGCTGTAGAAATTGGGCTATCAGTTGCTAAAATAAAAGTTATTTCTGGCAGGATTAAAAAACAGAAAGCTGTTATGCTTCATGGTGTTGGCAGGTGCTGTTAGAGTGGGTCTGATGGAGGAGCATCTCCTTATACTGCAAGTTGGGCAGGTGAGGCTCATATGATACTACAGACTTGTAGGGTGTGTGCAGGATAGGGGAATTCCTGCCTGAGAATTCAGCTCTAATTGAAGAGGGAATGGGAAATTAACAGTTTAAGTTAGAATGTATTTTTCTTGCTCACTGAAAACTTAAGTGCTAGTTCTTGTTTCAAGGTAACTTCACCAGACAGAAAATGGTTGCATAAGACAATTTATTACTCAGTTAAGGTATATGTGTCCTTTCTTAGATCTGACTTACATTTTTCATGTTCTGTTTCCAACTTGATTTGAGTTTTACAGGCTGCTCACCCATTCAAATCTGTGGGGTTTTGTCTGCAGCTGTTTCTAAAATGTATTTGGTCTCAGCTTTAGCCACTAAACAGAAGGCAGGATGTTCACTGGTAGTCAGTGGAAAGCTCTTACCCAGAGCAGTCACCAGGAGTGCTCCAGCAGTGGTTTAAAATTATTCAATGCAAAACCTGTCAGTGAAGCATCTTGAGTCAAATGGAAGTGTTTTCTCCTTGGACAGCTGTGTTGCTGAGCTGTGACTGAGCCGAGGTTCCTTACTCTTTTTGAGCTTTTGCAGATATCTATACAAACATATTTTAAGACAGTTGCTGAACCAGTTGTTGTGTGCACAGAGCCATGGGCAGCCTGAGGCACTCCATGGATATTGGCTAGAGGAGAACAAGCATGTTTTAGGCTAACAGAAGCAGCTTTCAGAGGTGTTGCTGTCTCTGAATGAGATACGGGGGAGAGCAGAGCATCTCTGCATCAAGTATGCATATCTTCAGTAGGCACTTGAGCACCCATGAACAAATGCAATTTTCTGCATATGCCTGTGCATCTGCTAGCTGAATATTGTATTCCTTCCTCTGCCTATTTTCTCTTCATCCACTGACTGATCACAACTTCCAAACGATGTGGAATGAGGATGTGGCTCTGCGGAGGCTCCTTTGCCAGCAGCATAATGCTGCACAGGGCTCCTGGCTCACAGCCAGCAAATAACAAATCTCCCATCACACAGGGCTGATACTGGTACTGAACAGAGTACATCCATCCTTAAAAGCATCTCCCTGCATGAAGTCTTAAACAATAAGTCGACTCCTAATCATTTTTTAGCTAGTTATCCTCTATCACCTGGTGAAAAGACAAGTCTGGTAAGGAGTAAACAGGTTCTGATGGCGCTTTTTTTTAGCAAGTTATTGGGACAGAAAGCTCTGCTGCAATTTGCCAGAATATGCCTCACAAAACTGTACTTTCTGTAATAGGTTCTAGGCTTAGTGCATGAACATTAGGCAGTCATGAAACTCACGGCACACCCACCATCGATGTGCCCAGACCACTGAGCTAGGCAGTATGTAAGGGATGTACGAGTAGCTTCTGCTGTTTAATACCTTTCTCTGGGCCAATTCAGAGGTTACATGCTGGGAACTGCTGATCTCTGTAGCTTCCACTTGTGTTAAAGCAAATGCTGACTGGAATTAAACTAGGAAAATCCTTTATTTTATTGTCAAATGAAATCTCTAGGGCCTTTCAAAGCTATCTTGTAAAGACAAAAGGAATAACTTTAAAAAACAAAGAAAGCACACAAAACTACCTGACAAACTCAGATTTCTTCATCTAATTACCAAGAAGACTATGTTGTCAATATTGTATCAATACTGTACTAAATTGTCTCTAACAGCACACAATGTTTGATTTAAGAAGATGCTATTTTGTCTGTCTTGGAAAGGAGAAACTTCTGGATGCTTTGAGATTGGAAAAGCTTCCACAGGTGCTAACAAGTGCCTGAAATAATTGCATATTAGAATCTTTGGGGTATTTACATTGTATGCTGTAACATAAGTGATCACTCGGAGATTTTTGGGAATTTTTGTTCTAATTCATATTAAAGATACTGAAGAATGTCTAACACTAAGTATAATGGTATATGCACTTTTAAAGCTTAAAAAAAGCTTGTTACAGTATTGAATGTAATGAAACTATCTGTCCTTGATGTAAGTGACTTTGCTAAAGTATTTAAGGCTATTACTGGATTTTTGTTTATTACCCTTCTTGAGTGCCACTGTCTTAAGCTAGTGCAATCTTCACTGACTCTTATACTGTCTGCAGATAGTGCCTGTATTTCACCTGGCATGTGAATGATCCAAAGTCAGCAGCTTCCTGCCTTAGTGTAGAAACAGGGAAAAGGTGGTTATGAATACTGCACTGAACAACAACAAATGTGATAATATTCAACATAGTATAGCTGGCCAATGATTACAGTATTGATAATCTATGCAGTGTTGATTCTATATTGGCTTATGAAATGTTAACTGGGACTTGCTTACCCTTTAGCCTTAATATAGGGTAGGAACACACTCTGAAAATATTTTGTCTGTCTATGCTCTGCATCTAGTGTTAGTGTTGACAATTAATGAAAACCCACCTATAAAAGATGTGCTGACCTGGAACTCTGCATTTTTTTCTTTTTTTTTTTTTTTGTAAAAAGATTTGCTCCTTGCATTTTTCTCTAAGGGAAGTTCTGTGTGTCACTGCAGAGAGCCAAGCAAACACAGGAAGCCTCCAGTGCTCACCAGTGAACCAAAATGAATGGGTAGTCCCATTGTGGGTGATCCCATTGAGCAGATGCTGAACAGAAGCATAGTGGCTTCTTACTCAGAGGGCTCCTAATATGGTCATTCTTTGTTTAATATATTCTTATCTGTATTCCTCCTGTCTTTAAATGCTCTGTAGGGTTCCTGTTTAGGTTCCTGCTTTTCATTTGTTTCACCAGTGGTTCTTCTAAGTGTCTCTGTGTATGATCTCGCATTGTACTTCAGCCACAGAAGAAACCATATATAGAGTAGGTATGTTAGGATAGTTGTGGGCAATGGTTGACTAGAAGACCTGTTGCAGTTCAGGCCTTTACAACAAAAAGTGTTTGGGTTTTTACTCAATATTGAGTCAGAATGTATAAAGGTCTTCATTGACACTACAGATGCCTTTTTTTTTTTAAGGTCAGAAGATGTCAGATTTTCTGATGCCTTTTATATATGCTTAACCATGTTTGCTGTTAAATCACCCTTGTCTGATGCTAACTTGAAGTCTTTTAATTTTTCCTGTTCCCTAATAAGAGTGGAGCACTAGCTGCATTTTCTTCCTGTGTGAGAATGTAACCAGAATGATTTATCACCCCATATTTTTTTTTATTGTAAACAAAATGAACTGACATAATTATTTATAGTTATGTGTCTAAAGCACTCTTCTCCAGTTACTGTATATCCTCTTAAAGCTCAGGCTTGGGAGGATAGGATACAGCTTTCATCATACTCTCATGAGTGCAGTTGGTGTAAGCTGCAAGGTGCACAGTCCCTGAGGAGAGTAACTTTCGGAGTGTTGAGAGTAAATACTGGCAGCTACATGTTGCTGAAGATACAACTCTTGCTCAAGCCTCTTAGTAATAAACTGATTCTTTATTTTTAATAATTTTATTTTTACCCCAGTATACACAAATCAAAGGCAATTTACCAAAGTCAGCGATTAATCGGGAGGTGCCCAGATGTCTTCTGAGAAGCACTGCTAATATATACTAATGGTAATTATTGTGCCAGTATTAAATATTGCTTGGGGGGGGGGAGAGTAACTGAAGCCAATGCCACTAAAAGACCTTAAGCTCTTCAAAGTATTTCTTTCAAATTTCAGTCCCTATTTTGTTTCTAGTAATCACAGAATCATAGAATGATCTGGGTTGGAAAGGAGCCCAAGGATTATAGAGTTCTAATGTCCCTGCCACAGGCAGGCCCACCAACCTCCAGGCCTGGACCTACACAATGTTGCCCAGGGCTCCATCTAACCTGGCCTTGAACACCTCCAGGAATGGGGCATCCACCACCTCTCTAGGCAGCCTGTTACAGCACCTCACCACTCTGTAAAAATCCTCCCCCAGTGCTCATCTTGGTTGTGCTTGGATAGTCAAACATAGCTGAAGTTTCTTAACTCTTATGAAGTTGTAGTAGAAGCAAATTATTTAGGTAAAGGAGAATAAACTGTAGGCAAAGTCTGAAGCCAACTTAGCAGTAAAGGACATGACAATGCCTGAGGTATGCAATGGCATCTTTCCTGGCAGGGTTGTGTTGAGGCCTCCAGTCACGGAGGGATGGAAGGCCTGCTGTAGAAAAGGATTGACTTGGACCTTCTAATTTAGTGGGTGTCTGTGTTGGGGGGGCTGCAGGATGGTTCCAGCTAGCTCCAGCAGACCCAGTGTAGGGCATGGCTGAGCCCCTCAGCCAAGATGGGGGAGCATCTGGTAAAGCATATTTAGGAAAAGGTGAAACACATTGCATAGAGGAGGAAGCTGAGGGAAGACCAAGGCTGGAAGGAGAGCACTCTGCTCTGGCCCCAGAGCAGCTATCCCTTGCAGCCCAAGGACAGGATTGGCGCCAGAGCAGGGAGAAGATGGGAGCAGAGGAGCGGAGCTATTGCAGACTGACTGCAGCCCTGTGTGCTGCTCAGAGGATGGAGAGGAGTCTGGAGCGAAGCTGAGCCTGGGAAAGGGAGGAGGAAAGCTGTTTTAAAGTTTGCCTATTTGTTTCCTGCTAACCAAATTGGTAGTTAAATATTTATTTTAATTGGCAATAAGTTAATTTTCCTGAATGCAAGGCTGTTTTGCCCATGACTGAGGAAGCAGGGTTTGTTTAGCCAGGAGAAAAGGTGGCTAAGGAAACCTTAATTGTTTTCAACTGCTTAAAGCAAGCTCATTAGAAAGCCAAAATAGATTTCTCTGAGGGACATTGCTGAGGCTGGGAGGCTGCAGCTCACAGCAGGGGAGGGTCTGTCTGCACAGCAGGAAAAATATTTCATCATCAGACTGGTTAAGCACTGGTGCAGGCTGCCCAGAGATCTGGTGGGACCTCCTTCCTTAGAGGTGTCCAGAACAAGCTCCCACTCTGGCTGTGTGGTCAGCTCTGCTCTGGGCTGGCAGCCTCCAGAGGGGTGGTCTAATCTGGCTCCTTCTGTTGTCCCACAGCATGCACTGGTGCAACAGTGAGACATAACTGTAGAGGAGTTGTTTTGACCCTATGTTCTTACCAAACACAAGCAGCTAAATATTAATTAAAATGGCAGTGAAGGATGCCAAGGGCAAGATTATGTGAAAAGGTATGGAGTAGTTTCCTGATTGCTTGAGCTACTGAGAACCAGAGCCTCCACCTTTTTGTGTATTACTGTGTGTGCCTGTTTAGATAGATATACGCATACATAAACCTGTGCATACACATTGAGGGGAAAAGGGTGAAGGGTTAAATACAGGCTGCCTATGGTCAGTGCCTGACCTAAACATCATGAAATCTAAGGTTGAGAGGATTCTGGCAGTTTTGGCTACCTATTTCTGAGACCTGGAAGAAAGGAGCTATGGTCACTGAGAAGCAGTACGTGTGCAAATTGATCCTCAACAGTTAGCGATCTCCGCAGTGTTGGAGCTTAGGATTCATGGTACAGCTTAGAATACATTCTGCAGAGCCCAGGGCAGTACAGAGATCAAACAGCAGTTGTCTTCATGTAGTTTTGTTCCACAGCTATGTTGCTTTGCTGCCATGCATGCCAGAAGTATATAGTTCTAATTAATTGCGTATCATACATGTCAGTTATATTTTTGTTTTATCAATGCTTATCAAAGCCATGGGAATGAAGATGTCTTATGCTTTAGGTAGAGTCTGCTTCTCTTTTTTGCAATCAACTTTGATATATATATGTATATATATGCCTTGTACAATTTCCTGGCCTGGTCCTCAGAAGTTTAAAGTGGGAGATAGGATATTTATTTTAGTGGTAAAATTCTCTACAGCTGTGAAATGTACAGGGTGGGATGTATTTTTCCTCCCCTTGTACGCACCTGTGCACACAGCCTCTGATTGGTTTGATCACGTTTCTCGGTCATCTGTGTGCTGACACCCTCTGTTAATTTTGAGATGTTGCACAGAGCTTCAGTGTGTGATCTGCCACCTGCTGGACCTCAGTCCGGTCACAGCCATCTCTGGCATAACTGATGACAGGATTGGTGTCATAACAGTTTTCATAACTCAATGCCCATTTGATCCATTGTGCCATATGCTGCAGTGAGGAACAGAAAAGTTATTTGGTAACTTTGGCCTTTGTACCCTAGAAGATGAAATAAAACCAATTGACTTCATGGCCTCGGGTAACTGTTATTATTTTGGGCTAAAGATGAACTTGTATGTTGGATGCAAAAGGCTCCAGCTGGCTGACCCAGGCTGCGGAGAAAGTTTTCAGGAGTGCCTGAATGACCTAGAAGCCTTGGTCTTCTTCTGTTTAGGAAGTGTGTATTCCTGAATTATTTAAATACTTAAAACCTTAATTACCTGGTTGGTAATGTTTGACTGGGGTTCACTGTGCCGCTTGTTCTCATTTTGAAATGCACCAAGTATATTAACTAACTCACTTGCCTCTAATTTATTTTAACTAATTGCACTGCTAGCGTGGTGATAGCTTGTTGTAAACTGGCAGTGTTTCTTTCATGTTATTTAGGGAAGTTCTCATTAGTATTGCTGAAGTGTTGTAAGGTACCAAGAGCAGAGATGTGGCAGTATGGAAACACAGTGAAAGTTTGGGATTTTCAAAGCAGTGTCAGACTCCATTGCTAACATTTTCTAAGGTGGGCTCACTGCATTTTGGGGGAGGTCATCTAACAGTTTGCTGAGCATGCTATTGATCTTGATTATGGCAGCAACTTAAAATAGTTCTCACGTTTTTAAATGACTATGTAAACACATTTACTGAAACCTCCACGGGAACGAGGGCTGTAGAAAAGGCTCAGCAGTAGCCTAACAAGAAATACCTACTCTTGTGGTGATTTAATATGGCCTGCAGCTAAAACAAACACAGAGCTGTTTGCTCACTCCACCCTTCTTCCTTAGGATGGGGAGAGAATTGAAAAGGAGAAAATAACCCTAAACAACCTAATACTTGTAGGTTGAGATAAAATTTAATAGGACAGAAAGGGGAGATAATAATAAGCACAGCAACAATAAAATAACATATAAACCAAATGATCCGCAGCACAATTGCTCACCACCCAAAGCTGATGCTCAGCTAGGTCCTGAGGTGCCCTGCCTCCTGGCCAAACCCCATATGACATTATATGTTATGGAATATCCCCTTGGCCAGTTTGGATCAGCTCTCCTGGCTGTGTCCCTTCCGAACTTCTTGGGCACCCCACCTTGTTGCTGGCAGGCCAGTATGAGAAGCTGAGAAGTCCTTGTATGTTCAACAACAGCTAAACCATCAGTGTGTTATCGATGTTATTCTCATCCTAAATCCACAACACAGCACTGTTAGGAAGAAAATTAACTCTATCCCTGCGGAAAGCAGAGTTCACTGCAGAGTTGGTAGTTCTGCACATTTATGTATTGCCTCCACATTAATAATTTTAGTTGTAATTGATTTTCATTTCTGGAAAAGATTGAATATTGCATTGGGTATGTTGAACAGATCAGCAGCTGCAGTGTTTATAATCATTTACCTTTTCATATGTTTTATGGGAAATGGCTTCAAGTCCAGGTTGGTATTGTTGAAGTAGTTTTATGCATTTTTATAGAGTTTCTTTGTTTTTCATGAAATTTTGCACAATTGTTCTGCAAAATGCCATGTGTAGAATTTCTTAAGAACAGATGTAGTGTTTACTAAGAGGAGCATGGGAGTTAGATTTCTGCTTTGAGCAGAAAAGTGGGGTGGGATATTCAAAGGCACTTGGTGTTGATCTAATCTTTATTCCCGTTGAAGTAGGTGGGAGTGTCAGAACTCCTAGGCCTGCTTGAAGGAATGATGTGCAGCGTTTTACAGTAGGTTTAGCATCATTTTCTTACAGTTTCTCTGTCTGCAAAAATGAAGGCAGTAATAATCCATCACAGCCATGTCAGTGTCTAGTAAGAGGAACAAAAAAAAAAACATTGAAGTTTCATATAGCAGGAAAAATTGTGTACTGGTAACTCAGATTTTTTCTGTTTTGCTGGTAAAGTGGTTTGCCTCCCTTCTTTCACAAAACCAGAAACAGGGATCAGAGTAACTGGGCAGACATCTGGGACTGGTGACATCTCGTCAGAGAAGGGATTTGGTCAAGAACAAAGGCAACTAGTAACATGTGATGGATGAGGTGCAGAGATAGGTCGTTCTTTGGAACTCACTGAGAATTGTCTCTTTGCAGTCCAGGATTTAAGCAGCTAGAAGGGGTGAATGTGGGGAGGATGAGTCTGACTCTTATTAAATAAGCTGTGTAATCTTTCCTTCCTCCAGAAGCCTTTACTCAAGCTACCTAGAGCATTCCAAACTGCTTGAGCAATCAGGAAAAGAACAAAGAGGAGGGAAAAATGCAGAAAGTAAAACCCTCCAAATCTTTTGGGCTTGTTGCCATCCCTGCCAGGGGTAAGGCTTTTGATGAGGAAAAAGAGGAGGATGAAAAGACACCGTTTCCAGTCTGTTTTACAGGACTGTCTTGCCCTGGGGCATCTGTGGATAAAAGCTGTGGGGCAAAGGCACCTGCTGTTGATGGTTTACATGCTCCAGAGCTCCTGAATTCAATTCTGTCCCTGCTAGGGCAGGTTAAGCCTCTCCAGTGTTTCACAGTAATTGTGACAAATGGGAGCCCAGGGGCTTAGCTCTTTTTCTCTGAAAATCAGGCTTTCTGTGTGGGTGGTTGATAAATGGAAGTCTTGAAGCTTAAAATGTCCGCCTTCTGCTCTTCTGTACCCTTTTTTTCACCTATAAAGGTAAATCTATTTCAGCATACTTTTCTCAAGATATTCTGAGGCTCTTTCCTGAGCAATTAGCAGATGCAAAGCTGTATAGAATGTCAGAAAACAATCCATTAGTACTAAGAGTATGAACATGAAAATATTTCTGCAGGTACCCAAAGGAAAGAAAAAATATTTACCCACCACTGGGGCTGGGAAGACAAAAGTGCTAAATGCCTCTTTTGCTTTAACCTTCACCCTTTGGTGGCTGCAGTTGGGCTGTTAACTATCGTTAGTGGCAACAAGTTTAGCAGTCAAGCCATGATAGATGTAACACTGAAAGAGGGAGCCATTAGCAATCCCCTTCCATAACTGGAGGGGAAGTGAGTTTCAGAATACTGTAAAAGGCACATTGAGGGTTTTTTTTTGGGGGAAGGGGGAGAAAGAAAGGAGGTACTGGGAAGTTATAGAATATTTGGCCTCAATTTTTAACCAGGAATGTAACAGAGCAAATGTTAATAAAATCAAATAATTTCTAATCACCTAGGCAATAATGAAGGTGAATGATAGCCAACATTATTAGATGTGAGTTTATCATTTATCAGCCTGATGTCCTCCTAGGGTGGGTGTTATAAAGTAAAGGAAAAGCAAATATGTTGGGTTTTTTCTTGATTTTTGTCTGTGATGTTGCTCATAAGTAGAGGGGAAATCTGGATTTGACAAATCTGGATTTGACTGGGGTTATGTGCTTGGTAGGAAATTGTACTCGGGTGGTAGTTGTCTCTAGCTAGTTACCCACATGGATAGTCATTAATGAAAAATTAATTTTCACTTATGACTTAGATGAATTAGAGTGCATACTTACAAAAGTGCAGGTGGTACTATGGTGAGAAAGGATGCGGATCCACTTTGGGGGGGACACAGCCCTGGTATCCAAACAGTCCCACCGAGCTGAAGTGGTCAGGATTTTTGTATGGACAAGTGTGCATTTGCACAGGGCAGGAGCAGGAAAGCTAGGGAACACAGAATGGGAACTGGCTGCTGCTGGAGAGGGAGAGCTGTGTTTCAGGCAGTGGTCACCAGCGTTGGGCTGGGAGGTGTAAATGCAGTCCCTGTTCAAAGGAGGCTCTGAAAGGGTCCAGAGAGAGCGTGGCCAGCTGCCCACCATGCAGAGCTGCTGCAGGAGGCCTGGCTTTGGTCACTTTAGAGGGAAGGCAGAGAGGGTATGGGGTTATGGGTCTTCAAATACATGTTAAGGAAGGGAATGCACTGAAGGGGTAAAAGAAGTAATGAGTTTACATTGCTACAGTGGAGGTTTCAGTTACCTCTCAAGGGAAGAGCTATGTAGCAAGAGCATGAAAATTGATCATCTTGGTGGCTTTGCTTATGGAGGCTTTTAAGAGCAAGTCAGGCAGGTAAGTATCTATTGAGAGTGATACAGATATGGGTGCTGCTGCCTCAGAAATGGGAAAGGCAAGATAACTGCTTGAGGAGATCCCCCTAACACAATAATACAGTTTTTATGAAATGACTAAAGAACCAGTAGGATAGAACTCACATATGTCACTGTTACCTTCACATTTGCCCAAGATATGAGTAAAAATACGGCTCTTTATGGCTCTTTACCTGCCCCTTCTACCAAATCAGGATCTAGCTTGAGGGCTTGCTGACTGTCCAGTCAGTTGTTTTTGCTCATGCTGTCAATTGTTAAAGCATGGTTTGGAAATGTTGCTGATGCTAGAGAAGAGAATAAAAGCCAGCTCATGCTCCCATTGCTCTGTGAACTCAGCACTGTTCTGTGTATTCAAGCTGTCTTTGATGCAGTTGCAAATAGCCCTGAGCATCAGAATCGTCATATAGCTGAAGTGAATATTAGCCACAGGGGTTTGTCCCTGTTGTGCCTGTACACCAAATACTCCAAATAAAAATAATATTAATAATGAACTTGAGGTGGCTAAACATGGGCATTTAACAGAAGTTCTACCTTAATGCTTATGGAGATCAGCAGTATATACTAGAAACTAAAGTGCTGACATGAAATTGCTCTGTAAAAGAGTGTGCGCTGTTTGGGGGGAGAATGCAAGGTGTCCTTCAATAAATCTGACTATGTAACACCTGGTGCCTGGTCTTTCTGTGCTGGCAGCAGTGAGAACTTGTATCTCCAAGGTTTTTGACACATGGAATGTCCAAAGGCATCTCAAATGTGATTTCTTGGAAACATCAATGGAGCACATGTTTAAAATTACACCCCACCTCATTTGTCCATTTCTAATTTGGTCACATTTTCTTTATTGTTCTTTTGGAAAAGAGGAAACTCCACCTAGATACCATACAGACACATTTTTCTCCCCATTTCCATTAGTAAAGTCATCTTTTTGTTTTGTTTTGTTTTATTTCTAATGTATTTGTCCTTGGGTACCAGGAAAGCACCATTTCTCCATTTTCATAGGTAGACAATTAATCTCACTTAAGTGAATTTATTAGATTATTAGATTTCCTATTGATCTAACAGCAGGGTCTAACACAGCTCCAGATTAACACATATAAGTTTAGATTTCTGCATTGTGGATGCCCTCAAGTGAAGTGAGTGTCTAAAGTCCTGCTATATTCAGTGGAGGTGAAGTCAAAAAAGCCACTGAAGCCTAGAAGTCATTTATCTCACACTTTGGTACCCTCAGCTGTCTTGTTTTCTGGAGTCCACTACCTGTACCAAGCAGATCTCCACTGAGATTAGCATTGGTTCACACATAGCCACTTGCATTGAATCACAGAGTACTTTGGGTTAGAAGGGATCCTTACATGTCACCTAGTCCAATCCCCCTGAAATGACCTTCAACTAGATCAGGTTGCTTGGAGCGCCATCCAACCTGACCTTGAATGTTTTCAGATATGGGGCATCTACCACCTCTCTGGGCAACCTATTCCAATGTTTCACTACCCTCATTGTGAAAAAATGCCTTCCTTATATATAGTCTAAATCTACCCTCTTCTAGTTTAAAATGACCACCTATGTCCTGCTGCTACAGGCCTTGCTAAAAGGTTTGTCCTCATCTTTCTAGTATAACTGCCTTTTAGGTATTGAAAGGCTGCAATAAGGTCTCCCCAGAGCCTTCTCTTCTCCAGGCTGAATAAGTCCAACTCTCTCTGTATGTCTTCATAGGAGAGGTGCTCCAGACATCTTTGTGGCACTTCTCTGGGCTCACTCTAACAGCTCCATGTCTGTCTTGCATTGAGGACCCCAGAGCTGGACACAGTACTCCAGGTGGGGGTCTCATGAGAGTGATGTAGAGGGACAGAATCACCTTCCTTGACCTGCTGGCAATGCTTCTTTTTGTACAGCCCAGGATGTGACTGGCTTTCTGGGCTGTCAACACACATTGCAAAGATACAAATTTGTTCCTGAACCTGAATCCCACCATAAGAAAATGGATCAGATTGGTACAGGAAGTCAGTAGCAGAACAGCATTTGAATTTTCATCTCTGGTCCATGCTGGTTATCCTACATACTAGAAGAGCTGTTCTGTTTCAGAGGAACTGTGTGACTTTGTCCTGTGAATATCAGAGGACAGGGGGGCACAGTTTGTTCAAAACAGCACTAGTAGTTATGGAAGTGGTGCACAGGTTTGGGTTTTTTTGATGTACAAATCTTGTTTGACAGATCTGCAACAGCATTTTCTATGGCTTCCAGATCAGTGGCATTGGGTCTAAATACTGTGATTTATTCTCTCAAGTAATTTACTTAAAACTCTGACAGCCTCCTTTTGGACTGATGTGTGGGAATGACAGTGAGTTCAATATTGAACAAAATGAATGCCTGTTACAGAGGTGAATTCAATGCACATGAAAGTCGAGTGACAGTTGTAATTATTTAACACTTCTTTTAAGGGAGGAATAGTTGCTCTGATCATAAAAAGCTTTAGAAATGCTAATTCCTTTTGTGGTTACTGAGATGAGAGTGCACTATTAAATATGTGCAATGAAAAAATACTGAAAGAGGTGTAAAATATCTTTGCTGTTCAGAGGATTTTGCTTTGTGGTATTTAGCTGTACATTGACGACTCTCTGGTCTATGGCTCCTCAGGCTCTATCAGATTGCATTTCCTGTGGCTTGTCTCACATTGCTGGTTTGGTGGTCCGTTTCTTTCAGGATAAGGACTTTTGTTTAACCAAGCCAGGAAAATAACAGAATCACAGAATCATAGGTGTTGGAAGGGACCTCAAGAGATCATCAGGTCCAACCCCCCTGCTAAAGCAGGCTCCCTAGCTCATATTACACAGGGAGGCGTCCAGACCAGTCTTGAATATCTCCAGAGAAGGAGACTCCCCCACCCCCCTGGGCAGCCTGTCCCAGGGCTCTGTCACCCTCACTGTATAAAAGTTCTTCCGCATGTTGGTGCGGAACTTCCTGTGCTCCAACTTGCAGCCATTGCCCCTTGTCCTGTCCCCACAGACCAATGAAAAGGGGCTGGCCATTTCCCCCTGAATCCCATACTTAAGATATTTATAGACATTAACAAGGTCCCCTCTTAGTCTTCTTTTCTCTAGACTGAACAGTCCCAGCTCACTCAGCCTTTCCTCATAGGGGAGATGCTACAGGCCCTTAATTCCCCCCCCCCCCCTTCCCTGGACTCTCTCTAGGAGATCCCTGTCCTTTTTATACCAGGGAGGAACGATCAACTAGAAGTGAACACAGGATGGCATTCGACTTTGCTATTGGTCAGAAAGCATTTGGAAAACCTGTTTCTTTGGAGTTTAGATGTTTCTTAATTACCTAAAAAAAAAAAAATGCTTTAAGGAGTTATAGTGCAAGTCTTCTATGGGTACAGGGAGAAGAGAAGACAAAGTGTCCTCTTACATTCTTTATATCCTGGGAAGATAATGTTGAAGGAACTATGAAAAATGCAAATATTTTAAAAATTTAAAATTGTAACACCCAAGCCTCCCTTTTTCTTTCCATTACCACTTCTTGTCCTTTATGACAAATATTCTGAAATGGAAAAGGCAGAAATCAAAATGTGTAAGGTTAGGTACCTGTACTGTGTTTAGCGCTGCAGTGATTTCATCTACATACAGTTCTATTTGCTCACATTCTCCAAAGTAAAGTTCTACAGAGCACAAAAAGGTTAGTAGGATGTTGGTGTTTTCTGAGGAATCTATGTTGCAAAAGGAAAGCAAAAGCAGCTTTTCTAGTTTATCCCAGATTGGATTCAATTTTCCATGGATACAATATTTATTGTACAAGCATGAGGATGGAAACAACCTCTGGAAGCTAAGAACCATGAAAAGATGGAGCTCAGTAAGTTTATGCTGCTGTCTAGACGTTGTGGAAATGAAATTCTGGAACAGCCTTCCACTAGGATCCATGGGCCAAAAAGTAGTTTACTTCTGGATTATGGCAAGGGAGCATAAAATATGATAGCAGGTGACAGCACACTGAGAGTGTTGCTCAGTAAAGGACACCAGGGAGCAAGCTCAGATTTCCCACCTTCGTTTGTTATTGGCTTACTTCTTGGTGTTGCTGTGGATTATGTCAACTAGCACTCTCAAAGATGACATCCAGGCACTGTTCCAAGGATAGTTTCCTTCAAGGCTTCTGTCTAAAAAACCAAAATAGATATAACTGCATGCAGGTAGGTTGCCAAGGCTTCACATAGTTCTCCAAGCCTATCACAGGAGGTTTTGCACTGTTAAGCATGCTCTTATGCTACTTCCTGGGAAAGTTCAGCTGCTGCATGGTGTCTTGTTGGCTCTAATCTCTAGAGCCTGCCTGTCCACCTTGTAAGACAATGTAGGTGTCCCAAGTCAGTGTCTGTAAATCCTCAGTCCCACTTAGTGGTTTCTTGACCACCTTGGAGGCTTAGGTGAACCAAGTCAGGTGATATAAAATTGACATCTGCATCTGTACATTTAGTAGGCCTCCGTTGTAAACCAGTGGGAGAAGTGGTAAGGCCATGGAAGGTTGTATAAGGGGCCAGTGGAAATGTTTAGGAGCCAGGCAACTTGAGTTCATATTTCTTAAGTATGTGACATAACATCTTCCCCAATTTTCCCTGCTAGGACAACTGATTGGCACATATCAGAGTCAAGCCCAGGTGCATACCCATATGTAAGGCATGGACACTGGGGGTCTTGACACTCAAATACTAACTAGAAAGCAGCTGAATGCAATCATTTAACATTGCCAGATCCCAGAATGTTGGGGTTTTTTTAAAATTATATGGTTTCCCTTCCTAAGGCAGAGGCTTTCAAGGAGTCTTTGGGAAGTCAGTGGTACTCACACCAGGTTCCCAAAGGACTGGTTTCATTTCTACTTTGTCATTATGACCAACCAAAGCTGGGCCAAGCATTGGTGTGAGAAAGAGGCGTCACAGAGTACCCTTGGATTAAAGACCATCACCTACCATTGATTTTCCACTCTCTGAAAATAATTGGTGATGGTTAGGTGTTCATTCAGGGCAGCTCTGCATGAAAAGCCTGAGGCACCTGACTGCTCTGTTCAGCTCAAAGAATGAGTTGTGTGACATCCAGCTGACTGAATAGCTGCTATAGGTATTTCCCAGATCCACTACTGACTCTGACATCTTTCTGAAACCATCTATCAAGCAATTTCTGTTAATGGATGCTTTTGCAAAAAAATTAATCTTACACATTTGCGAGCAGGAAAAGACCTACATTTATGGGATTCTTGTTCATAGTTCAGCCAGTCTAACAACAGGAAGTGTATTACAAAGAAGTCTCATGTTTTATTCAATTTCAGGAAATGATATCCCTGTTTTACCCTTATTATCTTTGCAGAGGAGTAGTTTTCCAACCTTTATGTGTATGCTCTTTTAAAACATCACGAGCCAGCAGATTTCTCTGTGGTTCAGGTAAAGACAGAGCTGCAGAGCTAGTGGCTAGCTCATGGCTAGTAAATGAGTAATGATGGAGAAGGAATGATGGGAAAGCATCTGGAAACCCTGACTTTTCTCTTTCTTTTCCTCTTCATTAGTGCTAGCAGGTGGCACTAACCTGTAGCCCACCGTGATGAATCATACTCATGGACCTGTGAGGAAGCCCTGAGGCACTCTGATCAGAGATGAGGAAATACTTGTAGGGTTTCCCATTGACACTGAAGGAGAGCAATGAGAGGCCTTCCCATAGGGCTCCATTAATCCCTGCGTTTGGGAAGGGCGTAGACCTGCACTTCAGCTATCGTCTACCTAAGATGTAAAACAACAGCCTGGCCTTGAGTTTGGATTTTTCAGAGATTCTGGCATAGAACAATGAAGGTCCAGAGTCCTTCCATTGCTACACTGCTGCCTTTGAGGATCTATTGTTATCACGGGCATGTGCAGCTGAGGAACATATGCTGCTGAATTTCAGTTTTGAGCAGCTTAGCTCCTGATAGGCACTGAGATTTATATAAGGTTGTGACATTTATAGCTCATTTTTGAAAGGCTGAAACTTGTTCTAGAATATTTTACAGGTTTTCCTTCCTTTTTTGCTAAATTAAACCCAGTATTCTCTATTTACTCATTTTCTCAAGCCCAGTTTTTCTTTGATTCCAGAAACAAATGCAGCTATCTCCTGCCCTCTTTTCTTAAACAAAACCACTAACAAATGTAGTTTAACTAGCCCAGGCATCAGGTAGCTGTTGTTGTTGATGCCAGGCATAATCAGGAAATCAGCTTATTAATGAAAACTATGATTAACAGCCTATTTTTCTTTATCCAAGATTTATGTAAATATATTGCTTTTTATAGGTCACACAAGAAGAGTGGTTGTCTTGTGGGTAACTCCTCTGGGATTGAAACAACAGCTGGATGATCTGATTTATTGGAAGGAAGGGTTGCTTTTCTTGTGGTTTCTTTTTAATACAAATTCAGATTGGATTAATTTTAACTATAAGATTTTATATTATATGCTATACGCATATCTAGTCTTGATTTCTTAGGTAGGAATTTAAAATCCAAAGGTCTACAGCTCACTGTGCTTCAAAAGTCCTTTATTCTTCCCACCTCTTCATTCTTGTTCTACACAAGGAATGTTTCTCTGTCAGATGATTACAGAGGATGCTATCTAGGTAGAATTTGCTGTAGTAGATAAATGTATTTTAAATTCATATATTCATGTCTGAAATTCTATTTTCATTTATTTTGAAGTTGTAAAGAATTTAAACAGGTTAGAGGGGAAGTGTGGAGTTTTCAAGCAAAAATAAAATAAAAGCTATGTCTAGCCTTTGTATGCTAAGGCTCTTTCATCAATCAGGATAGAGACACCATGCTATCCACTTCTATAGCAGGATCCTTCAAAATTATTTTGCATTTACTGTAGAATTTGATCACAGATTAAAAAATAGGCACATGGTCTCTTTTTTGATAATAAAAAAATCCAACTACTTTGTATTTATTAAAGTGTCTTTCAGGTACTTTGAAGTCCATCCAGTTGTCTAGGTAATTGACCTAATATATACAGGCCAATGATTAAATCATTGGCTTTTGGATTTTACAGGAAACATCTTGGATTTTAATCTGATTTTAACAGACAAAGAACATGTTCTTATCTGTACTCCCAGGAGGAGTGAAGTAGCGAAGTCCTCTCCCTTGCCTTTTGATTACATTTAAACTCACTACTCATGCCTTAATTGAATTTTTATCAAATGACTTGAAGCTTCCAGGCAAATGAACCAAGTTTAAATTTTGTGTTTATTATCTGCTAATATGAAAAGCACAGATATCAATTTGTCTTGTTTTTCTTAAGTTGGCTAAACTGCAGTTCTAGCCAACAGAGGCAAGCATTCCTTATGAAGATGACATCTCAGGAACTAGTTTGTAGTATCTATTAGCCACACAAGCGTGCAGGCTCAGGCCTACCCTTGTGGTAAGCAGCAGTGAATTTTTGTCTTTCCAAACCCTGGAGAAACAAGTTATCTATGGTAAAACAGAGCCCTCTGAAGGGAAATGAATTCAAGCAGCGTTGTATAATAAGCCAGTCCATGCCTCTGGAGTAATATTCTGCACATCAGTGATGCCTTCAGCAAGAACTTGACAAGTCAGTTTCCCAAGAGTGGCTGTTAGGCATAACTGTTTATCTCAGCCATATTCCATGATCTTTCTTCCCAGTCACTGCATTTTTCTTTTTTTTTCTCCCAGGTGTGTTGAATAGGCCAGTTGGGCTCTGGTCTTCCTAGGGATTTGATGTGGACCAAAGATCTTACCAAATCTAAGCTTCCATATGAATGTGCCTCTAGCGCATTGTAAATCGTAGCTGTATATAAGCATAAAGTATAGGCCTTTTTACACATTATTTTTATAGGCCAGTGAACCGTTTGCAGCATTAAGGTGAAACTCATTTGATCTAAAAAGTCTTGTGTGTGGTGGGTTGACCCTGGCTAGAGGCCAGGTTCCCACCAAAGCCACTCTATCACTCCCCTCTCCTCAGCTGGACAGGGGCTCATGGGTCAAGATAAGGGAGCAATCACTCACCAGTTACCAGGGTGACCAAAACAAACTCAACTTAGAAAAAATTAATCTAACTTATTACCAAGCAAAGCAGAGTAGAGTAACGAGAACTAAACCCAAATTTTAAAACAACTGCACCTACCTCCCCCTTTTTCTTGGGGTCAACTTTACTCCCAAATTCTCTACCTTCTCCCACACCAGCTGCACAGGGGTACAGGAAATGGGAGTTGTGGTCAGTTCATCACACGTTGTCCCTGCCACTTCTTCCTTCTTAGCAGGATGACTCCTCACACTCTTCCTCTGCTCCAGGGTAGGGTCCCATTCACAGGGGACAGTCCTCCACCAACTTCTCCAACATAAGTCCTTTGCACAGGCTGCAGTTCTTCATGAACTTTTCCAGCGTGGGTCCCTTCCATGTGGTGCAGACCTTTGGGACCGGACTGCTCCAGCATGAGTCCCCCACAGGGTCAAAAGTCCTGCCAGCAAACCTGCTGCAGCATGGGGTCCTCTTCACGTGGGGCCACAATTTCTGCCAGGAGCTTGCTCCAGCACTAGCTTCCCACACAGCCTCATTCCGGTGTTTCCATCTGCTCCAGCATGGGGTCCTTCATGGGGTACAGGTGCAATCTCTACTCCTCATCATCCTTCATGGGTTGCATGGGGACAGCCTGTTTCATCATGGTCTTCTCCATAGGCTACAGGGAAACCTCTGCTTTGGCTCCTGGAGAACCACTATCTCCTCCTTCATTGATCTTCTCATTCCTTTTTCTGGCTGCAAAAACTGCTGCTCTTTCCCCCACACACCCATCTTCTTAATTCTGTTACTCCAGTCACTACCACCATCACTGATGGTCTCAGTTTTGACCAGCAGCGGGTCTATCTTGGAGCCATTTAGCATTGTCTCTGTTGGACATGGGGGAAGCTTCTTACAGAAGCCACCCCTGTAGCCCTCTTGCTACCAAAATGCAAAATCTTTGCCATGCAAACCCAAACCACTTGTCTAATCCAACTTCTTGGTCTTGGAATCTGTACCATCAATGCTGGGAGAAGGTTATCTTCAAAAGCTGTTATCTACTGTGTCTCACACAGTATGAGATGAACGGCACCTTCGAGGCATTGATTTCTTTCTGTTGATGCTACAGGAAGCTTAACTTCCACATGTAATCTTAAATATCCACCATGATCCCAGGAATATTTCACTTAACTGTTTCATTGGCAACATCAGTAGTAATGACAATGTAATTGCTGAAGGAAAATTATGCAGATAAGAGAAAAGGGAAATGAGAGAAAGACACAGAAAAAAAAAGGGCATAGACAATTTTTCTAAAGACAGTAAACAAATCAGTAAAATGAAACAAAGGATACAAGTAGCAGTGGTACTAAAAGGCATAATTTTTTTCCATTGAATGAGGACGCAACTCACTAAATAAATAGCAAAATTTAGTTATTTTAGGGCAGCTTTTGTCCTTCAGCTTTGCTCTTGTCTTCCATTGAGATCCCAAAGATACATTGTGTTTTGTCTTTCTTCTTTGGTCACTTTTTGTCTTTCTTCTTTGGTCACTTGGATGCCTCTTTTCCTTCTTTCTTAGCATGATCTGGTATCTCCCTGCTGTTATCTCCAAAGTCTGGATGAGATTCCCCAGCCTCTGTCTTTGATACCTTATTTTTGTAATTGTGCCTCCTGGAGGTCTTAGAAGCCATCTGACACTGTTTTAAAGTGATCTGTTTCTCTTTACCCTCCTAGTTCAGATCCTTGCTCATACTTCCTGAGAAGTTAAATGCAATTGTTCTGCCAGAAAGCGAGTCTCTTGGGTGCTTTAAGAGCTCTGTGAGACATCAGGGTGCTGCAGTGTCATACGACCACTTAGAACTGATCATCCGGTGCAATGCACATCGCTTTAATCAAAATAAGCCTCCATAGACCCAGGCTACTGTGTTCATGTCACAGAGATGAGAGTATGTGGTTCATTGACTATTGTGTCCCTCTGATGGAGAGCAGAAGGAAAGATAAAAGGATATTCCTCCTCCTAATTTCTCCATAGATCTCTAACCTTCAGCAGAGCTGAGGGGGGCTTGATATTTCAGATGCTAGGTTCTCATTAGTAGAAAAATTATACTTGAGCTTGTTATCCTGAGTCAGTGATGTCTTAATGAGGAAAGAGCTTTTGTTCAGAGGCTGTGGCAGTACTTCAGACATCTCCTCTGGCAGGTGGCTGCGCTGTGCCCACACCTTCCACCACAGTCATTCACACCTGTGCCGGTGAAACCGGTGGTGTCCCTCCAATGGGCCCCAGACACTGATTTTTGCAGTTCTCTGCACTTCTAAAAAATACGCTACTGTCTCAAGGAAAGGTTTAATAACAGGTTTGGTAGTGGTGGGTTTCTTTAAAAACCTTTCTTTATATTTTTAGGATCTTTCTTACTCTTTGGTACATGAAGGCTTTGTTCTTTAGAAATGCTGGGCAGGCAATGGAAGACTGAGGAAACGGTTTCTCTGCCTTCCCAACTAATGCAGAAAAGAAAACGTGTTTTTCTCCAGTAAGACAGGGTTGATTTAGGTATATAGTCTCTCCTCATCTCACTTTGCAAGTTGACTTTCTGGATCCACTTAGTCTCCTGTGATCTTGTTCAGAGATCTTGAAATGATGATTATTCTACCAGTGATAAGAGTTCTTCTTCCCTCTGCCTTTCCAAATCTAGGAGGATTCACGGAAATCACACCTCATGTCCAGGATGTGAGCAAAAAATGTTTATTGGTACAAATGGAGCAACTAAAAATTGTTAACAATCTAATTAGAAGTCATCTTATTCTGCTTCTGATGCTGGGAGCCCCAAAGCAATAGCATCAGATGGACCCTTTCTTTGGTGTACAACACTCTGTGCAGTCCCATCTGCAATGAGGCGTGAGCTGACAGGGCTTCCCCTCTTTTATTCTAGCACATACTCTTTTTACACTTCTTCCTTTGTAGCATAAACAGTTTATATACCGTGCAGTTGCACACTGTTTATACAGAGCTAGCTACTGCTAAACTTGTTGCCAGACTTTTCCACTGCCCCTTATGATAACGAATACCTCCCATGTTTCTGCTACAGTTGCCATTTTATTAAAGTTATTTTTGCCCATAAACATTTGTAAGTTTGGATTTTCCCCTCTGCAGATTTTCCCTCTGTGCTGTTATGAACATTAGTCTTAATTCAGAAGCTCAGAACACCCACAGTCACTGAGCTATTTTTGCATTTTTACATTGACTCTGACTCTAGGTAATTTTTGACGTGTATTTGAGTGAGACAGAGCAAAACTCAGGCTCCCTGGTATTTTACTGCTGTGACCATCCTGCGGAAAATGATTTTGACATGTGAACACTTCAAATTCCTCCTGATGTCTAGTTAGCAGATCGACTGGTGGACTCATCATAATATTGGTGCACTTTGGTTATGGTAAGAGAAGTGTGAAAAATCATTGGTGGAACTGCAAGTGCTATCTGTCTTACAGGTTTGTTTTAATCTTTGTAGAAGCAATTCTGCTTCATTGTCACTGAAGATCTTGTGACAGATTCACAGTATAAATACATTCTAGCCCTCCCCATAGAAAGCTTTCTTTTTATCTTAAAAAGAAACAAGCCAAAGGGAAGATAGTGTAATATTTCATAGGATCTATGTGAAAGAATGCCTTTTTTTTTGTTGCTGACAAAAAAGGGAGAAAGGAAGAATGAAAAACCTTAAGCCACTTCACTCATTTCTCCTCCTCACTATTCAGATTTAGTACTAATCACAGGATCACGCGATCATAGTATCTTTAAAGTTGGAAAAGACCTCTAAGATCATCAAGTCCAACCATCAGCCCAACACCACCATGTCTACTAAACCATGTCTTGAAGACCTATGTCTACATGTTTTTTGAAGACCTCCAGGGATAGTGAATCCACCACCTCTCTGGGCAGCCGGTTCCAATGCCTGACAACTCTTACAATGAAGGAATTTTTTCCTAAAATTCAATCTAAACCTTCCTTGACACAACTTGAGGCCATTTTTCTTGGCCTTTTGCTCGTTACCAAGGAGAAGAGACCAAAACTCACCTCTCCGCAACCTCATTTCAACTGGTTGTAGGGTGTGATAAAGTCTCCGCTCAGCCTCCTCTTCTCCAGGCTAAACAACAGCAGTTCCCTCAGTCTCCCCTCTTAAAACTTATTTGTTGCCTTTCCCTGGACATGCTCCAGCACCTCAATGTCCTTCTTGTAGTGAGGAGCCCAAAACTGAATTCAGTACTTAAGGTGCAGCCTCACCAGAGCCAAATACCGGGGCATGATCTTTTCCCTAGTCCTGCTGGCCAGACTACTGCTGATAGAAGCCAGGATGCTGTTGGCCTTGGCCACTTAGGCACACTGCTGGCTCATGTTCAGCCACCTGTTAACCAACACCACCAGGTCCTGTTCTGCCTGGCCTTTCCAGCCATCCTTCCTGAAGCCTGTAGCATTGCAGACGGGTGTTGTGACCCAAATGCAGGACCTAACACTTGGCCTTGTTAAGCTTCAGATAGTTGACCTTGACCCATCCATCCAGCATATCCAGATCCCTTCCTACCCTTGATTAGATGGATGCTCTTGCCCAGTTTGATGTCATCTGGAAACTTTCTGAGGGCACATTCAATACCCTCATATAGATCAATGATAAAGATATTAAACAAGACTGGCCCAAATACTGGTCCCTAGGGAACACAATTTGCGACTGGCTGCCCACTGGATCTAATTCTGTTCACCATAACGCTCTGGGCTCAGCCTTCCATCCAGTTTTTTACCTAGAGAAGAGTACATTTGTCTAAGCCATGAATTGACAGCTTCTCTCAAGGAATGCTGTGGGAGACAGTGTGAAAGGCTTTACTAAAGTTCAGGAAAATAAAATCTATCTACAGTCTAATCTAAATGAAGTCAAAGCCTAGAGAACCAATTTTTTCCATAGACTGAGGAATACCATGCTTTGTTTTCAATTCTTTATAATTATTGTCCTAAAA
Source organism: Zapornia atra (assembly GCA_013400835.1). Taxonomy (NCBI): domain Eukaryota; kingdom Metazoa; phylum Chordata; class Aves; order Gruiformes; family Rallidae; genus Zapornia; species Zapornia atra. The sequence continues at coordinate 150,323 of VZTU01027164.1, read as the reverse complement.
CTGCAAAGAACCATGAGCCAGCAGTGTGCTCATGCAGCTCAGAAGGCCAATGGTATCTTGGGCTCCATCAGAAGAGGAGTGGCTAGCAGGGACAGGGAGGTGATTGTCCCTCTCTACTCTGTCCTCATGAGGCCCCATCTGGAGTACTGTGTCCAGATCTGGGGCCCTCAATACAAGAAAGATGTAGAACTGTTGGAGAGGGTTCAGAGGAGGGTCACAAAGATGATTAGAGGGCTGGAGCACCTGCCCTACAAAGAGAGGCTGAGGGAGCTGGGCTTGTTCAGCCTGGAGAAGAGAAGGCTGCGGGGGGACCTCATTGCAGCCTTCCAGTACCTGAAGGGAGCTTATAAGCAGGAGGGGATTCAACTTTTTAAAAGCGTAGACAATGGCAGGACAAGGGGGAATGGATCAAAGCTAAAGGAAGGAAGGTTTAAATTGGATATTAGGGGGAAGTTTTTTACAGAGAGAGTGGTGAGATGCTGGAACAGGCTGCCTAGAGAGGGGGTGGATGCCCCATCCCTGGAGGTGTTCAAGGCCAGGTTGGATGGGGCCCTGGGCAACCTTGTGTAGATCCAGGCCTGGAGGTTGGTGTCCTTGCCTGTGGCAGGGGGGTTGGAACTCTATGATCCCTGGGGTCCCTTCTAACCCAGACCATTCTATGAATCTATGATCTTCTTTTAGAGTAAGAAATCTCTCTTTGGATGCCACCAGGGAGGTGCTGGTTTTCAAGTCATTACCACTGATTGTAGGAAGCCTATGCAATGACATATCTCTCTGCTATTACACTGCGCATTTGATATTGCAGCACACACTCAGCACTCAGAATTACTTTCTTCCTCGGATACTGGTAGTTTCTGTGTCAGATTAAACTGAATTTTTCTTAGCTCCAGCGGAGTTCTAGAAACACAAACCTCCTACACCAGTACACTGCTCAAAACATACAGTCACAGGGAAAATTCTTCTCCAGTCCATAGTAAAGGGTATCTGAAATCCTTAAATCCTTTCTCTTCTATATATCCAGGGAGTATGAGGGCAGAGATAGCAAAAAGTATGCTTCTCTCTGCTTTAAAATATAGAGTTTCACACCTTGCTGGAAGTACTTCCTAGTAGAGTCAGACCTGAAGAGACAGGAAACAGATTGGATGCAGCTAATGACAAAGGGGCAATAGAGACTCACTTTATTTTGCAACATACTTCTGGTTCCTTCTGTTCTGTAATAAAACTGGGGGGTGGGGGAGGAAAATAGCTCTAATAGTGCCCACAGAGGCGGTAAAGATGCAGAAAAATAGGCAGATGTTAGTTACAATTGTGAGTTGATAGCACAGCCTGTTGTAGGAACAATGCAGGAAGTTGTGTATTTAAGATACCAGTAAGAGATACATGATCTGGACAGTGACTTAAAAAAAGAGCCAAAACAGTGTTAGATGAAGATTTCTGAGTCTGCTTGGTTACTGTGTGTGCAAGTAGTGTTCTTCTCTGTCTTTATGAGTCAACTGAAGAAGCTGGTGCTGTGGACATGTCATCTGCAGGTCAAAAGCAAAAAAAATCTTCTCAGTGATATAATATGGTCAAAGAGTGTCTTGCATGATGTTGTTTTGCATTGAAGATCTCCCAAGAGGAGGCAACAACAGACTGAAAACATTCCTACTTTGTCGTTTGTTATTTTTCCCTCTACAGGCACAGGTTTCAACACATATAAACAATAATAGTGAGCTATCCCACCAGCTCTGTGTCCTCAAAGTGCTTCTGACCTCTTCCCATAGGAAGTGCAGCTAAAATGACTCACTTGTATTATGTGACCACAAAGAACACAAATAAATTAAAGACTGTTGCACGCTCTGTAAAGCTTCTAGAAAGAAAATGAATTTGTGGTCTGATGCTTATTCCCTGAATTTCAGCTAAATAATACATTTTTTCCTAGTTTCTTGAGGCTGGAGGAGAGGGAAAAGGGCCTTGCTTAGATTTCTCCAAGTGCTCCAGGGATGGCTTGTCATGGGCCTCTTTTCCAGAGAACTTGCACACAGTTAGGACAATCCAGAAAAGGTACATTGTGATGGGAAGTGAAATGTTTTCCCTTTCTTTTCTCTCCTATCTCACTCCTGCTTATCACCACCCTCGCCCCTGAATCCCAATTGTTAAACTAAATTATTAGGTTACTAAAATAGTTAGGATAAGAGTGTTCTGCCTGGATATCTAGGCGTGAAATAGCTGAAAAATACCTACTATAGGTAGAAATATGATTTCTTAATGTCATGGTTTAACTGGGCAGGCAGCTAAAATGACCACATGGCCATTTGCTCACTCCCCACCTCCTGCAGTGGGATGGGGAAGAGAATCAAAAAGAGAGGGGGAAAAAAAGTAAAACTCCTAGGTTGAGACAAAGGCAGTTTAATAAGACAGAAAGAGAAAATTATGGTGAAGATGATGGCAATATTAATAGCATACAAAACAAGTGATGCACAGCACAATTCCTCGGCACTCAAAGCTGGTGCTCAGATAGTTCCTCACCAGCACTGCCTCTCAGCTGACCCCCAGTTAGATACTGAACATGACGCCATATGGTATGGAATATCCTGTTGGCCAGTTTGGATCAGCTGCCCTAGCTGTGTTCCCTTCCCAGTTTCTTGGGTGCCCCCCACCTTCTTGATGGTAGGCCAGTATGAGAAGCTGATAAGTCCTTGACTGCTTGGCAACAACTAAACCATCAGTGTGTTATCAATGTTATTCTCATCCTAGATCCAAAATGCAGCTTTGTGCCAGCTGCTAGGAAGAAAATTAAACCTACACCAGCCAAAACCAGGGCTTTAAACTCGTGTTTTTACCTTCTATTTCTATCATATGATCACTTATTATTTTGTAATTAATACAATGTGTTAAGACACACTCTTTGCAGCTTCAAGTGCAGAAGGACCGAGTCCTTGAAAACAAAGCTGTAGATTAGGCTGTACTGCAAGCATATGCACTACTTTGGTCATCACTAGTCTAAGTCTGTACAACTTCAATAAAACCAGGATACCTGAGTTTGCTACATGGTTAACTGAGTCAGGATGCTTTTAAGTGAGCTAACCCTGTAGGTGCTCCCTTGGTTACACTGGCTTTGTGCTGGCATTCGTGCTACCTACGACTAAATGTTTTGACCTTGGAATTGCCTAGGCTGCGTTTTTGTATTTGCACAACATGTGAGGCTTTCAAATCCAAACCTTAATGTCCAAGAAAATGATCTATATGTAAAAAAAATTACGGGGAATTAAGCAGTAAGATTCCTGGAAATTGCATGTTGTGCTGAGATAACCCGGACCTCAGATGTGGTTCATGAACCAATTGTCAGTGACCCGACAGAAGTGTTATCTCACATGAGCACAGTCCTTGGGGTGTGCTGTTGGATTAATTAACTGGCAACTGCAAAAAAATACTGTGTGCAGGACTACACGTAGGTAATCTTTTAAGAAGCATAATTTAATTTTCTATTAAAAGTGGTTTAACTGAAACTTTAAAATTTTGCTTAGGGGAAAAAATGAAAACATTTTGGACCAGATTCTTAGAAGTATTCAGATGCTACAATGACAACAAAAATCTGGCCCTCAGTCCATGTGTCTGTGGAAAGGCAAAATGTGTAAGTTATGTTTTGTTCATTTCTGCATAATTACTTATCCCCCAAAGGAATGAGCTTTAGTAAGTTCCATTTCTGCATATTAATTTTTAGCTAGATCATTTAATCATGCAGTTGAGAGAGGGGTGGGAGCTTTAGGAGAGGGGTGGTGGTGCACAGGGACACTGTTCACCTGGGGAGCCATTCACTTTCAGGTCATTTGTTCCCACTGAGATCTCCTTGGGAATAACCAAGAGCAGTTCAGGCTAACAGTGTTTCCTTGCTTACTAGAAATGAACTTGTAATCTCAGGCCATCACCTTTGCCTCAGCTGTCACCTGGCAGCTGCAGAAAAGCCTGTCTGGCTACAGAAATAACAGGGCTAGCTAGATAAACTGGTATTCAGACCAGCAAGGTTAGCCTTGGTGGTGTGAGAGAGATTTTCTCCATTAAAATGCCCTTTCTCTGGAGCCAGAGGGCTCCAGTTCCCCCCCTCCCTTCCCCTTTCCACCAGCAATCTTCCCATGGCAACTCCTTATTAGGATTTATTTTGTCTAAGGTGTCATGCTTACAGTTATGGATGTAAAAAAAACCCAACCGACAAGAGCGTCATTATTTTTGCCCATGACAGGTAATGTTGTTCCCTCTTGCCTGTATCCACTAATCAACAAATAGCCTGTCCCATGCCTGTCCTTGCTGAAAACTCTGCAGGCTTCTCAGTGCCAGCCCTGGTTTCCCAGAGAAATGAGGTTTCATACAGTATATGTGTGGAGCGGCAGCCCGTGCCGCTGGCCAGGTCCAACCCATATGGCCAAAGGCAGCTGTCTCAGCCATAGTACCCTCCCACAAGTCTTGCTAAAAGACCTGGCTGGGTGGGAGTGAGAAAGTGTTTGTGCCTGTGACAAAGGCTGCAGTGCTCACCTAAACAACAGTCCGCAAGGTCATCTGAGAGAGCACAAGGAAGAGCCAGAGCCTGCAGAAGGATGCACCTCTGCTTGCTGGTGCTCTTGAAAAGGTTCATATCTAACGCACACGTTTTCAGATGTCCACATGAAACAAACTAAAGACAGAATCCAGCATTGGCTCTGCAGCTCATCAGCTCTCTGGTGTAATTGCTTCAGTGACTAGCCAGAGACGCTATTTGATATGTCTGTGTATATTACACGATTCACACTCTGAGCTAGTTAAGATATAAGAACTTTGCTTGGTATTTTATGAATCATACTATTTAGATGTATTAAATTCTATAAATCTCTTTTTGTCATCAAAGGAGCATATTAACTTCTGAACTTCAGAAATAACAGGTCCAAGGTTTAGTAAAACAAATGTATTCTTTTTAATTACCTGGGCTGAGTAATGCACACTTTTAAGGCTCTAGAGCTGGTAGTGATAGTTGTATGAAGTTGGAAAAATTTAGTTCTGTCATCTTGCTTGTATGGGAAAGTCACATGAGCTCAGATGAAGTTAATAAAGTTAAAAGATGCAGAGCTAATGAGTATATGACAGATATAGAATCATTTACATTGGAGAAGACCCTTAAGATCATTGACGACATAGAAGGTTCTTCAGTCATCAGAATTAGATTTGATGCCTTTGCCTCAAGGGGGAAAAGTAACAATTTGAAAAATTGAAGTTATGTGAAGTACAAAAGTACTTTTCAACTCGTGCCCTTTCTGCTGTACAACTGAAATGAGGTGGCATTCGTGTAATTTTAAATTCATTGCATTTTGAAGTATGGGTGAAATGAACTGAAACATGGAAGTACATTTTCTTCTGTAGCAGTCTGGAAAATAAGCAGTTGCAGTCAGTCATTTTCTGAAGGAAAAAAAATCCTATTATGCTGAGTTTCTTATTTGATGCCGAGCTAGTCTGCTTGGCAGAGTTAATCAAACATTGATTCTTGGACTAATTTTCACTTTGCTGTGTGAATGTGTGATAGCAGAGAGAATAGTCTGTACTGATGAGGTATGCACACTGGCTTGCTCTCTCTGTCTTTGCCTTTGCAAAGCTTGGGAAAGCATTGAACTCAAGCCACGAGGGAGCTAGAAGGAATTAAGAGGCAAGTCCTGTGATCAGAGGCAGCAGATAGAACCATTATGTGCAGTCTAGACATTTGTCATGTAAGTATTTTGTCTGGGAAAAATCCCTATGGCTTGTGTTACTTTCTGGTGTGGATGACTTTTGGGGAACTGTGCGTGGTTAGCAGTCACAGCTTTGTCTTTTTACAGGAAGGAGGATAATTCTTCCTAAGCAACAAAGATTCTTGAGATGGGGTTGTTGCAGTGGCACATAAGTACTCTGAGGGCTGGACACTGCACTTGGACTGAAACTGTTGGTGTTGCCCCAAGTCAGCACGTGGAGTCCAGGCATCAAGTCATTGCTTGTTTCCTATGGGAAGCTGACCTGGGATACTCAGTGTGTGCAGCTTCTCGGTGAGTATGCAACATGAGCAGAGCACAGCTCTTTTTCACACAGTCTCCTGCTGTAGGGGATGCCATTTTCCTTTCTACACAATTATCTAAACTCTTTCTATGCTGAGTCATCCTTCTCTCCATCCCTTATTCCCTGGGTTGTTGCAAAGCTGCACGTACAGAATCCCATACCATCAAAGAAACTTTATTCTTTTTTTCAATATTCCCTTGTCAACTTATGTCATCTCTTTTTTTCTTCTCTCTGTTCTACTCTCTAGGTTCATTCTTAACTTTGCAATGTCTTCTTTTCAGTCCCACCAAACAAGCTCATAGATGTTACGGCAGAAGCTCCCTTCTTTACAGTTTCTGCCATCTGGAGCAGCCTTCTTGTAAATCTCTGCTCCATTGACTCATCTTTGTCATATGAAAACAAGTCCCTTCTATTTCTTTCCCTTGGTTCATGTCTCTCTCTAAGGCACTGTAGCTTTTCACGCTTAAATTATTTTTTCACTTCATTTCTGAGGCCTGAAACCCAAGCCTGATATTCAAAAGCTTGGGTTTGTGTCCTTCCTCAGTATGTTTTGGAATTGTTAAGCCTGAACAAAGTTCTGTTAGGTGGTTTCTGAGGGTACGTTAAAAGAGACAAATGTTTTAATAAGATGTAAGACCAGTGGAAATGCTCCCAAGTGTTTGTTGCATGGTTCAAGAGTTTGTTTTAGAAGGAATCCATTTCCTCCTTCAGTGAAGACAGCATTTTAGGAACCCTGTAAAGAATTAACTAATAACAAAAGTCAGTATGACTGAACATTGTCCAAGTGGAGGTGAATTGCAAACACTACTATTTAAATGAAAAGCAAAGATGAACTTTTTTTCTCATTAAAAAATTATGAAGAGTTGTCACGCATGGGATTAAAGAGATGTCCCTTATCCACCTGTCAGAGCTGATTGCCTTTGTAGGTACAGAGGCTCAAGTCAAGGGTTGCCTCACGTTCCTTCATGGTAAGAAAGATATGAATAAAATGCCTAGTACTCTCTTCAGTGCCCGTGGCTCTGTAATGTTAGTAATGGTAGGAATGTTCTTCCATTAGGGCATGAGGGATTTGAATCCATAAATAACTTGAGTGAATAGAAACAATTTCCCATCCCTCAAGTGACCAAACTGATTTTTTTATAACCTACAAAGAGGGAAGGTGCCATTAATATTGAACGGGAACATGTCTGAATGGATCTCATGTGATTTCTGGAAGAAAAGGCAGCCCCTCTCTGAAGCCAGAGAGTGCCTGCTGTACTCTTAAGACACTTCGCAGCCTTTACGTGCTGAGGTTAGTGGTGAGGGCTAAAGCAGCAAAGTCAGTGCACTTGGTAGAGCATTTTAAATGCATTTATTTCTGTAAGAAAGTCGGGGCCTCACACTGCCAGTATTTTAATGAAATATCACGGATGCTTCAACAGAAAAAGGGATCTGTTCTGTATCATGAAACTAGAAGCTGATGAAATGAAGAACGAGGTGAAATGTCTTAAGCAAAAAAGTGGTTTATCACACATTCAAATGTAATACAGCGTGGCCTGTTGATCCATCTTTCAGTCTGTATATGAGCATGACGGGAGAGCAGTGCCCCGGGCAGCTGTGTTTCATGCCCTCTGCTCAGTTCCCTACACACAGACTAGCTGTAACCTTGAGATGCAGATTTTGGAGGACAGCTTCAAGATCAATTTTTCCAATTCCGCTCCTCTAGCCAGAGCCTTAGCGGATATTACTTGACTGTCAAGGTTTGTTATATGGGGTCTTGCCAGCCACTGCATTGGTATGAAAGGAGCTTTAAATGAAAGCTGAGGGCACGCGCTGTATTTTTATTCTAAGCCATCTGTGTGGAAGGACAGGTAATTAATTCAGCATGAAAATTAAAAGGCATAACTGGAATCTGTTAGAGCAAGCAAACAGACTCGATAGCAGACTGCTGCCCAGGGGAGCTCTGCAGCCTGACTTCTGGCTATGAGACTACTGCCAGTGCAGCTCCTTCGCAGTAAAGTCCTGAGGCACCACAGATACCTTCTGCTCACATCAGCAGGGAGATCGGCCCAGGATGGAAACCTGCCTGAGAGGCAAGGTCAGTACCCAGACAATGCTGCATCACAGAATCACAGAATTGTAGGGGTTGGAAGTGACCTCAAGAGATCAAGTCCAACCCCCTACCCCACCAAAACATGTTCCTTAGGACAGATTACACAGATAAGCATCCAGACAGGTCTTGAATATCTCCAGCAATACCAGTACCTGAGCTAGTTAGGGCATACCATAAACAGAAAAATTGTGGGCTGCAGCCCACCCCTGAAAATTGCCAAATCCAGACCTGCAGTGTTGCCAAGTCTGAAATCATCCAGTGGCCACAGTCTGACCAATTCTCTATTACCTGTGTCACAGGGCAGCTCAGAACTGTGCAGCTGACCTGAGCTGTGACTCTCCTGGGACTGAGGAGTGCTACAGAGCTGTGCCTCCTGGAGAACAAAATTTCAGTTGATTTCTGCTTAGTGTCCTGAACTAGCAGCTTGCTGCCAAAAGCTACAGCACCGGCAACCCTGCATCTTTTCATTAATTCACAGCCGAGGTTGGTGAGAACAGCTTTTTGCCCCTAGGTCTCCCTCCCTGTAGCCTTGAATCCTTCCATCACCAGGACTGTGCACAGCCAGCTCTTTCTCTGCTGTTATCAGCTTTCCCACATTGCATGGCAGTCACTGCTGTAAAATCAGTCTTTTGTTTCCATGAAGATGAAGAAGTCCCATAAGCAGAATCTAATAAGCAGCTATGAGGGAACACAACACAACAACACTGATTCACCTTCATTTGCAGATTGCCACTTGCTAGTTTGTTTTTATTGCTTATTTGAACTATTGTCAGCCCCTCTCCCCAAGCAGGCAAAATCCACAGCCCCCTATTGCTGATAATGAAGTACAAAACCAGACTAGCTGACAAGGTATTTTCTAACTGAAAGACTTTTGTGGCAGGGTATGTCTTTAATATGGAGTCACACAGAGTGGCACAGAGGCTTAACTATGAGTTTACTACTACTAAGTAGTTGAAATACTGTATGAAATCTTAGTGGAGATCTTGAAATAATTATACTCACTAAAAACCTCCAATTAAGATGTTACTTTCCACCAGAGAGAATGGGCCGGATTCTGTATCCAAGGTAACTCCACAAAGCACATTAGAGACAGACGGAGTTTGTACTCAGATGGTGCAATTGATATTATTAATTTCCTTTTACAGTAGTAGCCTACTGGGAACCTGGAAAGGACTTGCCAAAGTTCTTTATATGATTAACTGAGGTAAGCTGAGTGAAGGCGTATTTTACAGGCCGAAACCTGTTAAGGAGCATCCGCCAGCAATTGTGATTTCTTACACTGTACATCATGGATGCAGCAGGTTTGTGGGATTCTGTCTCTCATGCTCCCACTTGAAACTGCAATCGCTGCAGTTAGACATTAAAAAAATTCCGTGCTGTGACCTTTTTTAACTTGCTGTCACAAGGAAGATGCAACAGCGTAGAAGCTTCAGCCTTCACCTTTAGAGCATGTTCAGGGTGGCAGCACAAAGTGTAGATCCACTGCGGTTCATTTCTGTGCAGCACAATCCTTTAACTGCTCAGTTCTCACTGTAACCAATCTGGTAAATAAAAGATAGATATATGTAACCAGATGAGAAATACGGAGGAAGGGTGAGAGAAATAGCAAATTTAAACCCATACAGAAGTTATACCCACTTCATAAAACCTCCATACGCACGTAATAAAACTCCACACTATGGAAGATCTTCCCAAGATACTAGTGAATGTAATATTTTCACAGTCTCCCTAAACTGGTTTCTGTTCACAAATATTTTTGCCAATGTGGCACCAAGTCACACAGGACTCAGTGTCCGTAATTACAGGCAGGGAAGTTCAAGATAATAAGAGGGGGAAGATGTAGGGTGGTGGTTACAATAAATCCATGGACACGGACTCTTCTATTGAGAATTTCAAATCAAACTCTTCTTAGCTACATATGGAATTTACATCCCATTGAGCTTTATGGAGATTAGCTTTTTTAATTCCCTCACTGGTGGCCTTCCAGTATCCTGAAATTTAACTTTAGAGTTCCTAAGCTATGGCCAGTCGTAGCAGGGAGATTCTATTGTGTTTTCTAATACAGGACATTAAATATATAATAGCAGTTTACGGAACCATTGAATACATTGGAAGTAAAAGAAAGAGGTGGTTTTATTTAATATTTTAGGGCAAAAGTTGAAACTGTATAACAGGGTGGAGTTTCCCAAAAAACCTACAACTCTGTTATCTCAAAGAAAGTCATAAGCTCTGCCACCCTGTCACACCTGCACTGTGAGTTGGGAAAATAGCTGTGTGGAAGGCAAGATTAACGGTTTTAGGGCAGCAAAGCACTTGGGGCCCAGAAGTGAAGTGCTGGAGGGTGCAGAGGCACAACTGGTACCATTCACGCTGCACCACGTTGCAGTGACCCACAGAGCTGCAGGTGCACATCTTCGCGTCACACTTTCAACCTGACACTAGTTAGAAGCCTCTCACGCTGCATGCATGAATCTGCGCCGTGACTCCCCTTGCAGGCCTGAGAAGTTACATCCAGCTGTAGCTTGTGTAAGCTAACAACCTCTGTTAAACGTAGATGCAAGTCTTAGACCTCAACAGCAAAACTCACTGTGAGCCTCTACAACTCCCAACAGCTATTACAGTGTGAGATGTGTTTAGACAGAGCAGTTTAACGCACAGGGCACAGTGGAATTTAACTATTTCTTAGGCCTTTTTTTCCCCTTACAGTGTTAAAATAGGTTCTAGCTGCATGTTAGGTTAGGAGTGGCTGATTTGTCATGTTCCTTGCTGATGGGATGAAAGATCTGGGACTGAATAGCAGCAGCCCCATAAGAACCAACAGATAGGAAAGCCAAGCGAACTTTCTCAATTAAAGTATTTCCAGCAGAAAATGTAAAAAATCAGATGCATGCTGCCTTTCTGTTTTGCAGAAAAAATTCAGTTGCCTTTTCTGAATTTAGGTTCATTTAATTTTATTTCATTTCTTTTCACTTGTGAGTATTCTCCTCTACCATCACTGGCCTTTACTAGACAAAATATATGTTTGTACACATAACTTAGAGTGTCCAGACCTAACATTTTTGTTAAAAATTCTTTTATTTTTTTTCAAGTAGTGGAAGACTGCATACTGTTCAATACACATTTAAAAATAAAATAAAATAAATCTCTTTCATTCCATGCTGACTACATCTAAATGTTGTTCATGGGCCCAGATACCTCTTATGTTTTTTACTTTACAGCTCCCCAGGGCTGTCGTGGTTATACAGCAAGTAGTGATATGAAGGTTTCTGTGGATACAACCAATGCAAGGGATCGGCTCAAAATTTAGCTGTAGAGTCTGCAGGAATGATTTTACCCAGGAATACTACTCAGTCTTAGCCCTAGTGATCTGTTTCAGACAATGACATTGTGCAGAAATATCGGTCACTTGTGTCCCTTCTTCAGCTGCCTTCCAGGCATTCACAGTGCTCTGTAGTATGGAACTTCACTGGAAGGAGCTTGAGTTTCTTTCAGTCTCTGGTTTAGATTAAAAATATGTAATTACAAATTCATTTCATTGCTCTGTGGTTCTCTTTTCACATGAGGAATCAATACCATTAATTGAGAGAATTATTTTTTTCTCCCCTCTAAAATATTACAGCTGTTTTGGATTCATTTCATGTGTTTGGATAACTGCCTTTCATTGACATTAACACTTACCACTTTAGTTCCTCTCTTCCTATTGCCAAAAACCTGCAAGATGGCATGTAATGCTGGAGATTTTATTCTATTTTCCAAAATACTCTTTTTCATTCTATAGGACTGAGAATTTAGACACGTTTCTTACTTCCTCAGATTGACCGCTGTGAGAATCAGTGCACCAGGCACAGTCACAGCATACTCATCTGTGGCAAAATCATCCAATGATTTCACATGGCAGAGCAGGGCAGTGGCTGATCTCAAATTATATTTATATTGAAGAGGCCTGGCAAAGAGATTTAACCTACCATGACTCCTGTATCTGGATGTTAATCATGGTGACAGAATAAAAAAGTTTAACATGAAGGCTTAGAAAACCAGTGAGTGCTTTCTTCTTCCCTCTTTGGAACAATAGTTGCAATCAGAGTGACATTTGATCCCATGAAACTGGTCTTCTGTGACTTTTTAAATGAGTACTTAATTCTTTTTGTTCTTTTAGCATTCCTTGGCAACATATATACTTTGTACCAGAAGAATTATCTGATCTAATTATTTTTAGTCCGTGCAGCCACTCTCTTCCAATTGCTACCTTCGCCTTTGAATTAGGCAATTACAAACCCTGATGCTTGATATCCAGTAATCACCTACTTGAAGTATTGATCTCCAGCCTTCAAGTCTCCTCAAGATGAGAAATGACCACCTAATGACTTGATTTCTGCAAAGACAGGCAACTGGGAAACATGCCATACTGAGAGTTTCATATAGGAAATTGCATTAGCAGGGGCTTCACCTGCCTCCCAGCTGTGTCTGAAAGATGAAAAACAACCTCCAGAACCCCACTGTTGCACCCTTCTCCCATGGCTGTTGGATCTGGCTTTTGGATCATCTCCCATGCAACAATTAGCAATGCTACACCACCACCTTTTCCCCTTCACAGCTTTCAGAAATTTATACATGAGTAATCATAACGAAAACCTTTATGTTTTTATTTCCCTTTTATATTTTTAGAAGAGTTGTCTTAATGTGTTGGAATCAGAAACCCCTTTTTTTTCCTGTTCATGTATACACCCATGTAAATACATCAGGGAGAGACAGAAGTTCAACATATGAACTGTCTCCCACAGAGATCCAATTAAAGCTTGCTGGGTTAGGTTTTATTCTGGAGAAAACAAACCAGCCTCAGGTTTTCACAGCTGAATCACAAGCATGTACTTTGCATAAAACATATGCATATACTTAGTGCTTTATACCCTAATTATGGTCTTGGGTTTAAAAGATTCACATGTTGCACTGAAGGCTGTATTTTGAAAGACATTCTGAAAAAAAAAAACCAAAACAACTCAAAAGCCAACAACAAAAACCACCCAGATTTAGGATGGGGTTATCAAGAACAAATTAGCACCAAAATTCTACTGCCTCGTGCTGCACATTATCAAACATTAATATATGCCTTGGAATGGCTCGCTGCTTAATTATCTGTTTTGAAAATGAATTATTAGTGAAACAGACATATTTTTGCTTTAACTAAGCAAGAGACCTTGTTTTGTGAAGACCTCTGTGTTAAGTCACCCAAGAGAGTGATTTTGCCTGTAGTTCAGATGTAAGTACCTGACTTCCCAATTATCTAATAATTTGTTTCTGCTGCAGAGTTACCCCTGGGTGTGGGACGTCATCGTAGGGCAGAGACAGAAAAATCAGTGCGCTGGCAATTTTTAAATCGAATCCTGCCTTTCATTTTTTCCCTTGCAGCCCAACTTTCTCTTTCAACACTCACGGGTTCAGAAGAATAAGGGAATTCTCCAGGTCTGATGTGTGTGATAAAAAGAGAAGGCACCAGAAAATTGACACGGTGTGTTGGAACTGCTGTACTAAATTGGTGCAGTGACCTCACTGGTCGAAAACCTTTTCTTTCACAGAAATCAAGCTTTGATGGAAGAAGACTGAACACAGCAGTGGAGAATTAAAGACTTGCCTGCTTGTATAATTTCTGCCCACTCCTTTTCCTCCACTGGCTCACTCAACAGTTATTGTGGCCCTCCAAAAAAAAGTTTGAGATTTAGATTAAGTTGCTGCAATTTGTTAAGCTCACTTAATGCAGTTGTGGAGTTTTCACTACCTACTTTATATTGCATATTCTTTTATGTGCCAGCCCCCTTTCTTAGGTTCTCCCTTTTAACAGCCAATATTTTGTTACTTACTTTTCACTCCAAAAACGTTTCATCATCATAGCTAGTCTTTGAACATATCCTATATCTGCCAGGCCCTTTCCTCAGGTTAGGGCTGTGAGAAGTGCAGATGGTTAGATTGTGCAATGGGATTACAGAAGGGTGGTGAGAAGCAGTGAGAGCAGAGAGACAAGAATCTGTCATAATACAGGGGAGAGTAAAAGGGAGTGAAAAGACACGAGTGAAGGAAGGAGAAAGCACAATACAGGTAGGAAAATAATGGGGAAAGTAAATCATTATCTACTATGTCATAACAGCACTCAGAAATACTGAGTGACTGCAGGACACCGTAATGCCACCTCAACAGCTTCCCCGCATGTTCCCAAGGGCTCATGGGGCAAGGTTTAAATAATTTCCTGCTAGGAATGATTCCCCGTTTTGCCTTTGGAAAAAGTACCAGGCAAATGGTCGCAAGGGGTCTCAAACAAATCCCTTCCAGTAGGCAAGTTAAACACCGAGAATTAGGAGACACATTGTTGGTGTGTGTGAGGGGCGATACACTCTCACGTCAATGAAGAGAGGTTGCACTGCAGTGAGTTCTCCATTCTAACTGAAATGCCCCTCCCTTACTTTGTTAGGCCACTGTTGTAAAACTGTCTGCTTATCTTTGGCTGGTCAGTGTGGTGTCCTGGGCAGGAGGTGGTGCACCATTCTCCTAGTCAAAAGTTTCATACCAGTGGGTCTCTTACCGCATACTGCTGGATTGTTCCACAGCCAAAGGCCCCCAAGCACAGAGGCAATCGGAGGTAATAGAGAGAAAGCCCTGTAGGTGTCAAGTCTATTGTTAATATGTTGGATGTAGTTCCTGTTGACAAAAAAGGGGGTAATCCTCAAAAACCCTTTAGTAACGCTGTGAAAATCCTTGCTTGTGAAAATTCGGGACTACATAAAAGCTACATGTGTACAGGGGTTCCAGAGTGACCACAGAAAGTTCAGGGCAGTGAAATCCATACTGAGTTTTTATGATGTAGAAACTTCCTCTACTCAAAGAAGAATCTGTACCACAAAGCTTGAAATCCTAAAGAATCCTAAAGGGAATATTATGTATGTTTGCCTTCTTCTTAAACTGTTTGGGTGCTGAGATGGTGTGACATGGTACAGTAATAAGTTCTGAAATGAGATGAAAATTTGAATTTGTTATGATGTACATAAAAGGGTATGTCTTGTGTTACCAACATTTAGTGGCCACGGATAAATGCTCACCAGAATCACCAGGAATGCCCAAAGGAAATGATTTCTTGAAAAATAACCCATCCCTTGCTTACCTTTTCACTCAGGTTTTAGGATAAACCTACACATTTTCAAGACAAGTTGGAATCAAAGGGGATAATTGTAACAAGTAAAAGTCATGGAATCAAAGGAAGCTTTATAACACAGTCATTTTCCCACATCCCTTCTCATGCTAGATCGTTGCTATTCTACAGAAGGAAGTGACTTGTCTCTTTTGCTGTCTCACAAATGTTAATCTTATCATTTGTCCTCTTGCTAAGATTCTCATGTACTCAACAGGCAGTGGGCACCATATTTACTTGAACTGTCTGCTTCTAGTGCAAATGTAATAGTTAAAACCAGTACCATTGCTCTCAAACTGTAATTAATGTAAAGTCTGCTCTTCCTGCTGCAGGCCTGAGGAAGGGATTGTGTGCCTGAAAAATTGCCAGTTGTTTCATCTAAAGTAGTTCTGAAGGAAAAATCTCTCCCTCTCTACAAACTTTGCACCAATTAAAAAATAGAAAACTTGGAAAATATAGGGAGGGAGGAAAAACAAGCCCAGAGAAGAGGACAGAATGCATAAGTCATTACATAGTGGATGTATTAAGTTCTTGTTAATATAAGAAAGCAAAGTTAAAGACCAGGGTGAATGAGACAGATGACTCCCTGAGGAGTGACAGGGATTAAATATTGTCTCCAAAACTCCCAAGACCAGGCTGGGGTTCAGGGACTGGTATTTTCAAATGATGGGTAAAAAGGGAACAACTCTCCCCTTCGAACACCGTTCAGTTTTTCCATCACAAAACAGGGAGTGTTGGGTAGTCAAATTAGGGAGAAGCAGGATCACACCTTCCTGCTAGAAACAATAGGATTTCTGAGCCAGGGCTACTCATGTCAAATTGCCACAATTCTGGCATGTACCATCACTTCCAATGCCAGGTTCTTTTAACTGTTGATGGGTGATGTAGCCACACACTGCCAAATTCTGTCATCAGTAGGAACAGGATAATCCATGTGCACTTGGAACTCTGCAGGCAGATGGATTAGGCTTTCTGGTTGCTGATGCTCTCTGGTCATGCAGCTGGCAAAGAAAGAAGAGGAACAGGAGGGTGAAAGTGGTTGTTTCTAGGTATTTCTTCAGAGCTAGTTCTCTCAAGGAAAGGAGATGTTCTGAACCATATGAACCACAAAAGACACGCACATTTTTTCCAAATGACTTAGGCAGGAAGACATTTGAAGGGAGGGGAATTTTCTTCTGCAGCAAGTTGCCTCTATGGAGATCTGACTCTGGGCTCAGCCAGCCAGCTGGTAATTAATAATGCCAACAGGAGATGCTAGGTAATTAAGCAACCAAGTGATGAGGGTCATGGCTATGCAGATATCACTTCTGGACTTCAGAAAAACAGTATCATGGTTTGACTTGTTGTGGAGAGATGCTGTGTGACAGGATGCACGCAGCAGATAGCAACACAGCAGATAGCACTGGCTCTTACTGTGTCTGCCCAAGGAAGAGAGACTTCTTTAATAGAATTTTTAGTTTCTGAACGGTGTCCAGTTAAAACTCCTTTCTTACAGTCACTATGTAGTCCCTAGAGAGAGAGAGGTCTTTCTTAGGACAGGCTGACAACCTCTGTAAGTGCCTACCTGTCCCTGGCTGTAGAGGGTGTCCAGACAGCTGACCTAGACCAGAGAGTAGACATTAAACAAAGTGAATCCTTATCAGTGATCTCTTGGCAACCGGTGATCTAAATGCTCTTTTCTCATCATTCTAGGATATTTTGTTGGCCTTCTTTTCTCTCTCTGGAGGGTTTTGTGAGAAGGCCAGGTATTTTTTAAGTCACTTCCCCCTTTCTAAAAGTTTTCTGTAGCAGAGATTGGAGTTTGGGTGGCTGGCAGCCTGCAAAGGGCAGCCAGCAGGGAGGTAAAAGAAGTATTTTGTCTCTGTAGCCTGTCTGTTGAGTCAGACAGCAGTTCTGAAGCAAAAGAACTTTGAGGTGAGCTGACCTAAGTTGTTTTGAAGGAAAACAAACACAAGAACTTGTCTTAAACCTATTGAAAAAGGCAAAATCAGTGTTTTTCAGGAGCCATTATAGTAGCAACTCATGGGCTTTCTTCTGAGGTTTAAAAATAACTCAGTATGGTGCATATCATTGCATCCTGATGAAAAAATCAATTTAGATAACAGGATCATGTAAGGAAAGGAAACATATAAAATAGGAGGAAACAGACATGTGAGATACTGATGTAAACAAGAAAATAAACAAGTGAATATTTCCAAGTGAATTCCTTTAATTATGTTGAAAGTACAAAGTCTTCTCAACATCAACAAACTCTGTTTATATGTGAGTATCTGCAGTAAGGGAATCATGTAATAGTCTGTAACATACTTATCTCTGCAGAGGATGTTGTGCGCAGACAAGAAGTTGTAATAGAGTTACTTATCCTCTAACAATTATGAAGGGAAACATCTAAATTTTATTTCAGGTTCTGCAATACAAGGCTCCAGCCCTCCTGCTCTCATTACATCCAAGTTTAGCCAGTGCTTTGGACCTGCACCCCCCTCTTCCTCTTCTTTAACGAGCTTTTAACAAGTGACATTTGTTATTGGCAACACAGAAATTTGGTAGAGGAGCACCACTTGCACCACAGGAACTGAGTACCTGATGATGGTTTTACTATCCACCAACCATATATTTTGCTGAGTTGAAATGTAGCATACAGGAAAAAAAGACCAAAAAAAAAAAAAAGTAAAAGGCAGTCATTCTACCTTGCATAAAGACATCTAATTATATTCTGAGCTATTAGCAGTGAATGAACTGCTGTTTCTGCTGGGAGTCGAGACCCAGCGAGTTTCTAAGCTGTTGTACTTACCCTACCAGGGAGTGGAAATTTGTGGGGAAAACAGCAGCTGCCTTTGATGATATTCATAACATATTTATGGGTAAAACAGCCTCTTTATGATGAGTATTCAGATTAGATGTTAGGAAAAATTTCTTCACTGAAAGAATTGTCGGGATGTGGAACAGGCTGCCCAGGGGGGTGGTTGAGTCACCATCTCTGGGTGTGTTTAAAAGACGGGTAGATGAGGTGCTCAGGGATATGGCTTAGTAGAGGAGAAGAACAGTTGGACTTGATGATCTTAAAGGTCTTTTCCAACCTTGTGACCCTGTGATTCTGTGCTGCTGTTAAGTGTTTTAATACAGGAAAATACTTCAGAAAGCAGTTTATCCACCTTCGTTATCAACTGAAGGGACTTAGGAGGGATTCTGAGATCTCCACATTAGTCACATGCCCTATTGATTTTGCCTTCAGATTGGTATCTTTACTACTCATGAAACCTGCAACTTCTTGAGCATTTTTGGGGTACTGCTTTTCCTAGTCCAGAATTTGTGTAGATAAGCTTAGAAGAATTTAATTTATGATGAATTTTTTTTTCATCTCACTGATATGTTTTTTTCTCAATCAGTATTTTTTTATATTTCATCCCAAAGCCTGAGATACCAAGTGGTCTTTTTAAAGCTCCTAGGAATTGAACTCACGTAGAAATATTAAAATCTCTCCAGTTATTTTAAAAACACCAATCAAGACTTTGTGTAACCTTATGTATCCGATACTGAAGAAGTAAGCACATTTCAGGTCTTAACAATGTATTAATTTACTCTGTTATTTATGTGAGTTTGCTTGTTACAACCCTATCACAAAAAAAGTCAAATCTGCTTAAGCTTTCAGTCAACTTCTCATGTTTTATAAGAAGGGGGATAGAATTTAAAGACATACCATTCTTTTAGCTATTTTTTTTAATTTAAGGACTACTATAGTTTAGGCAGCACCAGACACAAATATATTGACAGTAACTGCTTCAAATTAATTAATAAAAAAATAACCAAAATATGGTGCAGTGCATAAGAGGGAAAAGGAATAATTCAGGATATCACTCAACATCTATAATTGAGTTGTTTAATTTACTATATTCTTTATCCTGGCATGCAGGTGCTATCTGAAATTAACAGAATACATGAAATAGTTTACTGTCCCAAGTCTGTAAGGACTTTTTCTTTTCTTCATTCTGGTAAATGAGGAATTTCTCACTACATCACAGTTAAAATTTTCTAAGATCAAGGTTTAATCCCTGTCTGCAAGGGAAGGAATAATGGAAGGCAGGAGATATTCACAGTATTAGCATGAAGATGGGTCAGTTGGGCTACCAATTAAGTCAGGGATCTTCTTCCTAGCTGAAGGTATTTGATCAGTAGCCATTTTGTTTGGTAGAGGCCTACCTCCATCTCTGAAAATTAGTTATAAGGATAAATATATAGTGCTTAGATATTGGCTATTCGTTTTGCAAAAATCACAGCACTTTGCCTTATTTTGTGTGCCATGAAGCAGCTTCACATTGAGATCACTTGTTCTTTCTTCCCTCTCTGTTAATGTAGCACTGCAACCCCTGGGAGTCTATGCAGAATCAACTCATCATTGATCCTTCCAAACTCAACCGCGTAAATAAGAGCTTCAGAAGCATCTCCCTGCAGTTGCTGCTTTTGACAAGGGACGAAGCATCTTCTCTTTGCTCAGAGCAACTCACTGTATCATACCAGGGATGACCTAGGTTTTGACTCATCTGGGATGACTGATGTATTAAATATTTATAAACCACTGGCAATACTGAGTCATCTGCTGTTGGTACTTGAGTGTTTTCCTCTTTTTTTCAGTGAATCTGTGCAACAATTCCTTGCTGCGTTTCTAGATACAATGCACCCAGAGGGTCTGGAACTTCAGCAGTGTGCATGAAGACAACTTTGCAGAATTTGGTGGAGCTCTACCAGATGACCCCCACAATCCCCTATGCCTCTACCACCAAAGATGCTGGTGGAGCATTAGCTTGTTGGAGTTTGGTTTAAGCTTTGGGTTTGTTTGGAAAGACTTGACAATGACTTTTAAAAGATGAGGGTGTTCAGCCTGGAGAAGAGGAGGCTGAGGGGAGACCTTATCACTCTCCTGAAAGGAGGTCGTAGTGAGGTGGGTGTTGGCCTCTTCTCCCTAGTGACTAGTGATAGGACAAGAGAAAATGGTCTCCAGTTATGCCAGGGGAGATTGAGATTAGATATGAGGAAAAAATCCTTCACTGAAAGACTGGTGAAGCATTGGAACAGGCTGCGCTGGGAGGTGGTGGAGTCACTGTCCCTGGGAGTGTTTATAAAACAGTTAGACATGGCACTTCGTGAGGTGGTTTAGTGATTATGGTGGTGTAGGGCTGATGGCTGGACTTGATCACCTTGGTGATCTTTTCCAACCTTGATGATTCTATGATTCTGTAACAGTTTTGATAGCACACATATTTTGCAATGCAAGTACATTGTTGCACTGACCAAATGCTTGAGTTCTACAGGAATCATGTTTTTTCTCACAGAATGAACTTCCTGGGTATACTTTTAGGTCATTTCTTTGGCTTTTCCCCCAGGGAATGGAGGAGGTGTGACTGACTGCAAGCGTTCCCACACGGGCTTTCATCTACTAGCCATGGTCTGATGGCATAGACATGGTGGCACAGCTGGTGAAGCTGGCTCAGGCTGTTAAATGCATCCAGCATAATAGGTCTTTCCCTGGAACAGTCCACATTGGTACATCCATCACTACTGGTGTCCTCTGAGCTCTCTTTGCAGTTTCATCCTTCATATTATGCCATTTCCCTGCTGGGACTGGGGGCACTGTGTCCTCCCACATTATAGCCATTCACAGACTCATATGCACCAGTGGTCCTATAAACACTTGTGATCACTCTTCTCAACTGTATCTCACTTACACTCTCTTAGGACCTGTCTAGAGACAGCTTCTGAAATGTCCTTCTGCTGGAAACCTTTCTCATAGTGGATAATACTTGAATATCAAATGTTACTATTATTATTTTTGATTGCCTGTGGACATGCTAATTTTAACAACCATTTACTTGTGATCCCCATTTTTAAATGTGAATTTAGTTCCAGGTTGCTGTTGACCAGGATGGAAAAGGAGCAGGATGTAATACCCCTTTGAATTGTCCGTGGTGATTTTCAGAATGTTCTTTACTGAGATGTGCTCTGTCCAAATCTGACATCACAGGCAAAGCTCCCAGCTCCTACCAAACCTGCAGGGACTGAGGAAATTGAGCACTTACAGGACCAGGCCATTTGGCAACATTCTTGCTGAGCAGGTCATCTTCTGCAGTACGCAAATCCCCAAATCCCTCCTCAGCCCATGGATGGGAGCAGCATCAACCACAAGACTGACAGCTGTGATTCATACTGAAGTGTTTCCTGCTGGGCAGATTGTAACCATTGAAAAAATGCAGGTGGCCTCTTCAGACAAAAGGGTTTGGGGGTTTTTTTGCTATTTTTTTTCCCCAGTTCTCATATGTCCTTTCTGTGGAGGGCGCAGTTATTCTTTCTGTCCTTGTTCATTAGGCTTGTTGGAGATTAATCTTACATAGAAAATCCTGTACTAAGGGTGAATACCCCTGAGAGGATATAAGAGCCCCATTTGTCAGGAATGTTACTGTTTTCTCTATTTGCTGCTCCCTCCAAGCCCCTATGACAGAACAGGACTGTCCAGTTTAATTTTGTCCGTTTATTAAAGCTTAGAAATACTTGTGGATCATTCTCTTTGGATCTGTTTTAGGAGGTGATTTAGGCTGCAGTGGATTTGTGTGTGTGGACCTACACACACACACTCTCGCACATCAGCCTGGTGGCACCCCAGAAGCGCTGTGGTTTAGGGAGTAAGGTTTATATCTGTTTTTCTCTATGGGATTTGAGATTGCAAAGTCATTGAATGGAAGTAGTCTGCTCTGAACACTAAAGCCAGGCATGCACACCATGTGCACAAGCTCTTGCACTCAACTATCAGATCCCTTTTATTTGCACCAAGAGCAAGTGGAGGTCAAAGAGCTGGTTATTGGCCAGCATGTATCAGCTCAGGTCCCCATACATGAATACATCTCACCCATCGTGCTTAGATGCTTATAATAAAAGTGATTGCCATCTCTGTAGATGGCACTTGGAGCACCCATAGTCTTTGTGTCCTACACAAGTGTTAAACTCTAACATCTCTACCTTTCTACATGAATTTTATTAACTGGATTTTGAGAGGAAAAAAAAAAGCCTGAAAACCCCAGAAACTCTATTACGTGGAGAAACAAACATTTCAGTGTGTGCATCACAGGAACAGCCAGCAGTGCAAATCTCCACCCTTTGAACTGCAAAAGGGATTTTATTTACTGACAGGGATGAGACACTAAAGGGGGAATGCAGGGCCAATGCAGGGAATACTTCGGCAGTGTGCTACACTGCTGTTAGCAGGGAACAGAAAGATGAGGAGGGTGAGAAAGTCTGGTATTCTGGAAGGGGGCTGCACAGACAGCAGAGCCGGGATCACAGAAATATGTTTGGGAATGTGGTTCTGAAAGGCACCTAAGTTAGCAAGTAGAGTCTCAATCACCCATATCAGAGATTCCCACCTTGTTCCAAACCATACTCCTTTATTGGGCTGTGAGGCAATGATATCTGACTATCTTCTTGGGCTAGGAGATAGAGACTTAATGACCTCTGTGAAGTACATTTTAGTAAATAATAAGCAATAAGGGGACAGAAAATTCAAAGTTACAATCAGCTTGATCTTAGACAAATATATTTTCCTTGAGCTGAAGGAGAAAAAAATCACTTTGTCTCTCTTACACTGTTTGAATTGGATTCCAAAGGGCTACGTGAGGTGAAGCTTAACCTTCCCGTGTAGTAATAATGTACTGCAGCTTTGCACAAATGGATAACTTCCTACATTCATAACATACAAGGACAAGGAGTTTTACATCATTGGGTCTGACCAATTTCACAAGCCATTGAATTTCATGCAGTCAACCATGTATGAAGCCACCTTGTTTGACTAAAGCATGTCTTTCAGAATGGTTAATAAGGCTGAAATTGAAAACACCAACATGTAATTTCTCATTGAAATGTGTATAGCTTCAGCTTCCAAACATGTCTATAAACTCTTCCAAATATTCCTTTCTCCACCAGATTTAAAACTAATTGAGTATCCAGATTTTTCTACCTGTAAAGGTACTTAGGCACAGGCAGCAAGCCCCCGTTTGTTCTACTTGTGACACATTAAGCAGTCTGACCCTGTCAAGTTTCTCACTGTAAAACATTTTCTCTAGTCCTCAAAGGTCTTATGCAAAGCATACGGTATAGTTATTATATGTATAGTTAGTTCTATCATCCCAATGTCTCACCTAAACCTTATTCTTCCCTTGAAAGGGGTAGCAAGGCAGGTTTTCTGCCCTGGTCAGGCCCCACCTGGAGTATTGTGTCCAGTTCTGGACTCTCTGGTATAAAAAAGACAGGGATCTCCTGGAGAGAGTCCAGAGAAGAGCTACGAAGATGATTAAGGGCCTGGAGCATCTCCCCTATGAGGAAAGGCTGAGTGAGCTGGGACTGTTCAGCCTGGAGAAAAGAAGACTAAGGGAGGACCTTATTAATGTCTATAAATGTCTTAAGTATGAGATGCAGGGGGAAATGGCCGGCCTGTTTTTAGTGGTCTATGGGGACAGGATAAGGGGCAATGGCTGCAAATTGGAGCACAGGAAGTTCCACACGAACATGCAGAAGAACTTTTACACAGTGAGTGACAGAGCCCTGGGACAGGCTGCCCAGGGAGGTGGTGGAGTCTCCTTCTCTGGAGATATTCAAGACCTGTCTGGACACCTATCTGTGCAATATGAGCTGGGGAGCTGCTTTGGCAGGGGGGTTGGACCCAATGATCTCTTGAGGTCCCTTCCCACCCCTCTGATTCTATGATTCTATGAAATCCATGCTGAAAAATTAGCAATTTTTGTTCACACCTGTTGGTGGACAGGGATTAAAAAAAATGTTCTGTGCTACCTGAAAACTCCATCAACAGAGAGAGTGTCAAAAACTGAGTGAATTTTGTGGTGTTTTTTGTAGATAGTAGGCCTCATATGCTTTTAATCATGCATATGAAAGTTTTTGCCTACTGTAAATTTTTTATCTCTTATTGTCCTTTCCCAGGCAAAGAAGGAAAAAGTGATCACACATATGTGTGATCTGGTCATGGATGTCTAGATAAGAAAGAAGAGACTCCCCCTCTGACAGTCTGTAGATGCTATTATCAGGGCTCTCAGTGCAAAAAAATTGAAATAAAGTTTCAGGAATTGTCATTATCTAACTTTTCAAACTGTAATGGTGCATTTTTGGAAAACATTTAGAGCTGAAGCCTTACTTAGAGACCACAAATTGTAGTTTGGTAATTGTCCTTAGAATGACAGAACAGTCCCTTTTGGTAATTAAAGAAAAATATTATAACATTACTAAAAGTTTAAATGTTTCATGGTGAAAACCAAATCTTAGTAACAATAAAAACATATATTTACTCAAAGTATCCCAGGCAAATAATATGGCATTTTCCACTGAGGAGGACAAGTTATTCTAAGGCAGGAATAAGGGGAACTTCCTGGCTGGTTAGACATCTACAGTGCAGTCATCTACACCTGAGCGTGACAGCTTTAAATTCCCTTCAGGCAGCAGGGGAAAAGGCACTTAGAGGACATGTTTTGTGTGGTCTGTTTTAGATAGCTCCTTTAGGACAAAATGAATCACACTCTAGATGTACTTAGATGACAAAATCAGACAGAGAAAGTATGAGTATTTTCAGATAGGAGTTTGGCCCCATGAATCCTACCCCGGTCTCCTTCTCCTCCACAATACACATAGTTTGAACTACACAGTTCCCTTCCTCTTTCTCCAAATTCTCACTCAGATGATCTTGCAGATAATCTGTATGTGATGATAGTTCTGGCTCAGAAAGACTTCTAGCTTGTAGATCTCTCTGCTCCCGAGCGTATTACTAACACGAGCATTCAGCGATTTGGCAGGAATAGAGACAGCAGCTTTCCTAAGCTGCAGGATTGCTCTGGGTGCTGGGGAGTGAGTCACCTTGCCACTGTCCAAATTCCTTTCTGAATTAGTTGTCAGTCAGGACTCTTTGGGTGAGTGGACTCATATCACAAAGATCACTTTCAGCTTTTTGCATGATAACTTACATGGTGTATGTGTCATAAGAGAAAGTCTTTTTATGGTGGTATCAGGTTTGAGTCATTTTCACCCCTTAGCACAAAAAAAAGTGCCTTGTGACATTCAACTGTGTCGCTTCATGCACTTTTAGGGTTTCACACAGATATGTGAACCTGTATCAGAAACAGTGTGGCCAGCAGATCCAGGGAGGTGATTGTGTCCCTGTACTCAGGAGGCTGCACGTTGAGTACTGTGCTCAGTTTTGGGCAACTCACTACAAGAAGGACATTGAGGTCCTGGAATGTGTCTGGAGGAGGGCAACCAGGCTGTTGAAGGGGCTGGAGGGGAAATCTTCTGAGGAGCAGCTGAGGGAGCTGAGTAGGTTTAGCCTGGAGAAGAGGAGGCTGAGGGGAGACCTTATCACCGCCTGCAGTTACCTGACAGGAGGTTGTAGAGAGCTGGGCGATGGTCTCTTCAGCCAGGTGACAGGTGATAGGACAAGGGGAAATGGCACAAAGCTGGGCCAGGACAGGTTCAGATTAGATGTTAGGAAAAAAATTTTCACCGAAAGAGTTGTCAGGGCCTGGAACAGACTGCCTAGGGAGGTGGTTGAGTCACCGACCTTGGGTGTGTTTAAAAAAGGGTAGATCAGGTACTTAGGGATATGGTTTAGCATAGGACAAGAACAGTGGGACTCAATGATCTTAAAGGTCTTTTCCAACCTTGTAATTCTGTGATTCTGTAGCTTCTGTGGTTTGAGAAAGGGATTTTGTAAAAGGTCCTGTGGTTGTCCAAGTTGCAAAAAGTCTGTTCTGTGAAAAACAGTGTTTCCTTTCCATAAGTTTTTCTTGCCTGCAGAGGCACTAAAAAGTCTCTCACTTGAAAAAAGTTATGCAAGTTGACCAGTGCTCTGACTGCATCATTCCTCTTGGCCATGTTGCCTTCTTAGCATTTCAGAATCTGCCACCTCTGCCAAAACCTAGAGTACCTGCTAATTGCAGTTATTCCCCTGTGTAACAGACTGCATGCAGATAGCCTCTGCCTTCCTTGGAAATGATTGCTGAAGCTTGATTTTCTCATAGTGATTTTTTCCTACCTTGAAGCAGAGGGGTCAACATGTGATATAAAGATTATTACCCTCTCGGTTCACTCTGCAATTACCTTTTTTTCTCCCCTTTGAAAACCAGGATTTCTACAAGATTTAATTTAGTGCAGAAAGGTAGAAAAACAATAAAAAGATTGTGACACTTGTTGGGGACTTGTTTTGGTAGAAAAAGGCTTATAGTGTTTTGGATTTTTTTGGTACATCTCTCAGCACCTTTTATTGATGTCCCCTAGTGAAGATCAAACGCTGCATCTGTGCTGCACCGTCATGTGTTAACACAGTCAGCAACCCCTGCAACTGTGTTAGCGTCAGGGTTTGTTTCCAGGTCCAGAATCACTCTGCCAGTGACGGAGCAGCCATGGTTTCAGCAAGACTGACAGTCTACACTATCACCATCACCTAGCTCTGCTATTTTATTTTTACTTCCATTCACCTGCTGTGGCCAGCAAAGGGAATAGTGCCAAGTGGGAAAGGCAATTCTTCTCAAATGAGTTGCTGCTTTCTTAAACAGTAACACGTTTCTCCCCACCTTGGTCCCACTCCCTTCTACTCTGAGTGTGAGTTCTTTCCCTGAGTCTTTCAAGCCTTTTGTTTCTACAGTTTGGGAGTACTTTTAAGTTTCTCTTCTGGCATCTTATTACTGTTCTGTAAGGAAGAATCATTACTGAAGTGGTTCTTGGTCTTATTCTGTTTCCCCCTTACTTTATGTAATTTCATGAGTCATCACTACAGCTGTCTGATCTCTCCTCATAGGCCTTACCTGATTTTCTCAAGCATTTTAGAATCATAGAATGGTTTTAGTTGGAAAAGACCTTCAAGATCATTGAGTCCAACCATCTACCCAGCCCTACTAGGTCCAACACTAGACCATGTCACCAAGTACAACATCTACTCTTCTTTTAACCTCCAGGGATGGTGACTCAACCACCTCTCTGGGCAGTCTGTTTCAATATCTAACAACCCTTGCAGTAAAGAAATGTTTTTCTAATATCCAACCTAACCTTCCCCTGACACAACTTCAGAGCATTTCACCTTGTCCTGTCACTAGCTACCGGGGAGAAAAGACCAACCCCCATCTCACATTTTAGGTAGTTGTAGAGGGTGATGAGGTCTCTGCTCAGTCTCCTTTTCTCCAGATTAAACAATCCCAGCTCCCCTATGAGCTGGTCCTCATAAGACTTGTCTTCTAAACCCTTCACCAGCTTTTTAGCCCATCTCTGGACATGCTAAAGCATCTTGATGTCCTTCTCTTAGTGAGGGGCCCAAAACTGGAACAGTACTCCAGATGCAACCTCACAAGTGCTGGGTACAGGGGAAGGATCACTTCCCTGCTCCTGCTGGCCACACTGTTCCTGATGCAGGCCAAGATGCCATTGGCCTTCTTGGTCACCTGGGCATACTGCTGGCTCATACTCAGCCAGCTGTTGATCAACACACCCAGGTCTCTCTCCTCAGACAGCTCGTGAGCTACTCCTCCAAGCCTGTAGCTTTGTATGGGATTGTTGTGACCCAAGAGCAGGACATGGCACTTGGCTTTGTTGAATCTCATGCAATTGTTCTTGACCCACTGATCCAGCCTGTCCAGGTACAATAAACCTTCACCAATATCTATGTCTTTCTGAAACCTAGATATTTCAATCCTTACTCGGGTTATTCTTCTTTCATATAACACCAGGCAGTAGCCTGTACTAGACCCATTATAATGTCCATTGCATCAATATGGGAAACCCAAACCCCATTCATTTTCCAAAACACCGACCACTTGCAGAAGTGAAGTACACTTCAAATATGTATGTGATTGGGGAATATGTAAAATTATAAAGAACTGAACTGAAATGTGCTTGGCACTTCTCACAAGTATTCCTTATAGATTTTATGCTTCTTTAGAGCAGACGTCATCAGGGGTATGATTATCCCCCAGCTAAGGAATAAATTGTTTCCATTCTGGTCCAAGAAGAGCTTTATATATGACTGTGAAACAAGACTGCATGATTAAAATGCTGTCCTTTCATCTCCCTTGGGCACATCTTTGAGGTATGATGCCAGTTTCTATAAATATTTCTCACAGATCTCCCTCTTGGAAACATTTATCAATAGTAAAAAAAAATAAAATATTTCAGGTGATATTAAATGTACTCTTCAAAAAAAATGTTTTAAACAGTGCAATGTTTCAATCCAGTTTTTTCCTTTGCAAGGCAGATCTTGGTCCTATACACTGGAGCTATGTTTGGCAGGACCAATGTTCATATGACCCTCTGTGATTGATGTATCATGTTAACAGCTGTGAGTATTTTTATTTCAGAAGAGCCAATAGTTTACAAGGAGTAGATCACTAGAATTATCAACACGGATCAGACTGTTTGTCCTGGTTCTGGCCAGGCCAGAGTCAACCTTCCTAAGCAGCCAGCAAGGGTAAGCTGAGTTAGCCAGAACCAGGACACTATTCAATCCAGGTTGGCCTAGAAGTATGGGTGGGTGTATTGTAATTGAAGATGTTGGATATAAGCAGGTAAGCATTGAGGTGAGACTCTTTGATCTATACGTCATTCTTGTATTGTCAATCATCCTTCTGAATTAGTAACGTGGAAAGTGTCATGGCAGATGTGATAGAGCTGATGATGACACCACATAAATTGTTTTTCTTGATTTTTTTAATGGAGTACCATATTCCTCACCTTATTTTGTCTCTTCAGCTGGTTACCTGCCTTTGATCAAATTCAGTTGACAAAGGGAAGCACGTAATATGTGAACTAGCTGTATATTTTTCCTCTTTTTTCTTTTTTTATGGAATCTAACTACTTCCAGAGTAATGTATAGTACCCTAAAAGAGCCTATTTCTATTTGTGGTCTGATGGCCATGAAGACAGTTTAAGGTGAAAGGCATGTGGTGTGGATGTATATGCCCAATGAATGCATTCCTGGCTATGCTGACCCAGGCCAGGGCACTGTAGGTGTGGTGACAGGTGTTCACTGGTAGCACATCTTAGGTTTTGATCATAGTTTCTGGATGCAGAAGATAATCAGTCCCTTCTGTTATACAATAGGAGAGAAAAAGCCTTAATCTATTTAGCATTTAAATAAGCTCCACGATAGCCATTTATGGTTTCACAACTAATTCTAGGAAACTGTCCCTAAAGAATTGTTTTTCTATATGAGACCACCCAAACAAAGTGTTAGCAAGCAAGAAGACTTAATCTCATCGGTCAGGGTACAGCAATTGATGAATTTTTTAGTTTGGGAAAAGACTTTTTTCATCTGCTAACACTGTGATAGTCTTCATACAACAAAAGCTGGTACATTGACCTTTGATGCAGGTTGGGGAGAGAGGAAGACATGACTCATCCACATCTAGTACTTTGATGTCATCTCTCATCAGTAAAGCTGCTCAACTCAAAATCTCTTATACCATCTGTTGCTTTTGATCTGGCTGCTTTCAGTGCTGTCATTAGCACTGTATTACATATGGAAAGCTTATCCATTAACAAGCTGTCTTGTTGTGAATTACACATTACATTTCATCATCTTTGTCATCGTGAATAACAGGTAATACCTGCCCAAATTCAACCCCCTGTTTTTGGTGTGTGCACTTCCTGCCCAAATCATTTATTCTACTGGTTCCTGTGTGGTTTCAGAGGTACAACTAGTCCTAACTGCAAAGTCAGTCAGCACTGTCACTCTTTGCAAAGAAGAATTCAAAAAGCCCTTGACATACAGGGCTTGTGTTTGTTTTAAGGTATGCAGCATCTGACTCATCCATGCTGTATGTTGTTACACTGTTATTGTCCCTTTTGTTTCTGAGAGGACTGTGGTAACACTCATGAAAATAAACTTGTCTTTTTCCTGGCAATGGCAAGGTTCTTGATGCCCAGCTTCTTTTCTGCAGCATTTTACACACATGTGCCTGTATATCCAGTGCTTCAATGCTTCTTTGTCCTTATAAATACTCATTTTATTTCTATCTGAAAAGATTCTCTAATGTACATGATTTAGGTTTCTCATTTAGATTTCCTAGAAGTTTCTTCTCTCCCAGAGTCATTGCTGTCTTATTTTCCTGACAAAGTAGTAATCAGAAGTCATTTCACTCTAAAGTTGTTGTGACATTTTTATGATCAGTAAGTGATATATCAGCTTCATTCAAATTTCTGGAAATGTCAAAAACTGGAACATGCTGGTGAATCCAGTCAACTCTCAGCAGAGTATCCCTTTAATACATATCCTGGAGGGACAGCTGTGTAGCACTGGATCTCCTGAAGCTGGGGAAGTACTTATGTTTTCTTTCCTTCTTTGGCAAAGTTTCCCCTGGCTCATCCTTTAGGGCTTAATATTTATAACCAGAGTTGCTTGTTTACAGTGAACTGATCCTCCCCCAGAGTCTCATCATCTAAATAAACAAAATAAACAATAAACACTAGAAACAAATGTACAAGCAGAACAAAAAATTGTTGCAAAATAGTCTCACTCCTACTACCACAGAAATGTTAGCACTAAAAAAAGGGCTCTATCAAACCACACAGATAGATGCTGTGATAGATGTGGAACTGTTGGAGAGGGTTCAGAGGAGGGTCACAAAGATGATTAGAGGGCTGGAGCACCTGCCCTACAAAGAGAGGCTGAGGGAGCTGGGCTTGTTCAGCCTGGAGAAGAGAAGGCTGCGGGGGGACCTCATTGCAGCCTTCCAGTACCTGAAGGGAGCTTATAAGCAGGAGGGGATTCAACTTTTTAAAAGGGCAGATAATGGCAGGACAAGGGGGAATGGATTAAAACTAAAGGAAGGAAGGTTTAGATTAGATATTCTGGGAAAGTTTTTTACAGAGAGAGTGGTGAGGAGCTGGAACAGGCTGCCCAGAGAGGAGGTGGATGCCCCGTCCCTGGAAGGGTTCAAGGCCAGGTTGGATGGGGCCCTGGGCAACCTTGTGTAGATCCAGGCCTGGAGGTTGGTGTCCCTGCCTGTGGCAGGGGGATTGGAACTCTATGATCCTTGGGGTCCCTTCCAACCCAGACCATTCTATGATTCTATGATTCTATGATTAACTAAGACTTTGCCAGGTACCAGTTCTCCTCCGATCCAGGAATGATGAGTCTCCCAGCTGCAGTGAAGAGAACACCAAGGCAGCTTTTCATGGGTCATGCAGACCTGCAGTGATAGAAGACTGACTTGAACAGGAATCTGGTGAGGACCATAGTGTTGGCTGCAACATGTGAGTGGATCTGGGACAGCATAGGCCTTCAGAGGCAGATCAGACCCGCTCGCACTTTGAACCATCTTAGTTCTTAAACCGCAAATGAGAGCGGTGAGAGGCAAAATATCTCCTATTGCCACATTCCTATCTCATTAACTAAGTTCTGAGAACATGACCAGAATTATGACAATCTTTACATAGATTACCGTGT
The DNA here is from genome assembly GCA_013400835.1 of Zapornia atra. Taxonomy (NCBI): domain Eukaryota; kingdom Metazoa; phylum Chordata; class Aves; order Gruiformes; family Rallidae; genus Zapornia; species Zapornia atra. The sequence goes on along the minus strand of VZTU01027164.1, from coordinate 118,553 downwards.
CTGTAAAATAAACTGTAGCACTTCAACCACATATTATATTTGGTTTAGGAAAAAACACTACTCCCAGATAAAAGTTTTTCATTGCTGGTGCCACAATGAAAAAATCTTATCAAAATTTTTCTGAGTATTAATGAAGCAACCACTCATTTTAGCACCTTTACACTTAATGGTGGTCATAAATCTTCTAGCTAGCCTTCCAAAGAATCAAGTAATGAGTGTTTTATTTGGTCTTCTGTCTGTAGAAGAGAAATATTAGTTATTTTTCAGTGGTCTGTAAGTCAGTCTATCATCCCTTAATTAGGAAAGATGAGCAGGTCATACTGTGATCAAATAATTTGTCTTCTACAGAAGGCATTGCACTTGCAGGCTCTTATCCTGCTGGGAGACTTCAACCTCCACAACATCTGCTGAAAAGTAGCTTGACAAGTTATAGGCAACCCAGGAGACTTTTGGAATGCATTAGGCATAACTTCTTAAGACAGGTAATAGACAGCCCTACCAGAGAAAATGTGATACTGGACCTATTGGTCACCAACACAAGTAAGCTAATTGGTGATGTCAAGATTGGATTTGGCTGCAGTGATCATGCACTGGTGGGATTTGCAGTCAAGGGTTATGGGTCAGGCAAAGAGTAAAGTCAGGACCCTGAGTTTTAGGAAAGCAAAATTTCTAATGTTCAAGGAGTTACTCAATAGGACCCCTGGGAAACTGCCCTAAGGGACAAGGGAGCAGAACAGAGCTGGCAGATCTTTAGGGATGTTGTCTATGGAGCTCAAGAGTTCTCAGTCCCCAGGTGTAAAATATCCAGAATGGAAAACAAGACACCAGTAGGGACAAGTCAAGACCTGTCAGTCGAATTGAAGGGCAAGAAGGAAATACACAGGTAGTGGAAGCAGGGACTAGTATCCTGGGAAGAGTATAGGGATTATGCCTGTTTGTGTAAGGAAGGGGTCAGGAAAACCAAGGGGTGGTTGGAGCTCAGCTTAGCAAAGGATGAAAAGAATAATAAGGGTTTCTACAAGTATAAGAGGAAGGTTAAAGAAAGCATTCCTCTCCTGATAAACAAGACTGGAAAACTGGTAAAAAAAGAGAAGGCTGAGGTACTCAACAACATTCTTGCCCCAGTCTTCATTGGCAAACTTTCTTCCCATACCTCTCAATTGGATGGACCACAAGATGGGGACAAGGACAACAAAAGTCCTTCCCACCATAAGAGAATATGGAGGTGACTTGAGACAGTCACCATGGCTTGTCCAAGGAGAAGTCCCGCCTGACCAACCTAGTGGCCTTCTTCTGATGGAGTGACTACATCAGTGGACAAGGGAAGAGCTACTGATGTATATCTGGATTTCTGTAAGGCCTTTGACACAGTCCCACGCAACACCCTTCTCTCCAAATTGGAGCGGTATGAAATTGATGTGCATACTATTCAGTAGATGAGGAGTTGGTTGCACAGTCACATCCAGAGGGTGTGATCAGTGGTCAATGTCCCAATGTCCTGATGGAGATCAGTGACCAGCAGTGTCCCTCAGGAGTCCATATTGATACCAGTATTGTTTGTATATTCATCAGTGACACAGTGGGATCAAGCGCACCCTCAGCAAGTCTGCCAACAACAACAAGTAGAGTTGCAGCTGCACAGCACTGGGTCTTCTCATCCTCCCACTTCTTCTGGCTCCAGCATCTGCCATTTTTTTTCTCTAACCTGAGTTTGCAAAAATAATACCTCTGATTTGCTGGGTTTTTTTCCTAATTAAACTCCAAAAGAGAGGTTTTGTTTTTAGCATAGACCATTGGCCCCATGAGTTTACATTGACACAACTGTGGGAGGGTTGATTTGGATTAGGTTGGAAGCAGTAGTCATGGACAGATGGAAAAAAGGTATTGCTCAAGTTCAGTGGCCCTGCCAAGCCTACTATTTCATTGTACCAGATGTTCTGTACTGAGTCAGCTATGGCCATTTACTCATTCTGGTTTTGTCTCCTTGTACTTTTGTTGCAAAGCTTTTTGCCCCTGGTGTTTATGAGATGACTGAAGTTAGTCAGAGTTGCACAGCTCCAAACAATAAGCAAAGCTTAATGCCCTGAAGAAATGTTTTCATTTCAAAGCAGCTTCTATTGGGCTCAGTTCAGAGGAAAAAAAATCCAATAAAATAGCTTCTGCTTTACAAAGATCTCTCAAATTCTTACAAAGGCAATTGTGAAAAATAATAAACAAATCTTTAGGATAAATGCAAAAAATTCCCTGAGGATTAAAGACAAATTCCTTAAAACTTAAGCAAATTAAGAAAGTATATATCCTGTTCAAGATCTGTCTTCAAATGATCATTATTTTGATTGGATACGGAACTGATTCGCACAAACAAAATTATTGTGTTTCTTTTGGGTTTCTAAAAAGAGAATATTCTGAATTATATTTATTCACTAAGGTACAACAGAATGGATACCTATGTCCTGTCATCCTGTCTAATTTATATGTACATGATGTATATATGTATGTGTACACTATGCTTCTGTTCTAACTAATTACATTTAAGATTAATAAAATTCCGATTATATCTCTCAAATCATTTAATTTCACTGTTTATATTGGGCTAGGGTAAATAATTTGTAACAAAAAACTTACCTGATTAATATTCTTTCTATTCAGGAGCTCTCTGTGAACAAAGCCTAATTCTTCCCTGTTGTAATTGGCATTCATAATTATTTGCTCAATAATTCATGCAAATAATTTGCAGCCGTACTTAATTCTTAAGTAGGTTCATTGAGCCCATTTGTGTTCTGAGCTACAATGGTTGGGAGCATGATCATCCTGTATGTTTCTATCCTTGACAACAGAGGCAATTGAATCAAACTTTTCATTCAGCCTAAGTGCCCTACTAAATTGGGATGGATTTGTGTGCATGATTTAATACCTTTCGGTGATAGGAGCAAATTGACTGTAACTCTTTTAATCAGGTGTCTGGTTCAACCTGAAACTTTTGATGACTAAATTCATGACTTCTATAATCCGTCTGGAACAAGTTGTGCCATTAACCACCCTGAATGTAAACACTTTGCTGAAAGATTGCTAAAAGGGAAAACAATGTTTTAAAAATCAAAGCAAAATTTGGAAGGGTTGTTGTAATCTGCTGTTGGTAACAGCTAGGTTAAAATGTTCTGATTATCACAAGAATATGTACCAGTGTACTATAAAAAAAGTAAAAATTACAGGGAAAAAAACCCACAACAAAAGTCTCCTGAAATGATGCAACTTGTATAGTCTCTGAAAAAAATCCTCCTTTCTCTGTGTGTGTGTCTATGAGAGAAAGAGGTCCTTCCTCTTTTATTTTCAATCTCAAGGATTTCAGTGATCAAAACTGCTTTAACTGGACAGAGAAAAAGGAGAATTTTAATTAATTCCTACTTGAGAGAACAATTTAGGTATATTAATTCAGACAAAAAAGATTTCTTGGTTTAGTTTTCTTGACTTTATTCTTTTGTTTTCTTAGTGCTTTCTATTTTTCCAGCTTCAATTTCTTGCTAATACAATTACTGTTAAGCTCTCCCAATTATTATTAAGACAATAAATAAGCTGCTTTAACTATGACATTGTTCAGCAGAGATTTGATCAAGTTAAAAATGGTATGAGGTGGAGAAGTGAGTCCCAGTGGAGACATGCAACTGCTTCTCGCAATAGGAGCATTGGTATAAATATCTGAATTTATATATACATGTTGGGTTGTGTTGGGATTACCGAGCACCTACAGCTGCAGAAGCAGAGCATGAAATGGTGGATGCTAAAATGCCTAACTTCTGGCAAGTGCCTGCCCACTTTCAAAGCACTTTTTTGTTTCTTGCATTGTAATGCATGAAGAGAAAATTCGGGCAAGTAGTAGTTGTTATGCTGGTCTGAGGAATTTGGGAGTCAAATTGGCTCTTCAGATGCTGGAACCTCTTTGAAATTGCAGGACCCCCTTTCTTTGAGAACCTAGACTGAAAGTCAAGGAGAAAACCTGCATCTGCACTGCCACCAAGGAGTAACAGAGGCACCAAACCCCTCTCCTGCCAGGTTACTGTAGTTCTGCCTGGCAGACCAAGGAGACACAGAGTTTGTCACAGCCATGATCCTTCTTCTTGTGCCCAAATAAGACTAGATTAAGCAATCCTTCATGCTGCTGACATTGTTGAATATATACGGCTGCTGCAGCACTGCATCCTCAGGTGCAGCTGGCAGCAAGGCTGAGCGTGTGTTTCCTGGTTAGTGCACATGTGAAAAGCAGGCATACATGTGTGTATAGCTGGCTATAGTATAGGCAGAAAACACCCATCACTCACACAAACAAAACCAGCACAGATCGTAGAATATACTGAGCTGGAAGGGACCCGTATATATGTGCATGTACTCTACTAGTGGACTTTGCCTATCAGCGGAAAGGAACGAGGCTGGGCCATCGGAGTGAAGGGGCAGGTGCTAACCTCCTCTCTTTGGTGACCAGTGATAGAACCCAAGGGAACAGCATGAAGCTGCAGCAGGGAAGGTTTAGGTTTAGGTTGGATGTTAGGAAGAGGTTCTTTACTGAGAGGGCGGTCAGGCACTGGCACAGGCTCCCCAGGGGAGTGGTCACAGCACTGAGCTTGACTGAGGTCAAGAAGCGTCTGGACAATGCCCTCAGTCCCATGCTCTGACTTGGCTGGCCCTGGGTAGAGCCAGGAGTTGGACTCAATGATACTTATGGGTCCCTCCCAACTCAGAATATTCTATGATTCTATAAACCCCACACCCCTGTAGGCAGTGACCTCCCTGTTAGGGTGATGGGGCAGAACCTCTCCTAGGGTTATGCCCTGGGGTTTACCAAATCCAGGGGCTGCTCAGCCTCCTTGGACACCCTGCAGCCCCAGGGCTGGTGCTACCTTGGCACCACTGGGTTAGGGGGTTCCCACTCTTGTGACTCCTCTGCTCCTTTGCATAGCAGTCAGCCCATAATTACAGAACCTAATATGATCTCACTGATCCATTACTGATATGCTAAAGGTGGTAATTGGCAATAAAACTGACAGTCATGTCCCTGTTTGTTACATTTCCATGTCCTAGCTTATAATAATTTTTCAATAAACCTTTTAAAACTGACTCATATTTACAGTAAATGAGCTAAATGTGACTTCTTTGCTCATCAATAGCCGCCTGAGTGGTGCTGTGGGCAGAGTTGTCCCACACTGACAGGGCAGAGCTGATGGAATCTAAGTTCACAATTAGCAATTATTTTCTTGTTCTGGTTCTTTGATTATATGTTTTTTTTAAATCTTGTTGATAATATAAAGCCTTGCTCTGTGGATACTTGCTACAGGAATGAACATCAATAAAAGGTTTAGATAATTGTCTTTAAAAACCAGAGAGAGAACTATTTCAAGAACCATGAGCAGAGAATAGTACAAGTATCAGGTATCTACAGCAGATAATTCTCACTTAGTAAAATGGAACTTTCAGAAGAAGTTGAATGAACCCAGATGGGGGTCTTTACACTACAAAGTGGAGGTGGACCTTGAACACCTATATTTCACCTAACATTGAAAACATGTTCTCCAGGGTTGGATTCCCAGGCCTTCAGGGAGTTCACTCACAGCTGCCTGGTGGCAACTGTATCCATGGCTTTGGGATCAAGTAGGCACCTGGAATTTCTGTTAATTTCCTTAGGCATTTTCCTGCAAATGTATGCTCCTGATCAATGCCATGTTCTCACACACTGGTCTTCCTGACCTGTCCACTATTAGGCCTTCCATTTCTGGCTGATCCAGTCCAACAAAGTCCTGCTCCAAAGAGCTTATCAGGCAGAATAAAAAGTAGTCTGCTTGACAGCATCAGATACCCTGATCAGGACTTTTCTGTAGATTTTTGTTTGCACATCTAAGAGCAGCATCTTTAGCTGAGTGCTGGATATGGCCTTTCATGTTGTCATTCAAAGAACATTTCCAGGAAAAACAGAAATGAGCCAAACACATACAGTGTCAGGAAAAAGCCAACACATTGTTTCAAGACTTGCTACTTAATAAACTAGAATCCTGTGTTTTAAAATGAACTGGTCCTCAGTGACCTCTGACTGTTTCAACGCAAATTTACAGAGGAGTTCAGTGTGTGGGAGAATATCAAGTATAAGCTTGAGGTCTCAGGATTCATTACTGTGGTGGGATTTGCCTGAGGTCAACAAACATTTCAGGAAATCTTTGATTTGCTGTCATGTATGTGTGGCAGATGACCAGCCTTAAAGAATGATGGAAGGGTAAGTCCCAACAACAGGTTGGTCAGGAGTGTTGATCTGCTTGAGGGTAGGAAGGCTCTACAGAGGGGTCTGTACAGGCTGGATTGATGGGCTAATCACAACTCTGTGAGGTTCAACAAGGTTCAGTTCCCAGTCCTGCACTTGGGTCACAACAACCCCCTGCAGTGCTGCTACAGGCTTGGGGAAGATTGGCTGGAAAGCTGCCTGGCAGAAAAGGACCCCAGGAGTGTTGGTTGACAGACAGCTGAATGTGAGCCAGCAGTGTGACCAGGTAGCCAAGGCCAACAGCATCCTGGCTTGTATCAGACATAGTGTGGCTAGCAGGATTAGAGAAGTGATTGTCCCCCTGTACTTGGCTCTAGTGAGGCTGCACTGTAAGTGTTGTGTTCAGTTTTGGGCCCCTCACTACAAGAAAGACACTGAGGTGCTGGAGTATGTCCAAAGAATAGAAATGAAGCTGGTGAAGGGTCTAGAGTACAAGTCTATGAGGAGCAGCTGAGGGAACTGGGGTTGTTTAGCCTAGAAAAAGGCAGAAGGGAGACCTTCTTGCTCACTACAACCACCTGAAAGGAGGTTGCAGCAAGTTGGGTGTCAGTCTCTTTTCCCAAATAACAAGTGATAGGACAAAAGAAAATGTCTCAAGTTGTGCCAGGGGAGGCCTCGACTGAATGTTAGAGAAGAATTATTCACTAAAAGAGCTGACAAGCACTGGAACAGGCTTTCCACTAAATCCTCCCTGATGTCCTGCAAAGATGGCAAGAAAGAGTTACCTTCCTTGTCCACTGATAGGGACCTGAAGTGTTTAATAATCAGCAGCTGCCTGATTTGCTCTTTTGGAATCACAGACAGAGCCTTCTGAACTGGCTCTGGCTACACAAGACCCAGCTGTGATGGCTGGGTCTCCAATGGATCCACAGGGAAACAAAACAGAGGCCAGGTTAGGAGAGGTGGTCACATGCATGAAATGGTAAATGACACACCGGTATTTTTAGAAGTATTTAAGTATCTAATTCTTTTGAAAGACTGAAATGAATTCTAGAGATTTGCAGGACTCTGCTTGGGAGTTGCATTATGTGCCCCTGTGCAGTTTTGCTATGATAATTTGGTGGTTTCTAATCACAAATTATGAAGGGATTCTTAAGGCAAGGCAAACATCTGATATCAGACTTCTAAGCACCTTGAAAATGCCACTAGTGCTCACTTGAAGTGTATCAGCATTTTCTGCAGACTTTCACATGGGCAATATCTAGTAGAAGAACTTTGAACCATTTCTATTGGGGATAGATTTCCACTTGCCATCTCCAGACGGTCCCACAGATTTCACTAGCTGTTCTGGTCATTTGCTTCCTCCTCATCTCTGTTGTTAAGACACAGATTGAAATTCATATTTTCTGGCAGTGTATTGAAACAGAGAGAACTTCTTCATTAAACACAGAATTCAAAACTGTATTTTAATCACTGAGTTGCTAAAAAGTTGTTTTAAGTCCAGAAGCATTGTAAGATTTTGAGTCTTCCGATGAGTCTTTGTTCTCCTGGAGAATCATAGAAACACAGACTGGTTTGTGTTGAAAGGGACCTCAAAGACCATTTAGTTCCAACTCCCCTTCCATGGGCAGAGACACCCTCCACTAGCCCAGGTTGCCCAAAGCCCCAGCCAAGGCCAGCCTGGCCTTGAACACTGCCAGGAAGGGGGCAGCCACAGCTTCCCTGGGCAACCTGACTCAACACCCTCGCTGTGAAGAATTTCTTCCTAATGTCTAATCTAAATCTCCCATCTTTTAGTTTAAACCCATCACTCCATGCCCTTGTAAACAGTCCCTCTCCAGCTTTCTTGTAGGTCCCTTCAGGTACTGGAAGGCTGCAATAAGGTCTCCCAAGAGCCTTCTCTTCTCCAGGCTGAACAAACTCAATTCTCCCAGCCTGACTTTGTATGAGAGGTGCTCCAGTCCCCTGATCATCTTCATGGCCCTTCTCTAGACCTGCTCCAACAGCTCCATGTCCTTCTTATGAGGTCTTAGGAGAACAGAGGGCCAGAATCATGCCTCTTAACCAGGTCATGCTGGTTTTGATGCAACCCAGGACAGGGTTGGCTTTCTGGGCTGCAAGCGTGCATTGCTGGTTCAACACTTACAAGTCCTTCTCTTCAGCCCTGCTCTCAATCCATTATCCACCCAGACTGTAGTTGTGCTTTAGACTTTGCACTTGGCTTCATGTGATTTGCACAGGCCCACCTCTCAAGTCTGTCAAGGTCCCTCTGGATGGCATCCCTTCCCTACAAGCTTGTTGGGCATGTTACACAGCTTGGTGTTGTCATCAAACTTGCTGAGGCTGCACTCAATCCCACTGTCCATGTCTCCAATAAAGATGTTAAACAATGTCAGTGCCAATACCAAACTCTGAAGAAAGCCACTTGTCACTCATCTCCACTGGGACTTCGATATTCTTTGAGTAAGAACATCCACTGAATGGTCCATGCATCAGATCTATGTCTCTAAATTAGAGACAAGGATGTTGTGCAGGACAGTGTCAAATAATTTGCAGAATAATCCAGGAAGATGGCGTCACTCTTCTCTTATCCACCAATGCTGTAACCCTGTCATAGAAGGCCAACGCATTTTTCAGGCATGATATGCCCTTAGTGAAGCAATGCTGGCTGNTGCTGGCTGCAACCAATCACCTCCTTGTTTTCCATGTGCCTGAGCATAGTTTCCAGGAGGATCTGCTCCATGAGGTGAGACTGACCAGTCTGTAGTTCCTCTTTTCCCCTTTTAAAAATGGGAGTTAAGTTTCTCCTTTTCCAGTCAGTGTGAACTTCACCAGACTGACAACATTTCTCAGATATGATGGAGAGTGGTTTAGCTACTTCATCAGCCAGTTCACTCGGGAACTGTGCATGCATCTTATAAGGTTCCATGGACTTGTGCACCTTCAGGTTCCTTAGATGTTCTCAAACCCAGTCTCCTACAGTGGGCAGTTCTTCATTCTCCTAGTCCCTGTCTTTGCCTTCTGCAACTTGGGCAGAGTGGCTAGAGCCCTTGCTGGTGAAGACTGAGGCAAAAAAGTTGTTGAGCACCTCACCCTTCTCCATATTCCAGGTAACCAGGTCTCCTGTTCCCTTCTGGAGAGGGGCCACATTTTCCTTAGTCTTCCTTTTATCATTGATGTACTGATAGACGCTTTCCTTAATGCCCTAGGTTTTCCTGCCCAGATTTAATTCTATCAGGGCTTTAGCTTTCCTAACCTGATCCCTGGCTGCTTGGAAAAGCCTTTAAAATCACTCAGAAATGTATAATTTCTGTGAATATATGTGTATACTTATGCATACATATATATATGTGTGGGTTTGAGTTCTGCCCATGTCTTCAGTTATTCCGTGGAACGGTGGGTATAACCCAACTCGGTCTTCTCTTGCAGCAGTTCCAATCAAACAGAATACAGAATAGCTGTGGCCTGAAGCTGCTCTCTGTAAGAACGCTTGCCAGCCTCATACAGGACTTGAAGCAAAATCTGTGTCTGATGGATTTCTTACTGTTCTCTGAAGTATTTCTTTATCTCTTGTATCCCACTTCTGAGATGTTACAGACTCAGAATCTGATTGCTGATACTGCACCTTCCTCTCCTCACTTCTCTTTCTTCTTTGTAACCAGCCGAGCTTTCAATCAGCGAAGAGAAAACACCATAAACATTAGAGTTGACAAAAGCCAGGTGAATCTTGCTGGTTGGGTATCAAAACATGGTCTTCATATTAAAAGACATTCTGATAATGTTTAATTGTTTCTGAAATATATATTGCTGCTGATATTGGATGCTTTGACAAAGAGGAGGTTACTATGCCGAGTGCACTGCTGGTTTTATTCACTGGTTCACTGGTCCTCTTGAAACGTTCACTTTTCCTGAAACTCTGCTCTCTAATTTCCTGTTTTAATAATCCTCTGAGCATCCTGATATCCATCCCTAAGTACTTCACAGAGAAATAATCACTCACTGGGAACTGATTTTCCTTTTTCTTCAGCATCTGGGGAATGTTAAACCTAAAACAAATGAACACTCACTACCAAAAAGCAAAAGACATCATGCTTGCAATAGAAAATATGCTACTCAATATCTTTATTTTATCCTTTATTTGGTCCCCAGAGTGAACATCTGGGCATCTTTCTGAGTCACATGCAGCTGTCTGTGGGAGGCCTAAAAATACAACATAAAATACCTCACTCAAAAGAGATCCTTCAGCTCTACTTGCTTGTTTCTCATTCACTTTCATTTCAGACAAAAAAAAAAAATCTTTGAACTGAAATCTTATTTTCTTGTATCTGTATTCCATAAAAGCTGAATATCTTATGTGAAATGACAGAAAGAACCAGGGCACTAAATTATTCAGAGGCTTGCTAGGAAGATATGGGACTTATCATAATGAAGGTGAAATCCCTGTCCAGGTTGGTACTAGCCCAGAATTTCTTGTCTGCTTCAGTAGCTGAGGTGAGGTGTGTTGACATTCTCATTGCAGAGTCCTTGTCATCAGTCTTCTATCACATGATATGTCTACGCTGTGCAACGTACAAAGAATCTTATGATACCTGCTGCAGTCTGAAATGAAAGAGTTTGAGCATCAGCAAGCCATTTGGCACAGGAACAGGGTCTTCCCAGAGTGGCTGGAAGTCTAGATTTACAAAGTTCCTTGCTTTCTCATGGGAGGAAAATGGTTGGTGCTATTTGCTAGTCTCTCTCCCATCTTGTAGATTTATCTGAGGAAAGCTCTTTTTTGTTCCATGTAGCCCCACAGAAAGTAGAAACATTCCTGATGTTTTTAAGTTGTGTGTAAACCATGATCAGTGGGTGGATCTGCCAGGTCCTTCCTTTGGAGGGATTCCAGGACTCATGATCTGTGTCTAAACTAACAAGCCAGGGAGGAAACCTGTGGTCTTGAGGCCAAAGGACAACTAGATGGCTTAGAGCTGACCTCAGAGCAGAGCTGTCTATGTCTGTGCCACATTGCATTTGGCTTTCAGGGTTTTCTAGGTCCTGTGTAACATCCTGTGGCTTTGATACAAGAATATGCTATTCTGCTTTTTTTTTTTTCTTTCTAGTTTAAACTGCCTCATATTGGTGTTGCAGGTCAATAAAATACTCTTCCTATAGCCTGAAAATGAGGACAGATGTTATGTACCTTGGCATGGGGCAGAAGGGCATATGGGAGTGCTTGTGTGTGCATAAGTAGTTGGGACAGCATTAGAGGACTGTGTGGAGCACATGGAGACAAACCTGGTGCTGCCTTATCCAAAATATATTTGCAGAGCTGTTCCTGGAGTGAAGTATACCCCTAATTTTGCCCAGGAGAGAACTGGGTGAAGTGGCTCAAAGCCCAGCAGGAAATGAACTATTAATTGAGCAGAGTGGCCAACCGAGGTGTACTGTTCAAACACTGCTTCTGGTTTGTTCTCATTAGCAGTGTTAATGTAATTACTGTCTCTCTAGATTTTCAGGCCTCCTGTGAGCTCCTGGTGTTCTGCAGAGTTTATGGAGGTATCTGTCGCTCATCCCACAGGGAGGCAGCTACCATCACATGGGGGACCTCAGCAGGGGATTTCCTTTTGCCCTCTTTCTTCTGTGAGATTTATGTCAGGAGATGCATGACTCAGTGACCACGCAGAAGTCTTTTGGCTTCCAGGTGTCTTTTTCTCTGGGTATCTAATAGTTTTATCTGCCTGATGAATAGTATGCAATGTCTCACAACACAGCAGCTTCTTCCAGTTGCAGTAACAACCCACTAATGGTCCAGCCCATCATAGGAGGGATCAGCCTGCCTCCATGTGTTTGATGAGAAAAAGAAGTCAGGATTTGTTTTAGCTCTGCCCTACTTTACACTAGGAGAGCTGAAGCCTTCAGAGAGAGCTGCCTAAAGCAGGTTGCTAAACCCACTCTGAGACACTGAAATAAAAGGTGGCGGATTTACAGATGTTCTGATTTACAGAATCAGAAAAAGTGGTACTTCAGCAGCTGTCCTGAAAATAAGACTATTCTTAATGCAGCAGCTAAACCCTGCTCTAGGCCTGTGATGTTCAGAAAATCAAGCTGCAAATGTCAATCTTCTTCATTTTGCAGTAATACTTAGTAATACTGATGTGTCTTTGCGCTGATTCAGAATGCCAATGAGCAGAATAGGGTGCCTGAGAGATGCTGTGATCGCTAATGGCTCCTTTCCCATTTGCACAGAAAGGCCTTTAAGCTTTGCCTAGGACAACTTTTCATGTGCTTACATCTTATGATCCAGAATAATCTTCTATAAAAGCAACTTCCTCAAGTTACAGGTGCTCTAAGATGTCAGATGTTTCTCCTTTATGCAGGGACATATGTGAATCATGGCAGTTTCCTGCTTTCGGTGAGCACTGAAAAGCCAAAAGCATTTAAAAGCACATCAGGCAGTTGCATTTCTTTTAGCACCTTAACCCAGATAATGAACTTCAAGTTGTTTTCTCATTTAACTGTCATGGTCTACTTTAAAGTTAATTATGGTGGAATGTGAGATAAGCAGGACATGGGGACAAAATTTCGCCTCTGCCCATGTTGTGACTTTGTCGCCCTTACAGTAAGTGCTGACATCATGAGTAGATAGCAGAACTGGACTGAAATTCAGAGGCATTTTAGTCAAATGACCTGCTCCAGGCACAAGCTATGAAGAACAAACCCAGTTTATTTAGCACAGCTCTCACTATAGTTTTCTGACAAGGCTTTTGTTCTTACTGCTCTATTATTATACCAGCATTCACCTTCTGTCTGGTTTCCAAAGTCTCGAGTAGTTGCTATGGCACATTTAAAATGGCTTCTTCGTTTCTCTCAAAGGAGAGAAAGATAATTTTAAGGGCAAAAACCATGACACAAGACTGTCAGTTTTATCCCACGGAAATATTTGGGTATTTTGCATTCAGTTCATTGCAGCGATAGTTGCTGCAGCCCAGTAATACAACTGGGCACCGGAGAGCTGGAGACCTCAGCTCTTCAGGGCTACTGTGGTTGTAGTACGAATATTGATTCTGGGCTAATTCCTCTCAGCAGGAATTTAAATGAAATCCAAACAACATTTCCAAGCAACATGAATTTAAGGTGGCACAGCATTCTGATGAAAATACATTGTCTTTAACTGTTGATGATGATCACACTAAGAAAACTTCCAATTTAGTAATGTAAAAGGAAAAAAAATGTGAGTAAATTTCTTGAAGAGCTTTTTTAAAGTCATATTTATTGTGGTGAATCTACATTTGCTTTAACTATGAGCTTCAGAAGATCTATTATTAAACCAGTTTCTGCAGAAGGGTTATTTTTATTAAAATCTTCGTTCAGACTAACAAGCAATACACAACCTCATGACAAGTCTACGTCTTTCAGGTAAAATTCCACTAGCAAAAGGTCAGGTCTAGTAAACTCCTCTGGAATAGGGTAGGAAAACAAACGCTCAGCCTGTTACTACATCAATTCTCAACTTGGATACGAGCCAGAATTACTAGAGGCACTACTGGAGTAAGGAAGAACTGTGTGTACCCTACATGGCGTCTTCACGTACTGGGCGCAATTCTACCTTGGTTAATGTAATGCTTTGGACTACCTCATTAATGACAATGTAAATTGGTGCTATCTCACAACCTCTGCTTTTAAATGTAGTTTTATTAGTAATCATTTGCTGAGTATCAGTGGAAGGACAACCAAGGTTTCTAAACTCAAATATCTGTTGCTGCCTTACCAGGTCCATATTAAACAATTTGCAGAATAATTCAAGTTTGAAAGGTTTTGAGCGCCCCTGAAGGCAAGAGAAACAGTAGGTGCTCAGATAATGCAGGCTGCCTGTTTGGGGATCTAACTTCTGGTACTCATTTTTTAATTTCATGGGCATATACAATCAATGCCTTGCAAATCTCCAAGAGTGCTCTGCCTCTCTTACAGGGAAATCAGAAAGAGTTGATGTGAAAATAGTATTTGAAGAATTTCTTCAGTAATCTCTGGTTTTGTCTGCAGGGGGAAGGAGAATGGAATAGTGTCCTTTCACACCACCACGGTTCAATGTCCCTAACCCTGATCTTTGGTTGCAGCAGCAGCAGTAGGGAAAAGCTGCAGTTATCTCACTTCCACTTGGAAGGTGATTTGACCTGGATGTAGTCTTATGAAAATCTTTGCCCAAGAGATCCATTTAAACCAGCAGGTGCTGCCCCAGGTGCTTCAGAGACCATGCCACACCTGGGACTTTTCTACCCCGCAGGAAGAAGAATCTACCCTGACTCCTGTTGACCAGTAACTGGATTATAGGAAATATGAACAAGAATAATTTTGGGAAGGACTCTCTATAACTACAGATGTTCTTACAGTCCACATAGATGAGACCTTGTCCTCTCTTATCTCTTGTTTCGATGAATTCCACACATTAATTATACAGTGTGCTAATGAGAAAACACCAGTTTTCCTGCTGTATTTTCTTGGAAAGTCCTTCAAAAACCTTCTCTCAGCTCTTCAGGTATCCTCTGAGAAATGCATATCCATGTCAAAGGTCATGTCTTTTGGAATACCTGTTGGAAATGAAGCCTGATATGAACAGGAATTTACCTGAAAAAATCCCAAAAGAACCATAGTTCCCATTGTGCATGACTTTGAAAACAAACTGCAAAGCTGAATCCTGCAAGCTGTGTGAGACAGACTCGAACCCAAACGCTAATCCTAGTTTGGCAACTGGGTCAGATGGACCAAGTCAGAAATACAGATCCCTGCAGATGGATCTTGTGAGGGGAAAGTTTGCAAGCTGAAGGGAGAGGACTGACACACAAGGAGGTCTCAGCCCAGAATCTAGCTCTGCCCCAGAATTTCTGGGTCCTTCAAACCAAATTTGCAAGAGTTTGTTCATTTCGAGACCCAAACTTTGATGCTTTTGATATGGGGCTTCACAGGCCTGGTCCTGAAGCAAATGTGAAACAACCCTTGCAGTGCCCACGGTGCCAAATGCCTGACTACTGCCAAGCTCTGCTGCTGGGGGCTACCTGCAGCATCGATACCAGTGCCTGTATTCCTGCTCTGCAGGATTTCACACAGTGACAGTGAAACCAGGGATTTTGCCACTGAAATTTCTTCTATTTTTCATCAGCTAATTTTAGCAAAAAGGAGGGTTGAAACAGTTGTGCAGAGAAATGCTAAGAAACACCCACCCTCATGCTTCTCTTCCCCCCATCCATTTTTATATTCCTGAATCTTTTGTTTCCTTTTCTTTCTCAACACAGGCACTGTGATCATTAAGTACATCTTTGGAATGCATGCAAACCCTGGAAGCTTTGCACCAGCAGACTGCATGCATTTCACATTTCTGTGGTGTACCATACAAAAAAGAAAGAGGGTCAAAATATTATACCAGAGTGCTTTTTTGTGCTGGTGTGAAGAAGTCTTGGTTTGTTTTCTGTGGGCTGGTCTGGATTTGTACGGCTGCGACAGAGACAAGAACAGTTCTTTGTCAACAATATGTGCAGGTTACATCATCTCTGGAGCAGAAGGGAACTTACAAACAAGTATGTTTATTACAGTCACTGCAGAGGATGGGAGTTGGCCACCAGTTCTGGGCTTCAGCACATGTGGGAGGCTCCAGTGGGGTGTTGAGAGTTGGAAGGATAATTGATAACAGCTTGGAAAAAAGAAGTAGTTCTTGAAAATCAAGGTTGTGAAGCTGTCAGTAAAAAGGACAGGTGAATTTTGTAACTAAAAAAAAAGTACTGATGAGTTGGGAAGCATTTATGGCCAAAATAATGAGAAATTATTTAATTGTTGGACAGATCCTTATGATATAGCTGCTGTCTCATAAAAAATGCATCAGCAACATGGTTCCCACTCTAGAGAATTTACCGTCTAGAAGATGGATGTGCAAAAGAAGATGTCACTGAAGCAACTTTCTTACTCTCAGTTTGGTAGTTGTTTCATTCATTACCTTTCTTGGCATTATGAAAGCAGCAGCTCTTTTGGAAGGCTACGGATGATTAAAGGTCATTAGATGAAAACAAAGAGATCTTTTATCCCTATGCATATACTACAGACTGCTACCTGTTGGGGAGACGTGCACCTTTTTGTTGAGTCAGTGCTTTTGGGTTTTTTGTTCTCACCCATGAACAGTTGCTGACAAAAAAGCATGGGAATGGGAAGATGATGGACAGGGACTGGATTTACAGTTACACCATCATTTAAGAAGGAGATATTTAGAGAAGTACTTGCTTATGGAATGGGATATTGGGAGGCTGACCAGTACCTAAAGAGGTATTGGAGATATTTTATTTAGCTCTAAAAAAGTGTATAGAAATGTAAAAGAAAAACAATGGCAGCTAATCTATACTTATTGTGGCGACAAGTATCCACATCCCCAGGGGATTAAATTAACTTCAGTTTCATCCAGCCACATCTCAAAGACCCTGGACAGTGTAGGAATTCACCAGATGCCAACTGAATGGGGCAACAATGGAACTTAGCTTTGTACATCTGTGAGAAATGTAAGCAGGTACAAAAGGATAGTGGCAGAGCAGGAATCAAGGGGAATTCAAATGCTTTAAGAGTGTTATTAATTGTTTAATGAATCCTTTACAAACTCTGTAGCTAGATTGTAATATAGGCCAGATAAGTTGTCCCTGTGAATACAGATTTACAGCTTAGATATTGTTGGTTCACGCTGAGCTCAAAGGGCGGATTGAAGTGAGCAAAACTTTGAAGGAAACACTCCCAGTGATTTGTTTTATCTCTTCAAATGCATAATATTTCCTCCACTTGGGAATAGTATTTTCTGCTCGTGTGTTATATGGAGAAAGGACTTGGGCCAGGAAACTTCACAGCACAGAGGGAACGATTGGTGGACAGCGTCCTCATTGCAAAGAGACTTCAGCATTTTGTTGATTGCTGGCATTATTGTTCACCATATTTGCTACATCAGTCATTCTCTGAAAGGTACAATAGTGACCCTGGCATTGCAATATCTGAGAGCCTCTCACACGCTTCCATTTAATTAGCCACAAAACTCCCTCCTACAATTCAGAGAAATCACATTAGCGGTATTTCCAGCAGAGAACTGAAACACAAAGAGCTTAAGTGACCTGTCAGGGATGACACAGGGTGGAGAGGGAAGCGAGCAGTATCCAAAGCTTCAGCCATGGATCCCGTCCCCCTCCCCAGCCCCCTACTCTCACCACCCACCCCTAAAGTCCCCTTGTGCAACCAGAGCTAATGCACTGGTAGGGATGTTGTATCGCTTTACCGCAGCATGTAGAATTACTGGCAGTGAGTTTATTGCTTTCTAATGGCTCAGGTCATTCATCCTTCAGTATTCATGTGGGACTAGACATACAGTGAGCTGAAACACTACCATTGCAGCTGATGCTAAAGCTGAAACATGGTTTTAGCAGTGCATTTGGCTTACATCAACAGAGAAGCAAAACCAGAGCTCATTCCCAAGTACCCACAATGTTTCTGGGAATGTAAATGTGAACAGGCAGTCTAAACAGCTCTCAGTAATGCTATTTTCTAGTCCATAATTATAAAACTTAGCTTTTGGTGTTCTTGCTTCTGGGCTGCTTAATAAGAAAAGTTTAATACTGTGATATAAATCAGAATTGCTATAAACTTTGAGTAGGCTCTTCTGGGGTCTCTTGATGAGATTCAATGGTCAAAGTCATGCAAATGTCACTTTTTATGAATTTCAACTTGTTACTTCTTATCTCTACTCCCCATACTCAAAAAAAAAAAAAAGGTGAGTAATTGTCTAGGTAAACTAAGAACCTGAGTGCAGGATGAGCAAGCCAAGATGTTACCATCATCCACTTTTCTAATACTGGTCTGTGCTTTTGTTCTTATTTCTGTTTGTGTTTACTGCTGACTGACTGTGTCCTGCTGGCCCTGCATAAAATTTATCACAAGAAAAATACCACAGTCCAGATGACTGTTATACTTGCTACACATCTAATAAAAACCTTCCTCATCATTTGACTGAGGACACTTGTGAATTGGATCAGGTCTCCCATGATAATTGATAACATCTGGCCAAATATCACCTACTAGAGGAAGCCTGAAGCTTGGCTTTGGTGTCTCAAATCTACAAAGCTGATCCTTTCTGCTACAAGAGGGAGAATGCGGAAGGCAGGACCTAAATCTCTGGTTTTCTTCTGTGTCTCTGAAATGGCTTGTCCCTCAGGTCTGCTAGGAGGCATTGCAGAAACTACAGTTATACCTGGACAGCTTCAGCAGCCATGAAAATAAGACCTGGATTTCCTCTTTTCCACTGACAGCTGCACCCTACGCCAATGTGTCAATAGCTACACAAGCACACTCCTCTGTGAGGGCATGAAGATACTAAAAGGTGCAGAAATACTTGAGCATGCCCTGCCCACACACTTTCCAGGTTGTGAGCCATCTCTGGGGACTGAATAATTCTGTCACATACACAGCAAAGAAAATGTCTGTCTGTATCTATCTATGGAGACAAGCCATTGATGACTGTGACCTTGCTCATGATACATTAAACAAGCACTTCAATCACAGTCACTCTGCTGCTTCCAATTCAATTCATTGCTTGAGCATGAATTTTTCAGGACTAATTACATCTAATCATGTGTGACTTGGACACGTGAGCAAACTAAAGGTTCAGCAGCAAGGCATGAGATGAATGAGAGATTGGTTGGCAAAGTGTTGAGGTTTAACCCTGGTAGGCAGCAAAGCACCACACAGCCTCTCACTCACTCCCTCACGCATGCTTACTCTCTCACCCAGTGGGATGGAGGAGTGAATTAGAAGGGTAAGAGTATGAAAACTCATAGGCTGAGATAAAGACAGTTTAGTA
>VZTU01027164.1:74939-99437 GCA_013400835.1 Zapornia atra | reverse complement strand
TTTATTGCTAAGAATGATGCCACAAGGTATGGAATATCCCTGTGGTCAGCTCTCCTAGCTGTGTCTAAGCCTGTGTGCTGCCAGGATAGTGAGAGAAGGCCTTTATACAGTGTAAGCACTGCTCAGCAGTAGTTAGAACCTTGGTGTGCTGTCAGCACTGTTTTCATCACAAATCCCAGACATAGTGCCTATGAAGAAAATTAACTCTATCCCACCCAAAACCAGCACACAAGGATAAAAATCTGTGAACTTTAAGGTATGAAGAGATAGCATGGAGCCAGTCCCAAGGAGATGGAGTACAGCACAGACTACCTCTCTCCAGGAGAGAGGTGGAATACGCAAGACCTATATTTAATACAGAACAGTAGTTACAAGGGGGAGATTCTCTTCATCTTTGTTTTCAGCCAAGGAGAGGACAGGATGCAAGGGACCATGCCATGGTGGAGTTGCCTCACTTCACGAGGGAAGGCAGCAAGATGAGATGGGCTTCAAGGGAGCAAATTTTGACTTGGGTAACTGGTAGCAATATTTCATGGGAGACAATCAAATTGGAAAGGGAGTAGAGGCTGTTTCTCTAAGGAAATGTTCTTAAGAGAACAACTGCCAACTGCAGAGGAGGAGGAATATG
Source organism: Zapornia atra (assembly GCA_013400835.1). Classification (NCBI taxonomy): domain Eukaryota; kingdom Metazoa; phylum Chordata; class Aves; order Gruiformes; family Rallidae; genus Zapornia; species Zapornia atra. The sequence goes on along the minus strand of VZTU01027164.1, from coordinate 98,809 downwards.
AATTTTAGTAAAGGTTATTATGGCTAATTACGGAGCTCTTCATTGACCCAAGCTCAAGCGGCCACATAGAAAGAGAAATGAGAAAAGGTTGGTGAGTGCAACTCTAAAATGTAAACATGAGAGTATAGGGGTATCAGGAGAAGAAAGGCAGAATATGACATCTCTCTGGTCGTAACATAATTTCTTGTTAGCTTCTGTAGGAACACAAGTAATGAGACATACAGGAAATGTGCAATCCATTATCAGTAGAGGGGGAAAGCTATTAACGAATTATGCTTAATACCTTTTGCTTGCATCTGTGTTAACTGTTTTTTTGCTTCCCTTAGTTGAAAGGTTAACTGCAATCAATTGACTAATCATTGCATATCCATGACAAAGGGGCAAGATCCAACTCAGGGTCTACTGCAGTAAGCACACAGCTGTGGTAAACTGAAGAAGATGTGAGTTCTTGAGAGGCTGGGGATGTTGCTGAGCTTGTGTGAGGGGCAGGGAAGAGCCAGGCAATTCCCAGTTTTCAGGTTACAGAAAGATCCTCCAACAAATAAGGTTTTTGGAACCACTTAGAAGAATGCCAGGTGCATCAACACTGATGGCTTTACTGAGATTATTTAGGAATAAATGATTCACTCCAAGAAGACTGTTTGGTAGATGTCATGCTGGGTTGCAGTCGCCAGCTGAATATGGAGCAGGAGTTGCTTGGTTTTGAAAAAGAAAGAAGGCAAACTGTCCCTAAACAACAAGACAGCACACAAGCAAGGCAAGGAGTTGTATGCGGTGAGAAAGTTGGTTCTGGGTTTCTGTGACCAAGCTTTGGTGCTGAAGATAGGAAACAAATGGTTGGAGGAGGGGCAGGAGGTAGAGCGTATGAGGAAAGATCAAACTGCAGGGTTGTTTGGCCTGCAGAGGGGAGGCTGCTCCATAGGTGTGAGACAGAGGAGAAGTGACTGCCAAAAGGGAAAGAAGATCTCTGCCTGTTGTGGGCTGGGTGGGAAATCATGGGCTTGTGCTGCTGCTGGGAAGCTGAGACCTGTCAGGTGATGTTCAGGCTGGAAGGATCCTGCCCCTGAGATACCTTTCAGCTCTGTGTCCTCTGGGGCTGGGACGAGTGCACGCCAAAGGACCCAGCAGCCAAACAGCACTGTGGAAACAGGGTGAGAGCATCTGGGTGGACTGAACAAAAAAAAAATAGCATTTCATGAGTGGGGTTCCCTGATGGCATTGCAACCACTCAAGGATGGGCTGTGTTTAATGACTGCTGTGACAAGCTGATGAGCCTTGCAGGCTTTTCTGGTACAGGTCCTCAGAAACTTTTGTGGGCACTGATGTCATTCAGGTAATACAATGTCAGCCACCAGCTCTCCAAGGCAAGCCAAGGACTCCCCTCCCTGCAGCTCCTCTGCCTGATGGCAGGAGGGTTGGAGCTGAGACCTTACTGCACTCCCCAAGAGCTTGGCAGCTGTCACCACAGTCACAGCAGTGACTCTGTGCAGCCCAGGAGGGAAAAATAATAATAAATAATAACCTACTTAACAAAAATCTCTGTGAAGATCTCGTGACTGCTTTTCTCATTTGTCATGAATACAGCGCTGATGCAAGGGCAGGAGGAGATAAGAAAAGCAAGGGGCGCCTGCAATTTGTGGGAAATGTCTATGCAGTCAAATCACCTGCTACACGTGAGTCCTCGTGGAAATAGGCTCTTGTCATGACTTGCTAGTGCCAAATTTCATCTCTGATTATTGTAGTCCAACCTTGCCAAATCAGCCCAGGCAGCAGAGCCTCATATTTAGTAGACAGTGAGACCAGTTCCTTGCATGAAAGGCTGGAACAGACAGAGCAACAGCAGACTGAGGCCCCTTCTGCAGCAGCAGCAGCACACAGAAACCATCCACCTGTCATTCCAATGGCTGGAGTCTCTGAAATGTTAGATTAAATAAAACAAGAAAGGTTTGCTGGGCAAGAGAACGGTAGCTCTGAGGAGCTGTGGCTCAGTAAAAGTCTGCAGCAGCAGCTTACAGGGTTAGTCCAGCTCAGGAGAAATGCATGAAATAGCTCTAAAGCGAAGAGATAGATCAGGTCTTGGTCATAGGTGTAATATTTCAGGTCCAGTGCATCTGGTTTCCCAAAATCCTGTGTGCATTTTAGAGGATGCTGCATTGCCAGTCCCAGTATTGCTCCTACCTGAGCAAGCTCAGAAGGGATTTTATTTACCTGAAATGCTGTTTCAGCATAGGTGTGCTGTAAAGGTAAGACCAGTTTGGAGAGCACAGTGTTTGCAAATCAGGCACAATCTTTCCACGCAGCCTTTGACACACAGTGGTTAACTTTTCATCTTAGTATGCAAAGTTTGCCTTGGTCAAACTGCTGCGCTGAAAAAACCACACATGCCACCCTCAAAGCCCAAAAGAAACACTGCCAATTTTACAAGTAGCTAAACTAAGCCTGGAGGGCTCATGCTTTCTGAGACAGGAACTAACCATCTCTAATAGGTCCTTTCCATCTCTGGCTTCTCTGAAGCTACAAGTCTTTGAAGACTGTGACTGACAGGCTCATTAACACTCAACAGCCTCAAACGCGCGCGGAATAACTCGGCAAGCTAATTAGAGGAGCGCTGGGATAAAGAGAGCATGACAATAAAATATTTCTGACATTAATTAGAGGAAGAAAAAAAGCAAGGCTGAGCTTCCCGAAAGAAATGTGAGTTCAGAGTGAATAATCCCGCAGGATGTGGAGCACTCAGGGCGGCATCGAGGCACCGTTCCTGAGGGGCCATTGCAGCAGGGCATGGAGCAGGGACATGGGGTTCCCCACTCTACACCCCAAGCAAACACTTGGTGGAAGAAAAGGAGGTTGGAAATAGCCTGTGGAAAAGCCCTGTCTGAAAGAAAGAGTGATGCCTTTCTGCCTGTCTCCAACTGGATATATGGGTTTTAATTCAAGCAGGCTATGGTGGAACGCAAAGCAAGGGGGAAGAAAAACAGATCTAACTCCAAAATAAGCAAAATTCAGGCCAAAAGTAAGGAGTATGAGAAATGGAGAGCAGCTGTGGGACTTGAATGGTATTGACATGCATCGCTGTGCATCTTAACTTTGTCCCATGGTGTTTTTAAAAAATGCACAAATGTTTTTTCCCCATTCCTGTCCTCCAGCTCTAACTGCTTCACCTGGATGTCTCCAGGACACGGTTTTTCCCAGATGTGCTCCTACAACTTGACAGGATCATTTTCCCTTCCATGCAGCTCAGTGGCTGCGGCTCTTCCCCCTACAATATTTGGTGTCGAGTGGAGCCCCAGAGAGGGACAGCTCCAGTAGCCACCGCTGCTCCAGCCCTCACCCAGCTCAGGCTGGCTGTGCCGATCCCACCGCTCTGTCTACACATGTATACAGACATTTCAAGCAGGAAAAGTGCTGCCTAAAACTTCTGACATAAGTCTGGGAGAAAGCAACATGAGGTGATTGCTACTGCAAGGGTCTCCAAAGGTGTTGATGCAGCATGAGCATGGCGGCTGCCCTGCCCTGATGCTTCTGATCATGGAGATGCTCACGGATGAGAAATGCAAACATAGCAGCTTATGTCTTTTCTTCCTTAAATAAAAGAGAAGGAAAAGCCCTAGTGACTAAAGAGCTTTGTGCATTGCCGTGCACCCAGAGAGGTAGTACAGTTTCACCTGTAACACAACAAGGAAATGATGCATTTTCACAACTGTTTCTTTCTTCCTCACGTCCACTGTCTCATTTGGCTTAATGTACGGGGTCTGCATGTCAAGGTTTAGGTAGCAGGGTGGGGCTACAGGGGTGCCTTCTGCAAGGAGCTGATAGAAGTTTCCTCCACGGGCTGCAGGTGGATGCCTGAAGGAGTCTGTGACCCCATGGGAAGCCTGTGATGGAACAGGCTCCTGGCAGGACCTGTTTAGGTGGGCACCTGGTGTCTAGCTAGGGTCAACCCACCACACCTCAACATGTCAATATTTTCTCATTTTGGGCTTATACGCATGAATTTTCTCATATTAAAGCAGCAGATGCATTTTTACTTACAGTGGTGTTAAAATACTCTTTGTGGCATCTTTACATTGTGACATCTATGTTCAGAGGACGAGTTGAATGTCACACATCTTTAGTGTGTAAATCATTCAACTTTTCTTTCTCTCTTTTCCTAATAACAACTGATTGCAGCATTTGTCATTATTTTTTAATGCTTATTTATGATTAAATAGCTTAGAAGAAGCCAGGCAGCATGATTTGAATAGGCATCAGAACAGTATAAGCAACAGAAAAATCACCTCAAAAATCACAGTTGAGAACACGTGGGTTTTACTAAAGGCTTTTACCACCATCACATCTGAGTACTGTTTTTATATTTAATGACCAAAGAAAAAAAGACTTTTTATCCTGGAAGGTATGGTTTCTGCATTGCATAGGACTTTCTGAAAGCACAAGAGATGCTCAGCCAGCTGTCAGGGTTATATTAGGAAATGCTGTCCAATGAAATATGTTCTGCATAAAGCTTAAAAGCTGGTATCATGACAGCCTTCTGATGAGGGTGAATTTCATCAGTAAAAACCTGTCACCTCATGGCAGCTGCAACGTGGTCCTTCCCAGGCAGGGCAGCCAGAGACCCCCTGTCATCTCCAGTCACTGCCATGGAATAAAGAGCTGTTCCTTTTGGGGATATAATAAATAACTAAAACCTTGAATTTTTGTATCTGCAGACCATAAAAAGTCTGGAGCTCAGACAAAGTAGTGAGAAAAGTTGACATGGGGAATCAGAAGAAGATACGATAATATTTTAATTTCTTTTCCTGTATTGCTCAGCTGTTGGGTTCTTCCTTTTGATCAGAATTAGGAACATGAAGGTTTTAGCACACTCCTGTTGTGTTTCAAGACACACGCTGTTTTGAAATAATAATTGAAATAAGAGATTATTGATGTTAACAGTGGGCAGGGAATGAAATCTGGGAAAGCATCTTCTGCTGGTGCAACCTGTGTCTATCCTGTCGCTTCCCTGTGGTTGTGGCTCCACTATGGATATGAGGGTGTGGACCAAGAACTGCGTGCCACGGTGGGAGGGCAGGGGCATGCTTGCACCAGCAAGGAGGATGTGGAGCTCCAGCCACCAGAAAAGGGCTCCTAAGGCAGATCATGCCAGGAAATAAAAATTGAAATTGCATAGCTTCCAAGCAGGTCTGTTTCACTTAAAGCTGGAAAACAATATCTGCAGGTTGACAAAGCTGGTGAATGGCAAACCAGTTTGATGTTTAATTGAAGAGGAATGAAGTGGAAGTGATAAAAGTCACTTCTTAGGAGAAAACTTAGTCAAACACACTCCAGGATTTTCAAACGCAAACATCTCCTGTCTCCAGCCAGGCTCCAGGAGAAGGCCAACTTTAAAGCAGACAAAAATCCTCAGGGAAGGCAGGCACACCAATTATTCATTTCTCACGTACGAGGAGGGCAGCATCCTCACCACTGTGCAGCCGAAGCACTCCTGAGCCTGTTCATAAAGAAGCAGTACTTTCTCGCAGCAAAAAAACTGGCAGTACCAAACATCACAATTGTTTACTGGTCTTGGCTTCTTTATCTCGATTATTTTTCAATCTTGGCTTCTTTATCTAAAATTATTCTTTTTTTCAGGGCGTGGTTCATTGCTTTCCTTATTTTCATTACTTCTGTGGGAAGTTTCCTATCTGCTTGCTTGCCTCCACTGCGATTTCAAAACATGTAAAGAGCTGTAAATACCTACTCTACTGCAAAATCATAGGGAAAACCTCACATCTTCAAATAATCACAGAAGCAAATAATGAAATATGAAGCACAGAACCACGAACACTTATTCCCACTTCTCCCTCCACATGTAACAACCCAGTATAAAAAGGAAACCAAAAGCTTTGACATGTTTCCTGTATTTTTATAATTTTATGTTTTTTTGGAGCTAAGCCTTTGAGACAAGTTGTTCCAAATCTAGGAACTTTGAAACACTCAGTAATTCTGGCAGATTAATTTGTTTAGGTAGAAAAAAGAAAAAAGGCAACAGTGTGATTTAAATGTTTAAATGCATTTACTATTGTCTGCAATTATTTGGGGTCAGAAGCATATTTTTTGCAAGTCTTTACAAATCATGGCTTTCTTTATGCAATAGAGGGCTAGTCCTCTGTTCCTGCAAACCAGGGGAGTAGGACAAGCAAATGAAGGAAGCTGTTTTAAGGAGTTTGTCTAACTGAACTGGACAAATTTGTTTATCAATATGTTTCCAGCCACTTTCTGCTCAAGGGAGGCAAAATACTTTTAGGATAAAACTCACACAGTAAAATGTCCTAGAAAATGAGGGTCATTCCACATCTTTTTAAACAGCTTATAAATACCTATATAATGAGCCATGTCCTCTTCGAAGCCTTCAAGCTCTACTAAAGTACAAATTGAATACTCAGGGAGAGTACAGAAATAATCTGTTCATGTTACTTAAAAACATCAATGTGTGGATATTAAATATAGATTTAACATTATAATAACCTAGGCCAATATCTATTGACTTCTCCAGGCTTATGGGATTGATTTCCATAGTCCTAAAATGTGTCAAAATTGCTTTCAACCTCATTTGTTTCACTGAGACCTCTCCACATAAAAAACAATCGAGATGGATATATGTTTAAGGTTTTCAGCTGATCTCAATTTTTTTATCATCATTGTTCTTCCCCATTATGGTAAGGAACTTAAAGTTCATCCACACTTTAAAGAAAGCTCTTTTTGGCTGCTCTAATTCAGTTGTCTCAGAGTGCCTGCCTGTCAGCAGGCTTGTTATTGACTGTGCAATCATAAAATCATATAATGCATTAGGTTGGAAAGGACCGTTAAAGGTCATCTAGTCCAACCTCCCTGCTGTAAGTAGGGACACCTTTAACTAGATCAGGTTGCTCAGAACCCCATCAAGCCTGACCTTGAATGTCTCCAGGATGGGGCCTCCACCACCTCTCTGGGCAACCAGTGCCTCACCACCCTCACAGTGAAGAACTTCTTCCTAATGTCTAATCTAAACCTCCACTACTCTAGTTTAAAACCATCACTTATCCTATGACTCCATGCCCTTGTAAACAGTCCCTTCCTCAGCTTTCCTGCAGGTCCCCTTTCAGGTACTGGAAAGCCGCTACAAGGTCACCCCGCAGCCTCCCCTTCTCCAGGCTGAACAAGCCCAACTCTCTCAGCCTGTCTTCACAGGAGAGGTGCTTCAGGCCTCTGATCGTCCTCATGACCCTCCTCTGGACCTGGTCCCAGAGGTCCATATCCTTCTTTTGTTGAGGGCTTACTGTGGACGCAGTACTCCGGTGTCATGAAAAGCTTTTTTGACTGCTTGGCTGAAGGTGAGAGGACCTGAAGTGCTGGGAAGCTTTGCCTCTCTCCATTGGCACCACTGAGCTTGTTCCCTGATTTTCGGGTGGTTACAGATAAGGGAGATCCTCACTCATGGTGATACACCAACTACCTCCTGTCCACCTTTGTTTTGTTGTTTAATGAAATGAATCGTTTAATCTGAGAGGGCACCAGGGCATGCCAAGAAACACCTGCAGCATGATCTCTTTCCACAAATAAATGTTCATAGGTAGATGCTAACTGTCCCTGGTTTCTCTAAATTTCCGCCCATTTTTCCATTTGTTAATTAGATAATTAGAAACTGATTAGGTGCATTTATTCTACCCTGTTCTCTGCATAGTGTCCTTTGTCTTGTGCTAAAGACTGCTACAAAAATAACCATGATTGCAATTCATACTCAGGGAGATCTCAGGTATTTTAGCTAAGACAAAAAGCTCTGAAACAGGTAGGGAAAAAAATTAATGATCATCAACAAAATGTCAGGATTTTTTAATAATTAAAGCCCAGATCACTTTCCTTGTTTCCCTCAGGCTAGACTGAGATTATGGAAGTCAATTACCACTTTTATTTTGCTAGGCCTCAAGTTCTGGCCATTAGCTCTGAATTTACCACAGAAAGTCAGGAGATAAAGGTAGCACTCTTGATCATTGACCTTTGAAACAAGACTTTTATAAAGCAAAACCTAGACAGCAGCTTGTCACCCCTTTCAAATGTGAAATGTTCTTGACCTAGCAGGGCAGTATATCTATCAGATTTTAGAGGTATCATCTTTGGGAGAGTGCCAAAGAATCATACCAGTCATCTTTTCTTTTACAACACAGATGATGTAATTTAAATATATATTTCTTTGTGGTCATATATTCCACATTGCTTTTCAGGAACATCATTGCACTGGTTAAACATAAATTTATATTACAGCATTTCCACAATAAAACAAAAGTTGATTGGGGTCTCAGTGATCTCACAAATATGTAATGCACAGTCCCAGTTCTCAAATGGCTTTTCAGGCCACATCACCCAGGCTAAGCACATCCTAACCTAACAGTTACGTCATTCCCTTAACTGATTAGCAGAGCTGAGCAAGTAAAGAGAGCAGAGTTCTCTTTTAAATGAGCCTTTCTCCCATTTCTGTAACATAGCAAATTCCTAACCCTGTATCAGGAGTCCAGAACCTTTCTTCATGCACTTTTACAGCTACCTACTAGCTACATCAGGCCAGAGCTGTCTCTCTTTGCTATAAGACATGTTACTACATGTCTTAATTTCTTCTTTGTCCTTTAGTAATCGTTGCTGGCTTTCAACTTTCTAGAAATACCTGATCATCTGCAATACAATCATAGAATCGTTTGGGTTGGAAAATACTTTTATGATCATCAAATCCAACCATTAGTCTAGCTCTACCAAGTCCCACCACTAAACTATGTCCCTAAGCACCAAATCTACATGTCTTTTAAATACCTGCAAGGATGATGACTCAACCGCTTCCCTGGGCAGCCTGTTCCAGTGCTTGACTACCCTTTTGGTGAGGAAAATTTTCCTAATATCCAATCTAAACCTCCCCTGGCACAACTTTAGGCTGTTTCCTTTCGTCCTATATCACTTTTTGTTTTGATAAAATACAGATTTAACTGTAGATATGGATATTTAAAAATTAATTACATTTAAAACAGCTTAGTGGCCATGAAATGATATATTTATGTGGTGAGCTCTCCCAACTTAATTTTCCCTGAGTGTTTTCTATATGTAACGCAGCATTGAACCCATACAGCCTAATTGCCTGTCCTTTAACCTCAGGTGCCATTGAAATATAGGTTTGGATGCATATGTCTTCCCTAGTAATACAAAAAGGAGAATGACTACTTGTCTTCATTATGGTCTTGTGGAATTTTTTCTGTTGGGATGCAAAAAGTGTTATCTGGCCAAATTCCAACACCTGAGTCATAGTCAGGATGTGACTCAAAATCTGCTCACTCTGTTTCTTCTCACAGCTCATCATAATTTGGCTACTACCTATCAGTGAGTATGTGTCTACATAAGGCCTGACTTTCAGTGAATTTATTTTGAATTCTCATTCACCAATCTATCACTTCATCTTCCAATAACTATAACATAAAAAAGATTAGCTCCTACCCTGCTTTTCAACTGGAAGTGCATGAAGTATTTTCAATTCTTTAAACTGAATGACATACAAATGTTAAAGATAAATTGAGGACAATGGTCATCCTTTGAAAACAGCACCTGACTGTCAGGGTAACTGGTCACTCATGGATAGGCTTTAAAGTAATTTCAAAAATATAGCCTAATAGCCCACATTGGTATTTGACCATTTATTTAACTTACAGAAGAAACTTACTTGAACATACCTTCTTGGCTAGAATCCTTGTTGTGGAAAACAACGAGATTGTTATGATAATTACATGGTAGGTGAAATAAACATATGATGTCTGGGAAAACAGCTTGTAGGTGAAAATTTCTTTTTCCAGAACAATTAAAATAAAAACATTATGCCCCAACTGATAACAATTTACAGCAGCTGTAAAGTAGTTATGATATTAAACTTAAACCTTGAGAAAGGAAATACTTTGCAATAAATTTCTTCACCACCAAATCAGAAATGAAACAATACATAGCATGATCTTGCTGGCTGTAATGTATCACATAGCAATCCCTGAGTTACCCAATTCATGTAGCAATTAGCAGCTCGTGTCATACGAATCCTGTGCCACACATCTAGGATACCCTAGTTTGTTAGCCAACCACGATTTAGTTTACATTTGCACCACATCACCATTGTGGGTCAGAACATCTTCTCTTTTGACCTATCAGTAGAAACGCTATTTTATCAGTTGTCACAAATTATCTACCTCAGCACCTCAGTCTAAGCGCGTTCTGGTTTTAGCAAGTCAGCATGTCAGAAGGATCATTACTCAGTTATCTACAGAACCTAAAGAAGCTGTCTCTTTTTTTTTTTAAATCCTGCAGGTAAAATAATTCACATTCCAACCTCTTCTATTGCAACTATTGAAACCCCGTTCCACAAATTAAGTCCTTTTTGACTTAGATTACTAAAATTACTGGAATCTTAATGGAGAGGAAATAGATCTTATATCCTAATGGATAATAGGGAAACATGCAGGAATTAATTTATGTATTTTTCTCCTGATGTTAATCGTGACAATAAGAATATGTAGAAAACTGCCTCTGGAAGAGCAAGGGATGACAGATTCAATCAAACACATGTTTTGGTGTGTCTGTTTGAGAACTTCGTAGAATTTTGGTAGAACTGTAAAAATGTCAAAGAGAAGGGCTATCAACTCACTGAACGGAGGATCTGCATCCTTAGAGCATCCTTGTGAGAAATTTGTCTACATTACTTTAAAGTGGATTTAATAAGAAAGATTCTCATCCGTTCCTAGTCCATGGAAAGGATGGCAAGAGCAAGCATTGTTTAAGTGTGATTAGGTGGAGTCCATTTGACTTGAGGGGTTAGAAGGAACATGACAAGCACAGGCCAAAGTTCACTCTTCAGTCAGTTAGTACAGTACATATCCAGACAACACAGTCCACAGGGTAAGTTACCTAATGGTGAACTTACTCCCCGAATGATTTGTTTTCATACAAGGCTGTGGTATGGAAAGTAGCTAGCACTGAACTACTGGAACTTCTGGGTTTGTACATGATCATATACAAGATGCATGTTCTGCTGAGGCCAGTGAAGCACAGCCTATGTGCTGGGTACAGCTAGTACAACCATCTTTGAAAACTTAGCAGCTTACTCAAAGTCATCAAATCAAACAAGGGGGATAGAGAGATTTGTGGCAGGGCAAATGCTTCAAGTGCCACAAACAAGTGGTGTGTAAATGAGCAATTCTGAGATCTAGTTTTGGAAAAATTGAGCATGTGAGTGCTGCAAGCACAGTCCCCCTTTTGGTAGAATATGGTTATTTAATGCTGGTGTTGAATATTAATGAACACTAATTGATTTGATTTACTTATTTGAGATACAAACCCACTCATTTCTGAGCTGCAGGAGCTGATATAGCAGATATGATTACTATCACCTTTGAGAGTTGTCACTTGCTTGTACCTACCAAACTGCTTAACAGGGATCATAGCCTAACACTAAAAGGTTGCAAGAGGAGCTCTGCTGCAAGCCTGCCTATACCATACACCTGACACCACCTCACTGCCATGTGCACTGGACAACTAGGGAAAAATGTTAGCTATAGCAAATGTATCAATAATTGACTCAGACTTAATATAGTGCTGTGCTACTATATCGGTAATGATGACATCCAACACACCAAGAGCCAAGCAACGGGAAGACAGAAGAAGGGTTTGGGCTGGCTCTTCATAATCTACTAAGACTGCAGGAGATCAGCATTCACAACTAAGCACAATTAACAAAAAAATAAGCACTTGTGATCCACCTGGTCTTCCAAAATACTGCACTAGAGCAAGGCAAAATCAGAAACAGAAGAGAAGCGGCGGGGGGGACACTCAGGTATGTCCTTCATGATTCTTGGGATCCAAAGAACCCAAATAAAAAATGTGGACACGCAAGTTGCATGGAAGCTGTGACAAAGAGAATGAACAATAAATAACAGCAATAAGCAGACAGTGTAGCTCAGGTCAGTACAAAACTTTGCAGAAATTTTAGAGAAATAGAAGAAAAGGAAGAGGAATTTTCTCAGGTTATATGCAATTAGGATGAAGGCAAAAATATAAGCTTCAAAAACAGGACAAGGCAAAGAAGAGCATCTGACACATCCAGATGTACACAAAACTGAGCATACAGTGTGAACATTCTCTCTGGTTAATCAAGGCTGCAGAGTGCAAGAGAACTATGTGCAACTAGGCTGTTAATCATATTTGGATATGATTGGATATTTGGATAAGAAAAATACTGTGAAAATTATGTATGTATTAATCCTACAAGCAGTGAGGAGAGTGCTCTTCTATTGTAATTCATCAAATAATAGAGTACTGTCTCCTCTGCCAGTTAGCATGCTAGGACCTCAAACCATTTGCAACCAAGCTTAGTTCTGGTTAAAGAAAATCCCTCATAACAGAAAGCACACGCATGATTATGTGGATAAATAAATGGCATATTTAAGTTAGGCAAATGCAAAGAATTTCAAAATACCTATAATCCAAAGTAGTAGTTTTCAGTTCAATTTCCATTAGCTGTATAGGAGTCATCTGCACTACATGGTTAACCGCAAAGACTGACACAGCTAACTTGGGTGATAATAAGCTAAAATATGTCACAGACAATATCATCCTTGCTGAAGTGTGAGAAAAGTCTAGACGCAAAAAAACTCACTTACTGCATCCAGGCATATTTTACCCCAGAAATGTAAGCTAGACTTGTAACTGAGTTGTGGTAGATTCATTTTTCCATACAAAAAGAAGTTTCCTTGCATGGTTCCTGTATTGGTAAAACAGGTTCATAGGAGTCAATCTGTCAAAGTGAAATTTGACCACGGAATGCATTTTACGGGAAAATTGACAGTTAATACACAAAGGGGAATAGGTTTCATACTCCTTCCTGTCCTCAATCATCACAGCAAGTAGAAAGCTTGATATGCACCATCAGATTTTTGTTGAAAAGATTTCTCATCATAAATGTGAAGGACTGGAACTGTGCAAGTCTCTGAAAGCCAGAGCCACCCCAGAGAATGTGACAAATAGCATTCCCATCAAAGTGATAAGGGGGTGAAGAAACAGCAATACTCGGTCTCCTGTGGGAGAAACCACATGCTGAAGAGACACATGTAGATATTTTCTTGCTGCAAGTATATATTTGGAACAAAATCTTATGCAAAGTAAAGGTCCTCGAGCAAGTCCAGAGAAGGGTAACCAGGCTGGTGAAGGGGCTGGAGGGCAAATCATATGAGGAGCAGCTGAGGGAGCTGGGCCTGTTTAGCTTGGAGAAAAGGAGGCTGAGGGGAGACCTTATCAGCACCTACGACTACCTGAAGGGAGGTTGTGGAGAGGTGGGCGATGGTCTCTTCAGCCAGGTGACAGGAGACAGGACAAGGGGAAGTGGCACAAAGCTGTGCCAGGGCAGGTTCAGATTAGACATTAGAAAAAAAAATTTTGCTGAAAGGGTTGTTGGGGCCTGGAACAGGCTGCCCAGGGATGTGGTTGAGTCACCTTCCCTGGATGTGTTTAAAAGATGGGTAGATGAGGTACTTAGGGATATGATTTAGCTTAGGATGGGAATGGTTGGACTTGATGTTTTTAAAGGTCTTTTCCAACCCTGTGATTCTGTGATTCTGTGATTCTGTGATTCTGTGATTCTGCGATGGTTTGAAACAGGAGATCAGGTCCTGTTCTTGTGCTCTGCAATGCAAAGATAATTTGTGTCATAAAAGGGTTGTATGCACATTTGCTAATTTAGGCCAATTGAGTTCACTCATATTTTTTAGAAACAAGGCACCCAAAAATAATAGCATCATTCAAAGAAATTAAGGTAATCAAGTTTTTTTTGTAATGTAAAACTATATTATGACCCAAGCCATAGCCTGTTTGATGTCAGATGGAGCCAGCAGCAAATATATGATCAGGATATCCTCTTCATACAGCACATCCCATAATTAATTTCTTGGAAACAGCATTTTTTATTATGGAAAATTGAAAGGTGGATGCAAGTTTCACTGAACAGGAGTTGATGTTGGGAAATGCATCTATAGAATTGTCTAAATTAACACCAGCTGATAAAGGGAATCACAACACAAAAATCTGCTTGATGTTACAGAGAAAAAGAAAGCTCTGGTAGTAACAAATAAATGACAAGTAATTAACAGGGGACTCTAATTAACTAGAAATTATTCTTTGAACCTCAACAGGAAGATACCTGTAGGAATTAGTGCTTTACAAGAAGGAAGAATAATGCTGTTTAGTAACAGTTATCATAGAAGATGTATGTCTTCTTGCTCATAATGTCCTTACTCCAGATTTCATTTTCACTCCCCATATACAAGACAGTGTGGGATGAACTATAATTATGCCTTTTCTAATCTCTGAAATGAATCCATTATCTAAAGGGAACCCCACTGTGAGAATGAATTTGACATGGTATAGCATAAGAATTTGATATGGTAAAGAGTTAAGTCAGCTTTTGACATAAAACATGATCCCACTAGCCCTAAAAATGAGAGTATTATTTGATTATATTGATGGCTATTATAAAATAAGCAGTTACATGCATAAAGTAGAATAAAACTTGAAATTATTTTGTATACAATGCAGATTTGGAAACATTCTAATATGTGTATAAAATGTAACTGTGTTACAGTAAATTAAATAAAAATAGTAAGTGCAAGGTATGGTATGCACAATTTATTGTGGTAACACAGATGTATCACTTTTAATATAAATCATATTAATTTTCTTGTATTTCTGCAATTTAATCCAAGATCAGATTCTACATGAGCTATGGTGTAAATCCACAGCTATATTTCATCAATTCCTTGTTTTTATACTTTTATTGAATCTAATTAATAGTTTAACTTTTAAATCTCAGTTCTTTGCACATAGAGATACAGCAGCCAGAAGATGCAGGTAGCTGTGAAGCAGAAATGCCTTAGTAGGTACAGTCAGTACAAGGGCCTTTGAAAGCTTGCCAAAATGTAAGCTGTTAAGGACAACTCAAGATGGAAAAAAGGTGGGTGAGATTTGTGAGACCGTGGAGACATATCCTATCAGGATGAAACAAATAAATGAAACTGATAGTTAAAGAACTGGATGAATTCATAACAACTTCAAAGCTGTCCCTTCTGTTGGTAATGTAGGGAATATTTTGTTCCATATGAAAACCATTAACTGACACCAACTTCCATCAGTTATCTAATGAATTACCAATCCCTTTTGGTTGATGAAGTGGAAGTATGTTTGAATCAGACAATTTCTTACCTGTATGCAGAAGCAACTTTTCTAAAAGTCTTCCTCATTATCAGGCAGGGAAATATTGCTGTTGTGGTCAAAAAATGTTCTTTAATAAATATGGCCTCTTAAAGCTGTGTTTTCTACCAAATAGATGCAGTTGCATCCCAGTAACTGTGGTTTACACCAACGCTTTGGAGGTGTAGGTGACTTCAGATATTTGCGTGGGGTGACAAACTTGCCTACTGTGAGCTGCTTTTTCTTTCACGAGGAACACAGAACCAGGTCCCATGTCACAACTCTTCATCACATCCCAAAAGGAAAAGTTCGTGGCCAGAAGTGTTTTCATCAAAATAGCATTTGGGAAGAAGGAAGTGACTGATCCAGAAATAGGACAGATATTTTGAGGTATGGAGTGACTTTACAAGGGCATGAGAAAATATAAAGCGCAACTATGCAATACAACATTCACAAGAGTAAGGGACACTCATATTTACAGTGACAGTGGGGTTGGGCCTTGTATTGTTGCTATGACCAAGATAAATCTACTTCCTAAAGGAAGAAATATATCCAATATGTATTTTAATTTCAAGGACAAGACCTCAGTCCAGCAGAAGCCTACTTATTTAGATTCCTTGGCCATGAAGGAAACACCATTAACCCTTTAATGGGTGGAGGCAAGTAGGATGAGAAAAGGGGATTGCATTTTCTTATTAAGAGTTGTAGCAGCAATGGCCCTTATATTACAAGAAAGCAAATTTTACAGATTACATGCCTGGTTTCCTATGGAAGTGGAACTGACACAATATCATCTGTCTCATCCGTGTATAATTTCCTGCTTCTTTATATCTTTTCAATGTGGGCCAATTCCAGTGAAAAAAATCTCAACGTTACTAAATCACATTTATTTAATGCAAATTGGCAATGTGGTGGAGGGAACAGATTTGGATTAATGGACTGAGTGACAGCCTGTTGGGTGAGCTTAGTTGCACTATCACGCATTGGAGAATCCACAGGTCAAGAATCATAGAATCGCCAGGGTTGGAAGAGACCCTTTATGATCATCAAGTGTAACCATAGCCTCCCCCTGACTAGTCCACCTCTAGATCAAGTCCTTAAGGACTTCATCTATACGCCTTTAAAATACCTCCAGGGATGATGACTCCACCGCCTACCTGGGCAGCCTATTCCAATGCTTAACAACCCTTTCAGTAAAGAAATTCTTCCTGATATCTAACCTGAATCTCCCCAGTTACAATTTTAAGCCATTCCCTCTCATCCTATCACTTGTCACCCAAGAGAAGACACCAACCCTGACATCTCTGCAATTGCTTGCAGGTAGTTGTAGAGAGTGATAAAGTCTCCCCTCAGCCTTCTTTTCTCAAGACTAAAAAGCCCCAGCTTCCTCAGCTGTTCCTCACAGGACTTGTGCTTGAGACCCTTCACCAACTTCATCACCCTCCTCTGGACTCGCTCCAGCATCTCAACACCCTTCCTGTAGTGACCGGCCCAAAACTAAACACAGTCCTCAAGATGCAGCCTCACCAGCGCTGAGTACAACAGAGTTATCGCTTCTCTACTCCTCCTGGCTTTACTATTCCTGATACAGACCAGGGGATGCCATTGGCCTTCCTGGCCACCTGGGCACACTGATGGCTCATGTTCAGCCAGCTGTCAACTAACACCCCTGGGCCCTTTAAGAAAGAGGCAGCCACTGATTGAGTAAGTATCTGTCCTGTTCTTACACAAAATTACTGTCACTTCAGAGCACAGACTAGCAAATAACTAATATGATGTTCTTGCCTGCATTTTTATGTAGGCTACACCCTTGTAACACAAATACATGCTGGGATTTTACACTTGACAATATCAAGATTAGTTTTTAAAATATCACTTATCATAGAATCGTAGAATGGTCTGGGTTAGAAGGAACCCCAAGGATCATAGAGTTCCAACCCCCTGCCACAGGCAGCACCACCAACCTCTAGGCCTGGATCTACACAAGGTTGCCCAGGGCCCCATCCAGCCTGGCCTTGAACACCTCCAGGGATGGGGCATCCACCACCTCTCTGGGCAGCCTGTTCCAGCACCTCACCACTCTCTCTGTAAAAAACTTCCCCCTAATATCTAATCTAAATCTTCCCTCCTTTAGCTTTAGTCCATCCCCCTCATCCTGCCATTATCTACCCTTTTAAAAGGTTGATTTCCCTCTTGTTTATATGCTCCCTTCAGGTACTGGAAGGCTGTAATGAGGTCTCCCTTCTTCCATCAGAACCCCCAGGTCCTTCTCAGCAGGGCTATTCTCAAGGACCTCTTCTCCCAGTCTATATCTGGGATTCCTCCAGCCTAAGTGCAAGATTTTACACTTTGCTGTGTTAAAATGACCTGTAAAATTAAAGAATCTAAGCCATTCTAATGAAATCTGTTGATAAGGATTAGAAGAGGGAACAAAAAGTGTCTGAAAAGAAAATAATCCAAAATAGTTATATTCAAGAGAAGGGAGAACATTATAAAAGTGTTCTTCTCATATGAGAAATTTCCCAGAACACACAAAAAAGTCAAGCAGAGCACTTGCCTGCTGCTCTGTACTGGGACTGCAAAGAATTCAGCTAACAAAAGTTACTGAGGGTCTGGAGAAAAACTTACACTAGGTGAAGTTCTTGGCACAATTTCCTCTGTAACCATTAAGATGATGCATGAGATACTCTATCAAAATGCTTTGGATTTCAGCAAACGTAACATCTCTTTTCCATATTCAGTTGATAGAAAACACTGGCAGAAGCTCATTTTTAGCTTTAGAAGCAATTTAAAAATCCTTGTAGTCAGCAGAAAATATGAAAGAATACAAATTTTAACAAATGAATCAGGGAAAAAATGAGCCTGTTTCACATAATTCACCATTGAGAATGACACGCGACAAGTATTCATTTGTTATGTTTATGCCCGTACATACAAGTGTAGCTATGCAAAAAAAGTCCTCCATATGCAACCTCTTTTTCTGCTTACAAATAAATGATTTCTGAATTTTTAAAAAGAGCACCAGAATACATTAGTTGAGACTGGAATGGTATATTCACATGTGCATATATACTTGCATTTATATACGCAGTACCCTTCAAGCACTGCACATGTGCAAATGGGAATGTGTATGTGATATGCATGCTCTTGATCTCCAAAACGCAAGTATTTATAAATCAGATGTTGTAATACTAATATCTAAACTATTTTTCTGTGAAGGGAAAATGTGTTAATTGTCCGAATATATGCTGGACTCTAAACCAGCAGAAGAAAGTTCCAACAGCTTTAAGCTCTTCTGAAGCCCTGGTTAATATTTGTCAGTTTTTTTGACACCTGTCTATGGAGCCAAGAGTTACTACATGCCTTTGGCACATAGTCTGCTGCTGCCCTGGTTTTATTTCTGGAGGGTGCTGTGAAGGGGTAGATAGTGTCACCTGCAAGAGATGTGGAATACGTGGAGATGTGGAAGGCTGGCAAGAGCTATGGAATATTCATGGGCACAAAAAAAGGTGATGAGACCATTAAAACTCTGGAAGCAATCGTGATGGGTCAGGGGGCACCTGCATCCTTGCAGGATTGGCACAGCCACCCCTCTTCCCCTTCGTTTATTCCCTTCTTGCATTTCTGTTTATATTTGACTCTTTTAGGCTCTAGGTGAACCTGCTCTGGCAGGGAAGTTGGAGTAAATGATCTCCAGAGGTCCCTTCCAGGCCCTACCATTCTGTTATTCTATGGTTCTGTGACTGCAGTTTTCCAGAACTGCATCCAGAGAACAGCACAAACCACCCTGACACATGAGCTCTACTACAAGCAGCCTTTTAGCCATAGAGAAAAAACAACTAACAACAAAACAGAAAACAGAAGGAAAAATAACAAGAAGTCCCATGCACAAAACTGCTGCTTTTTCTCCAGTTGTTCAAATTGAGCTGAAAATAATTGAGAGAGGGGTTATCACCTCAGCTGGACCACTGAGGTACCATGTAAAAACCTCAGCCTGATTCCCAGGGGCTGACAGCTAAAAGGGAAAAAGCTGAAGTGCAGATCAGTCAGTGTGCTATATAGCAACAAGAATGAGAGCTAATGTATAATTCAAACAGCGTGTTAATTAGTGGAACATAGATTATAAGCCCTGGGAAAAAAGACGGAAGAAATAGTTTCTCTTTGAATTTAAAAGCATTGTATACTTGTGCCTTAGGATTATTTAACAACAGATTTCCTCCTATCAGATAATTAATAACTTATCAGTTTTAAGAAAAGGAAAGTTTGAAAATTTTTCCTCAACTGGGTTACTCTGAAGGCCCCCACATGCCCTTAAATGAAAATATTTTGGGTTTCACAGCAGAACAAGAGCACCATTGGGAAGAAAGGGAAAGGTTCACTTGGAAGAGGGGGGGGTCACACTCTAGAAGGATTTAAAATTCAGTTCAAACATGTTAGGTCCCAAACAATAGGAAAAATATTTTCATATTTCCCTTTAAGTGATTTTAGTTTGACTTTTATTTGCCTGTTACCTGAATTAGCAATTCTGATGACCCCCCATTATTGATATGGTAGGTTGGCCTTGGCTGGACGCCAGGTGCCCACCAAGCTGCTTTATCACTACCCTCCTCAGCAGGACAAGGGGGTAGAAAATAAGATGGAAAAAAAAGTTGTGGGTTAAGATAAAGGCAGTTTAATAAAGCAAAAGCAAAGGCTGCATGTGGAAGCAAAAGAAAACAAAAGATTTGTTCTTACATTGCTTCATCATGTTAAGCTTCTCAACCACCAACACCCCCAAGTCATTCTACTCAGGGCTGCTCTCAATCCATTTTCTACCCAGCCTCTAGTTATTCTGGGGATTGCACCAACCCATTTGTAGGACCTTGGGGTTTCAGGACCTTGGAATTGCAGGACCTTGCACTTGGCTTTGTTGAATTTCCTTCCCATCAGCAGGCGATGATCAGCCATTTTGTGGGAAGTAGGGCTTCAGTATGCATAGGAATTGCTCCAGAAGACAAACATCATAATAATAACAAATGTTGTCCCTCCTCCTTCTTTCTCTCAGCTTTTATTGATGGGCAGCTGCCATATAGTGTGGAATATCCCCATGGTCAGTCAGGGTCAGCTGTCCTTGGCTGTGCCCCCTCCCAAGGCCTTGCCCACTCCCAGCTTGGCAAGGGGGGAAATGCTGGAGAGACAGCCTTTGTGCTGTGCCAGCCTTGCTTGGCAGTGGCCACAACACTGGTGTGATATCAAGACTTTTGATACACAGCACAAGAAGGCAGGGGCTATGGGGAGAACTCTATCTCAGCCAGACCCAGTACAGGTAAACACAATGTTAATGGTCTGCAAGATGATCTCTGGTTTTTGAGTTTTTCCTTGCATCTTGAGGCCACAGCAAGAACAGTTTTCCCAGAAAGGCAGACGTCTGGCATAGCTGCCTCTGATCCAGGAGTTAAAGCTTCTCGCCTCCTCACTGCAAGCATGTATATTTTCCTTGGCGTTGAAGATGGCTGTACACATCCACATTGACAGTTTACATTAAGATGATACCAGTCTTTTAGAACTCCTAGGGAACGTCACTTAGGCCCCTTTCACAGTGATTTCCAAGCATGGCCATGGCCTGGGGAAGATGCTCTCCTCCATCACATCAGCACAGAGCACCATGAACGCTGTCCAACAGCCCATCATGGCTTTGGGCTTGGGCAGGTGACCAGCCCTATGTACCAAAAAAATTCCCTCTCTTTGTAGCCTTTGCTGGGACACAGTGCTGCAAGAGCAGGCAACAGCAGCAGAAACAGAATCTATGATAGAAAAGGCAGAAAGAATAATTGGTCGCTCCCAAAGTATGTCTCAGATGAGCTGACGACTGCCAAGTCCAAGACAGGCCAATGCCTAAACTGAAATAGCAGCAGCAACTCATCTTTCAGCTGGGCTTACCGCGCTCGGTAAATCAGAGAGTGTGGTATTGATTACAGAGTGCAGAGCAGGTCTTTGGGCTTTTATCAGGAATAAAATGAATCTTTAGGACGTGTGGCACCCTGGCTGAGGGATACAGAGCAATGCTTAGAGGGGCTTTGCAAGCAGCCTCAGATTACAGGAGAGCAACTTCACTGCCAAGCCATGCAGATGGGTTGATGACTAAAGAGTAAGAACAAGGAGCAACTCTGTGCCAAAACAACCTTCTGCTGAAAGAACAAAAGCAAACAAGTGAACTAAAAACAACAACAAAAAAAGGAAGTTTCAGGAATAATGGACTGAAAGGGAGGATACAGCTAAAAAAGTCTTGGAATTTGTGTAGCAGATCTAATGGGGAAAAGCTCGATCCTTTGTAAAAATAAGTGCCTAAAGAAGAGTTCTGCAGCACAAAAAGTATGGTTCCCACTCGGGTTCCCCTGTGTTTGGCATCAGTATCTCAGACTCCTAAGTCATGTCTCCCCACCAATGTATCCTAAAAGGATTTATGGGAAATTCTCAACTGCCCATGCCCAGGTTCTCACCCACCCTTTCCCTTCCCTTCTCCTGAAACCCCTTTCACATCGATGGGATATTCTGCTGCATCAGGGCTCGTCTAGTATTTTATGTGCTTCCCAAACAGTACAGGGAAAACCCTAAAAAAGGGCTGACATATTCCTCTTTAACTAATCAAATATTTATACCTGTGTTGTTGCACTTCAACCTGCTTTTCCACCTCCATCCTGTCTCCCTTTGCTGTAATCATTCTCACTCAAGCCTGCAAAGAGCTGTATATGTCTCGGGATAAAGAAGTAATAAATTAAGGCATGAATAACACTACCCAAAGAAGCAAAAGCTTCCAACAAAGACTATCTATTATTTATTTGCTGCCATCAAATTAATAAGCGCTGTTTGTCTTTCAGGATATTGCTTTATAACTGTCTGCCATATGTCTTTTATGAAAAAAAAATGACAACCATTACAATAACAGCCCTTAGCACTTGCATTTAAGTTTTCAAAGCACTTTACAAGCATTATATTACATTAATTGTGTGGTGTACATTAGACTCATTGCAACAGATAAGATTATTTTTTTCTGACATCTAGAATGCATATAGAATAGGGATAATACAAGGAATACCACAGTATATCCTTTATTTTTATTATATATTCTGAGCAAAATGCCTCTAAAACCAAGCTCAAGCATAGACTTTTTGGCTGACTGGTTTCTGAAAAAAGTAGAAGTCATTTATGTGAGATGTCTATGCTTGAACATCTAGCTCCAGTTCACCTCTGCATCCTTAGGTCCTCACACCACCCTCCCAGTCCTCCCACCTCTGTTCACCATCCATGTGCGATCAGAGTGTTTACTTGGAAGATCACAAACCTCAATCCAAGCTGCTGCTTCTGCATGTAGCAGGTACCAAGGTCTTACACAGAGTGCTTTGATCTATGAAGCTATTTAATGATATTTTCCTGTACTTACGTATGCAAAACACCGGGTGCAATTTAGCTCAAAGAATATATTAATGCTAATTAGACTTGTGTCACCAGTCTGTGTTTAACCAGTGCTGCCCCATTGTCATTGATGATCACTCTTCCATTACTAGCATTATTGATAATCAGAAATTACAATACCTCCAGCCCAGAAGCCCCAAAGGCAGCCCAAAATCCAATATGTTTCTGCATGACATTTTTCACTAAAACATGGGACTTTAGTCATCTAAGAAGAATCAAATATCCTTCCTAAAGAATGTCGTCATAGCTTCTTGGCCTTGTTGAACTTCATACAGTTTACAAGGTCCCATCTCTCCGGTCTGCCAAGGTCCCTCTGGACAGCATCCCTTCCCTCCATTGTGTTGACCTCACCACACAGCTTAGTGTCATCAGCAAAACTTTCTGAGGGTGCACTCGATCCCACTGACAAAGATGTTGAACCATGACGGTCCTAGTACTGACCTCTGAGGATCACCACTCATCACAGACCTCCACGTGAACATTGAGCCATTGACCACAGCTCTTTGAGTGCAACCAGCCAGCCAGTTCCTTATCCACCAAGTGCTCCATCCATCAAATCCATGTCTCTCCAATTTAGAGACAAGGATGTTGTGTAGGACAGTGTTGAATGCCTTGCAAAAGTCCAGGAAGATGCTATCTATTATCCTTCCCTTGTCCACCATCTCTGTTACTCCATCACAGGCCACCAGATTTGTCAGACACGATTTGCCCATAGTGAAGCCGTGTTGGCTGTCACCAATTGCCTCTTTATTTTCCGTGTACCTGACCATAGTCTCCAGGAGGATCTGCCCCATGATCTTGCGAGGCACAGAGGTGAGACTGACCAGCCTGTAGTTCCCTTTTTTCCCCTTTTTAAAAATGGGGGTTATGTTTCCTCTTTTCCAGTTGGTGGGGACTTCCCCAGACTGCCAGGACCTCTCAAATATGAGAGTAAGTAAAATAATATTGAAATATTATTGAAATTATATTGAAAAATCCTACAATCAGGGTCTATATTGCCTCCAAACTTGGAAATCATAGAATCATAGAATCATAGAATGGTCTGGGTTGGAAGGAACCCCAAGGATCATAGAGTTCCAATCCCCCTGCCACAGGCAGGGACACCAACCTCCAGGCCTGGATCTACACAAGGTTGCCCAGGGCCCCATCCA
>VZTU01027164.1:0-74745 GCA_013400835.1 Zapornia atra | reverse complement strand
CAGAGTAGAGAGGGACAATCACCTCCCTGTCCCTGCTGGCCACCCCTCTTCCAATGGAGCCCAGGATCCCATTGGCCTTGCGAGCTGCAAGAGCACACTGCTGGCTCATGTTAAGTTTCTCATCCACCATGACACCCAGGTCCTTCTCAGCAGGGCTACTCTTAAGAAGCTCTTCTCCCAGTCTGTATCTATGTCTGGGATTCCTCCAGCCCAGGTGCACCACCTTACACTGCGCAGCGTTGAACCTCATTAGGTTCCCCTGGGCCCATCTTTCCAGCCTGTCAAGATCCCTCTGGATGGCTTCCTTTCCTTCTAGGGTTTCCTTCCTTCCTTCCTTCTAGGGTTTCCTTCTAGGAAATAACAGAAAAAAGCCTAGATCAAATATAATGCTTATTGCTCTTTGATATCTTCTATATTTTTCCTGCCCACAGAATGTGTCACCTGAGATCAGAAATACTATTAGTTATTGTTATCCATAAAGTGGTAGTGTTTGGAGGCCGGGTAGTCTCATCTTGTCCTGTGCTGGCTGGCAGGCTTGCCTTACCAGCAGTGTCTGCAGCTGCTATGTGTTTGACCATACTCAGCTCTGGAGTACTGCATCCAGCTCTGGAGGCCTCAACAAAAGAAGTATATGGACCTCTTGGAGTGGGTCCAGAGGAGGGCCATGGGGATGATTGGAGGCCTGAAGTACCTCCCCTATAAAGACAGGCTGAGAGAGTTGGGCTTCTTCACTCTGGAGAAGAGTCAGAGCAGATCTTATAGCAGCCTTCCAGTACCTGAAGGGGCCTACAGGAAAGCTGGAGAGGGGCTGCTTGCAAGTGCATAGAGTCACAGGATTAGGAGCAATAGTTTTAAACTAGCAGGGTTGGTCCAAGAGAGTGAAGGATTTGAGAAGCATGTTTTCCACTATGAGAGCAGTGAGACAGTGGCACAGGTTGCCCAGAGAGGTGGTGGAGACCCTCTCCCTGGAGACGTTCAAGATCAGGCTTGATGAAGCTCTGAGCAACCTGATCCAGTTAAAGGTGTCCCTGCTTACAGCAGGGAGGTTGAACTAGATGACCTCTGAAAGTCCCTCCAACCTAACACATTCTATGATTCTATACAGCTTTGCTTTACCCTGAAACCCCTCTATGAAGGTGCTAAGGACTGGTTCCAGGCTGCACCTTGCTGCTTTTTCAACCCTTATCAAGGTCAAGATTATCACTTTCTCATTAGCACTGATATTCAATGTTTTAATTGCAACAGCCACTGTTGCTTCATGTATTACATGTAATAGGGTGAAAAAACAGAGCTTTTGTTTTGAGACATATTGAGACCAACCAGCACTTTATGGGATTGGCAATGGTATAAGCAAGACTACAAACCTGGCTATTTTACTCCCAGTCTCCTGCAGTAACCAGAGGACACTTCACCTGTGATAGTCTCTATCTATATGCAAATCTCACATAATCCATTCTGCTTGTATAAACACATTTTGCTTGAGCAACTGACAAATATCAGCATTTCACAGATGAAATTTAAGCAATAACGCTGAAAGTAGAGGCATAAATATCTATGTGGACTTTAATTTGTGAAGTTTATTGATTAATGTTTTTATTTCTAGTAACTGATGTAATGTCAGAGGAATTCATTTGATTTCTGCCGAGTTATTGTGGATGCATACTACTGCTGAGGAGATTCAAAAAGAACTTATTTAAGTAAGTTACAAGACCTTGATGATGAAATTCCACAGGCTAAAGCAAAACAATACATCTCAAAAATATGTATGAAATCTAAATGTATAAACTTTACTTGATGCTTCCTGAAATTTGCCTTTATCTAGCTAATTATTGGCATTATTCAGAGGATAAACAGAATTCAATTGTTCCAGTTCTATTCAGAAGCAAGTAAATTAATCTCAGGGTTTCCAGATATTGGAGAAGAAAATGCCTGGGCAGCCATGGCTTTCAGAGACTATTCTAGCTAAAGGGAAACAAAATATACCTCAGAGATGAACAGTGTTCAATATTACAATGAAACTATTTGATTAATAGAAGAGACCATATGAGACAGCTTTCAGAGCTTTTTTAATTTCAGACGTAGCCTTGTTCTCCTGACACACATAAAGCACCACAGCTGTAAGTCACCCTGTCTTGCTCTTCCTTGCACAAAGTTTTGGTCACTGGGATTGTGGCTATAATTTCAGTTACCACAGTGATGAGTTTATAAAGAGCCTGCAGTCTGTAAAGCTGGTATCAGGACATTTCCCTCCTCCGACTTGCATCTAGTAATTTAATTCTTCTACTTAGGTGTTCATGCTGTGCTTTTGTTTTCAGAAAAGCTAATGAAATTAAGTGCCCTCTTAGAAATGCTTCAGTGTCTTCCAGAATAAGATTAAATGAATGAAAGAATATTTTTAACATATAAAATAGCACAGCTGGGAGGGATAAGTGAAAAGAAAAGGCATATTCATACATGTCTGTTGACTTCCTATAGAGGCAAAAGCACTTGGGTCCAGGTTGGTTGCCATCTTAACTGCAGATGGCAGTTTTAAACACTATAATTATTTCCCAAACTAAGAGCAGAGATATACTACAGAAACTCAAACACCCTGGCATGGTTTATGGGATAAATTCCAGCCTTATAATCCTGCCATGGGATATAGTGTGGAAAAAAACCGAGAAAGGATGCAGCATTTACTGCCTCTTGAAATTTTGCAGACCTCTGGCAGTATGCAGGCCTTCTCTGCTGTAGTCATGATAAGCCCACCTGTGTCCTTGCAGCCCAGGCAGACCAACCAGCAGTGCTAGTTTCTCTTGAGGTCAGCAGCCTGTAGGGTCAGGCCTTTTAGCTGCCTTCCACCACCTAAGAGTTTGGTCATGAACCTGAGCTGCTGTGGACCATAAGCACGGGCAGAAGGCATCTCACGCTCAGCTACATCCTTCCTCTTGCGCAGGGTACCTAGAAGATCTAGATCGGCAGTGAGAGGTACTTTGAGAAGGTGACCCCATATTGCCTTCACTACATAACAAGTGTAGGCATCCAGCATTTAAGTGTACAGAGTCTGATGAGATGTATCCAGAGCAGGTGCTAGGGTACCCTTCGGGTCCTCTTCTGACCCTATCAAGGTCCGGTGAACAGAGACAACCGTGATGCTGGTGCACTCATTTCTTTCTTGAATTCAGGGGCTGTAGCCCAGGGGCACAGAAGCACCAAATAAGCCTGTCTGAGAGCACCTCTGGATTATTTATCCAAGACCACACAGCACAGGCTGAGTAAGATGAAAACCAGCACTGCCCTGTGCTGCAGGCTTCTGAGCCCAAGACCCCAAGAGTCCTGCAAGACCTCTGCTCTTCCCCACTACCCAGCCCTGGGAAAGGAAAGGGTAGTCACGGTCAGCACCCCTCCTGGCTTCTGCATGAAAAACTCAACTCACACCACCATGTAGAGGGATTTAAAGTCTCAGTCCCCTTCTCATGCACTTGGCATCAGCTCCACTGGTGTGTGACTGAGATTGCAACCTGAGCTGCTTTTTCAAATTCAGAAGTCTGTGGCTGGCACATACCTGAAGTGGAAATAATTAAAGCTACACATGAGCTGGACCAGAAGAAAGAGCATCAGTCTGGGCAGCAGGAGATTGCTGTGGGAGCTGTCTCAAAAAGTGCTTTAATGTTTACAAGCTTTGGGAGCAAGTAAAGCAGTGGGCTGGTGACCCACACCACAACTGAAGGAGGAAAACAGGGATCTGGTGATCATAGCCAGGCAGCCATGGGCCACCAGGAAGAGATGTGGAGTGACTGGAAGTGGATTCCCTGACCTTTTCTCTTTCCCCCTAGGAAGCTGAAGGCTGTCTATCTACCTCTGCTCCCATAACAGCACAGATAAGCAGTCCCTTGGTGAACAAGGTACTTAAGGTCGACGCCTTGGACACAGGGCTCTCCAGACAGACGTGCAAGAGGACGTGTGCAAAGGGAATCCTTGTGTTTCCAGAACAGCATTAACTTGATGGGTCACATAAACACTTGAGGGTGTTTCAGAAACAAACAAACAAACAAAATCTGAGAGTGATGAGAATATTCATTTTTGTTGCAGGTGAGCTGGACAGGAATCCTCTCTCTGTGTCGCTTGGCACAGGGATCCACAGGGATCATTCCTTAGCGAGGGACTTCCTGGGCAGCAGTTCCACCTGTATGGACAAGTGGAAATTTTTATTCCTATAAGTCACGGTAAGAGACAGAGGAAAATAAAGAGTCTGTTATGAGGCAATTTTAGAATTTGTCTGACAGGTCTGTATCAGTTGGACAGGTCATATTTTTTGTATCTGGACCCTGTATTGCTTGTTCTGGTTTTAGACCTCTGCCCTTTCACCAAGCACAGAAGTGTTATTTCAGTAATATATCCACACACATAATTTAAAGGAATATTAGTAAATTAAAGACATTAAAAAAAAAAAAAAAAGAATTCTGTTATCAGCTAATAACTGAAAGCACATTGACAAATAGGAAGTCGGGAGGTATAATATCACCCTTTGCAGGATAGAAACAGGAATAATAGCTTGATAAGAATTGATTTGGGGGGAAATTGTGATGCCTTTGTTTTAATTCAAGTCATAACTCTTTGAATTTAGATAGACTTTTTTGAAAGGCAATGTCTCTGGCATTTCTACAAAGATTGAGTCAAAGCAGACAACCAAGCTCGTCACGTTCCAGCCTCCATGGGATTGTTGCTATAGCCTTCCAAAAGTAGACTGGTATCATTTAGTGTGCATTTAATACTGTGACCTTTGTGAACTGATTTAAGACAAAAAGTGTTGTGTTAATCCATTTAACTTGGCATGGTTGATGGATTGAGACAACTGGTCTTTCAGATAGACCAGTAAATAACTAGAAAGTGGTAAAGTGAAGACTTTGGTCATTACTGAGCTGGGCTTAGAGAGAATAAATGACCTTGGGGAAAAAGCTCCAGTATATGCCTCACATTGAAAGCTTGTGAAATTTTAGAACTAACTCCTATCCTTTTCTATTTACTGGGGGAAAAAAGAATAATTATACAAAACAATTCAACTTCTTTTCTGGGAATTCCATAATGATGCATAATAATACCTCATTTTTAACCAATTATGCAGTTGATTATCATTAATTATTTGTTGTTATTATTTATTATATATAAAAGAGGGAAGGTTTTGATTAGATATTAGGGGTAAGTTTTTTATGGAGAGAGTGGTGAGGTGCTGGGACAGGCTGCCCAGAGAGGGGGTGGATGCCTCATCCCTGGAGGTGTTCAAGGCCAGGTTGGATGGGGCCCTGGGAAACTTTGTGTAGATCCAGGCCTGGAGGTTGGTGGCCTTGCCTGTGGCAGGGGGGTTGGAGCTCTATGATCCTTGGGGTTCCTTCCAACCCAGACCATTCTATGATTCTATATAATATTATTAATTTATTATTAATTTATTAATAATTATACAAATTATTAGTCAATTTATACAGATTTAAAACCGTTATTTCAGCTTAAGGGCAACAGAAATAATAAATCAAATCCTTCCTTCATCTGTGATGCTATTTGCTGAGGACTTTGCATTCATTACACTTCAGCGTACCCAAAACTTAAAAGGTTGACTACATAGCACTACTTGGTGTTTTCTTGCTTACAAATGTCAAGTCCTTCACAGTCCATGTGACCACAAGCAGGGGTGTGAATTTACCTTCTGCTGATAGACTAAGAAACCCAGCATCTTACTAGTATATATGCACATATGTATTGGTGTAAATTATGAGCAAACAACAAAGAATAGTATCATTAAAAGCCATTGCAATAGTAAATCTATGAAAAATCAGACTCTAAGCAGTAATGGGGGTTTTTTTGTTGTTGGAGAGGGTGAAAAACTGGCACCAGCTGCACTCCTTCAATTAGTTATGAAGGACAACTTGGAACAGAGATTATAAACCAAATCACAAATTCCTTGTCTGTGGTTCTTCTGCTAATAATAAGAAATAGCTGCCAAACAGAATATTTTCACAGATTTAAATATTGGGAACCTGGCTGAAGAAAACCATCTTCCAGACTGAGCAAAGGGAATAAATCAGTTTGTGGCTGACTGTTCTTTACAGGGGTCTGGGTTCCTTATAGGGCTCTTTGTTTCTTGCCCCTCGTGTGAATGACTGATGCCTACAGAACTGCACATGCATAAAATTGTATAAGTGAATCATCCCCAGCACACAGCTGTTTGCCCACCATCCCAAAACTGCTAAGCCATCTTTCTCAGTCATTCCTTGAGTCTTCTCAACAGCGATGTGTTTAGTTTTGCTCTATTTTATTGATTAACAATTTAGTAAATGAAACCATTTTTATAGCACCTTTCACCAGAAGAGCTCTCAAATAGCACAGCACACAAGAAAGGCCATTGGGGAAAGTGATGGAGAGGTCCCATCAGAGACACCAAGGTGGATCCTGTCCTTCAAGTGCCACATGTCTCTCCCACCACAGAGCTGGCCCTCCATACACCTTGGATGATTTCTGAAAACAATTTTAAGGTTTCCCAAGCTAGCAAAACATGGAAAGGGAAAAATCTAAGCTTAAGAATTGATCAGAATGACAGAATACAGAACATCGCACTCGTGACACAGCTTGTATATGACAAAGTGTTGCATTACCCTCCCTGTGTTCTCTGGCCCTGGATAATAGTCTTGCTTGTAGTCAGCATCAGCCTGGGCTGGAGACCATACCTCAGAAATCCAATATGACCTAGATGATCTACCTTTCACGAACAAACCTATCCCACCAAACAGCTGGAGCAGGCATCTTTTCTTACTGTTTCAGTTTGTACCTCAGCAAATCTTTGATCTTCCAAGCCTTAAAGGTGCAACAGAGGAAGAACTTGTCTGTCAGGCTTCCTCTGATCTGAAATGCAGTCAAAAAGCAAGAGTAAAACAGAATCAAGCCTGGATAGGTGCACATGAAATTGCATGAGAAAGCATAACTATCTATATCCTGAGTTCTCTTTTTAAAACTCAAGCAGAAACTGTAAAGGAGAACCTAATGAGGCAGGAATAAGGGAACTGTAGTTTATAAGTGGTCCAAAGTATGGCTGCATAACATAGCATATATAATATGCTTGCTTTAGGGTAGGAGTGTAGAAAACTGCAAAGCTCTGCTTTCTACAGGGAGATAAGCACTTCCAGTGAAGAGTTATTTTCTTCTTAGTCTATCAGTCTTATGCTTTAGCATCCTTGACTACCGTCAAGGGAAGCCAAAGGCAAAGGATCTGATGCTAATGTCAATGAAGGACTCTCCTCATGTATTACAGAAGTGCATGTTTAGTATTTGTTTTCTTCAAGCAAACTCAAGTTACGTTGCAGTCTTGGGTTATTTTTCCCCCACCTAACTCCATTCATCCAGCCTGCTTAGGCAGGGGGGTTGGACCCGATGATCTCTCGAGGTCCCTTCCAACCCCTACGATTCTGTGATTCTGTGATTTCTCAGAATCAAATCAAACTTATTTAAACACCGTGTCGATCAAAAAGCCCGTGAATATCGCACTCGCCGTTAGCATAGCTGTTTTGGGAGGAAGAAGAGCTTTCATCCCTTTTGTGTGTCTCTGGTATCACTGGCCCCACACTTCGAATGTGAATAGATCACAGAAAGTGTCAGGAACAGCTGCTATTTCTTTGCTTGTAGCTGGTGACAGAAACTGAATTTCATTTTAGGGTTGAGACGAAAAGCTGATTTTCTCAGGGTGCATGTTCCTAGGCTGGCTTGTGTAGATGCACTCAGGAGCTGATACGTTATCAGAATTATTCTCTCTCGGTGCTGATGTCATAGCATTTTACATTACTACTCTCTGAATAATTAGCTAAGGTTATCATACAGTTCATAGATTTCACCTGATTCTGAAGAAACAGGGACAGTGCTGGAAAAGACAAAGTTACCCCTCAGGGACAAAAAGAAGCAGCTGCCATTGACCTCTGAGATGCAGAAATTATCAAAAAACCTCACACTTCTTTGAACTATAATGAACTTTCTTTCCTTACGTTGGGTTAGGTTTTTTTCAGCCAGAATCCATTACTGTTTAAAAAAAAAAAGAAAAAAAAAAAGGGGGAGGAAAGGAAAAAAAAAGGAAAAAAGAGAGAGAAAGAGAGAAAGGAAGAGAGAAGAAAGAAAGAGAGAAAGAGAGAAAGAGAGAGAGAGAAAGAGAGAAAGAAAGGAAGAGAGAAAGAAAGGAAGGAAGGAAGGAAGGAAAGAAGGAAGGAAGAAAGCAAGCAAGCCAGCCTTCTGAAGAGATAGAGACCCCCGTTGGGAATATTTCATCCAACACACACAATAGATGGGCTGCAGTAGCTCTGCTACAATCCCTGGGTAAAAGGCAGCTCTGCATGAGATATGCCTTGTGCTTTGGGTTTGTTTTCCCTTCTCAATCTGCTCCACAGCCGGCTCTGTGGGCTTCAGACGGGAGGCCCCTGATGAGATTTGTCTCTACCATCATCGTTTCTGCTACTTTGTCGGGATCAGATTGATATTTTTATGGGATCATTTATCTTTGTGATGGAGGTCCTGATTTTCATTTATACTTAGGCCACTTTGGAGTGCTCTGGCAGTGTAATGGGGCTTTAAAATCAGCTCAGATCGCATTTGTGCTCACTTCAAAGCACTTCTGCTCTGACAGAATTGTATAAAGTGGTTGTAGACTACATGGGCATCAGATTTGCAATGTTTTGATTAACTAATAGCTGTACACATAGCTTTTGAAAATGACATCATCATTAAGACATCACAGGTAGGAATACAAGTGTAGCTCTGCCTCAGCTATATCCGTTACTCATAAGTGGCTCATCCGATATAGGTGCAATAGCAGCCAAAAGTCTCTCTGTGGAAAGACCTAATATAGAAAGCTGTGCTTGGAATAACACTTTGAAGGTGTATTATTATGGGGAGGGAAACTTAATTCTGGGACTTTACTAGTAACTATTACAGAGAATAGTGCCGGCTCATTAATTGTGTGAATATAGCAATGAAACTGTATCGGTGAGACTTGCCTCTGCGATTTGGAGACCGCATTCAGGCACATAGAAAAATGCACATACACATACGATGAGCATAAAACCCAATTGATTGTATCATCAAAGGGCATAGATATAAATGAAAAACAGGGGTTGGACTGGCCCATGCAGCTTTTGGGAGAGGTTGGAGTTTGCAGGGTGGTTAAAGGTACAGAGCAAGATTTGAATTTGGAAATCCTGGTTTGGCACTTACATCTTTTCTGGCCACCCAGTGAGACCACGCAGGCAAGAACCCTTTCCAGACTGCAGTTCACTGCCCCTGATTTAAGTAATAATATAAATAATTTCTTTAAAGTGGGAATAGGTTTGTCGTTAAGATACCTAACTGTATTTGCAAATTTGGAGGTGTCGTATGTGAGCTGAGTGCCCAACATCCCTTCATAGCTGGTGGAGAACTTGGGCTCAGCTCAGCACCATCTGGGATGCCCTTAGTCATCCTGCCTGCCTCCCAGTTACCAAGTAAGAAATCTGGAGGTTTCCTATAGACCCTTTTCATATCTACCAGCCCTGTACAAAATCTCAGGTACCTTATAACATATAAAATGTCATGGATGGCTCTCTTTGGGCAACTGCATCAAGTCCAAGATGACACAGTCTATGATTTTAATCTGATGTCACCAGAAATCACTACACTGAAGTAGAGGAATTAGACTGTGGGAACTCTGGGCAAGAAAACACCACGGTCCTCTTTAGAGAGAGAAGCAGGCTATTATTAGGCACCAGAAGAACCACACATGCACACATGCCACCTTATGATAGCTATGCGTAGCAAAACTTCAGGTGGAGCTCACATCTTTGTAAAGACCAGAGGTCATTAGACACAAGACGCAAAACTCTAAGAAAACAAGTTTTTGCAGTTCCAATGCTTGGAGAACTCTTTGTTCATCGTAAGGGTATGTATGAATTTCGTGCCCTTAAAATCAAGTGCAACTTTCTCATCTGTCTCTGTATTACAGGATTTGCTGCTGGCTATTCATGCACCCTGATTCCCAGAAGAAGCAGCGGTCCCTGGACATGAGAAGACATCACCATCTGACCTTGGACATTATCTGTGTACCTAATGTACCTCCACTGCAGATACATCCTAAACAAAGAGCTGGCTTATAAACATTAAAAAGATTCCATGATAAATGTTAACTATTAACAGACAGAGCTGATCCATGCCAGCTTTTCATATCATGGATAAGCAGTGCATGAGGTGCTTGTCCTTTCATTAGCATGCGAATATATTAATGTTATACAAGTGACATTTAGGGAAATGAATAGCCCATTGTTCCTTAGGGTTCTCATTAAAGGTAACCTCTCCTGAGGTTGCTCGGTGGCAAAATTCCTAAGTGGATTACTAGGAAGCATGGAGAGAATCAATGAACTTTGCAGCGACTACATTTAATAACGACTGCAGGTAATTAAAAAGAGGAGAGGTATCTAGAGAATTCTAAGTCTAATAGTGGTCTAACAGTATTTTTAAAACATCTAATGATGGAGTCAATTGAGCTTTAAATATCATTTAGCTGGTCCTTGCATTAACAAGTAGCTTTTATGTGATGGAGGAATTAGAAGTTAAATATTGGCTCAATAAGTCTTTAAAGGCTTTTCCTACTTGCAGTGTTGGCCATTATTAGATAGTAATGTTTATGTAAATTGTAGTGCAGAAGCCTTTTCAGTATTGGAAAATGTTACCCTACAAACTCATTAGCTTTTTGCCACTGTGTTCACAAAAAAGTACAAGACAAAATGCATGCTGAATGTGGAGCTACAAGCTGAGTACAAATCCAGGCGCTAGCATGACATGGTCAGGTTCAGGAAGGCGTCCCTACTCACTGCCTTCCCCTGGGAGCTTGGAAGAGAAGGAGGGGACAGACAGCATTTCAGAGGGAAGGATGATGAGCCGTGGGGTTTGCTTTTATCCTGGCTCTTAGTAGACCTGTGTTCCCCATATGTTAATGTTTGAAGTGAAGATCTCATCTGGACAGATGAGGATCTGATTTTCTAGGGTGGGATTTAGTTCGTTTAACTGCCGTGTGCCTCTATCTTAGGAGCGTGATGAAGCAGCTCTTTCTGAGAAAGATCTTAAATTCTCCAGATACTCAAAAGCAGAAAGATAAATGGATTTAAATCCATCAGAAAAGGTCATATACACCTCACTCGTGCTCAAACTTAGATGAATAAGAACTCCCTCTGGAGGTTTTCAGTCACCTACTGCTTTCCATTGACAACGAAGAGGATTTAAGCATTTCAGAAAGAGTAATCCTCAGAGCTTTAAAATGCAGCTCTGTTTGATACATAATTTGGGTGAGCTGCATCCAGCCAAGAACTTCAATATATAAATTATAGCGATTTAGTGAGGTCAAAAAGAACCAGCTGCAGGTACTAACAGCAAATGTAAAGGGAGAAATCTGTATAAAACATATCTTTGTTGATTGATTTCATAACAACAGAAAAACTTCTGCATTTTACATTGTATAAGCCCACAGAAGGCTGGAATTGTAGCAGTTCCTTCCTACCCAAGCTACGGCACACCTGGAAGGTATATTAAAGCAATAAAGGCATCATGAAGCTAAGCAGACAACATCCCCTACACGTCTGAAGTGGATACAGAAACTCTGTTGGCAGGCATTCCAGCAGAGCAGAGTTACCAAGAAACTGCTGGCTTACTCCATCACCTAATGACTCTTAGCAGGTACAAGGAATCACATCAACAACCATCAAAGCAGTAACAATTATAATTGCAACAATAATATGCAATTTCCCATACTTTTTTGTGTATAAAGACATTACATCCACTAAAGCTACACTGCTTCATGGACAGCCTAGCAGCAGCAGCAATGACACTGAGCTCTGGAAGCCTAGCTGGACTAAGTATCAGTCAAGCTGTAGCTCCCTGACATGCCCTTCCCAGGCCAGAACCTGAGAGGCAACCATACCCATCCGGAGTGCTCTCCAGACCTTCAACCTACCACTCTGAACCTCAGACAAAGTCATTACCTAGCTGACTGTAGCTGCATTTAAACAAAAAAAAAAAAAAGCAGATGTGGAGACAGTCCTCTGTGAGGACTTTTTTGTGTTCTCACCATCTGAAGACTGTCCATGCGTTTTTCTGTTTTGCTGTTCCTTCATGTTGGCTTTCTTTTCAAACCTTCTCTGAAAATATCTTTTCTGTCTCCCTGTTTCTCTGTTTAATGCTTTAATGGAACATTTTATCTTTGCAAAACATTTTGAGATGCATTTTGCATGAAAGACGGCTGTCCTGAGGAAGGGCCAGCTCATACTGTGCTGCTTGCACAGAAAGCGAGAAGGAGGAAGAGCAATAAAAGAGCGATTTAATTACTTCGGAGCTGCAGCGCTTCCCACTACCACGGCCTCGGCAGGAGGTCCTCACGCAGGAACCTAAGTTGACTGGGAGAGGCACGATCTTGCTGACAACTCCTCTGGTGCTGCTTTAAGCAATGTCTCCGAGCAGCTCATAGCGAATGAAGATGCCACAAAGAGAGGGAGGACATCAGTGATGTAACCCAAGCTAAAAAAAAAAACAAACCCATCAGAAAATATCGGTGACCTCTGAGAAGCACAAAAGCCTGTGTCCCCATTCTCCTCTGCTGAACAAAGGCATACCCTCTTCTCCCGGCACTGCTCACCTCCCCTTGAGAGGTGCTTTATTCAGGAAAAGAGTGAAAAACTGGAGCACAGCTGCAAAAATGAATTCCCACTCCTTGCTTAAATACTGGTATCCTTTTGTAGCTCTGTGAGCTAGAATGAGATGACCTAGCCTACGCTGCATAGGTTCAGATTGTGAGACATACTGAACAGATCTGGATCCAACTTCTGAGTTTCTCCCAGAGCCAGGGATTACTAGTGACTATGCCTGATGCTTTGGGGCAAGGCACATTCATCAGTAGGAAGCACTTAGGAAACTCCTCATTCCTCAGTGGATTAGGCTTTGAACTAAAATCCACTCAAGTGAGAAAAGTCCAAGAGATCACAATTTGTTACCTCTACAAAGCACCGTTTTTTTTTTTTTTTTTTTTTTGCCAGTGCTAGCAGCTGCCTGTCTGGCTTAGCAGCCACTTCAGTTCAGTTGCATTTGCCTTTTCTTCTCATCTTCCTCCCTCTTAACCTCAGAGGGAAATTCTTGCTGTCTGTCCCTGCCTGCAGGTCCACTGTTGGAATAATTAAGCTGTAACTAGAAGGATTTATCTTGCCTTCTTTCTCATTTCAAGTTTCAAACATTTGGCTTTACTGCTTTAGCCTCTCCCATCTCCTTTGAGTTTTGTACCTGGGCCACTGCCTATAATGTGACAAAATCAATATTGAGAACTTTAATCCACCATCTGTCCCTGTTTATATCCAGTGACATCCCAGAGCCAGGACTTGTACCAAAAAGCCCTCTACTTTGAGTAATACAAACACAAAAGGGTATAGCAAGTTCTCGGAAATTTTGTTAAAATGGTTTTGGCAGGATAATTCACCTCTACAATCTAACCATTGCCAGTAGTACAGTAGGTGTCCACGATATTTCTTTCCTCACAGTTTCAACAGGCTTTGTGTGCTATTGCCACAACAGCTCACGTCACCAACTCACTGTCAAATGTGCCCTTTTCTGCGGTGGCTGTGAGTTGAGCTGAACCGGTGGTCTGTGTTCAGCTTAGGGATAGCACAGCAATCGCTGTCCCTCTGTTCTTCTTGTGTTCATACACCATACAGAGGACTTTGCCCCTGAGAAGCCAAACATAAACAAAAAATACCAAAAAACCACCAAAAAAACAAAAAAAAGAAAAAGAAAAAGACTCGGTTTGCCATAGGTGAAATATGGAAAGGGCATTTTTATCACTTGCATGTCAGACCCATCTCTTTTGCATGTCACTGAATTCAAAGGTTATTATCAAGGAGAAAATTGGTTCATTCCTCAGGAATTGTTTTCCCTTTAAGATTTGTGATTTATTTACTAATTCATGTGTCTTGTTCCTGCAAAACTGACTCTGTTTTGTGGCATCCCAACTTACTCTTCTACCGAGACTGTATAGACTACGTCAAAGAAAGCACATCTCACAGAAGTGCCTCCGCAGCACATTACGGACTGCGCAGCTCCCCAAGAGCAATTTAAAATGAAGAACAACCTTTTCCAACATCCTTTTCAGAACTGCACATGGACATTAGCCAGACACAAGACTGAGCTGCAGAGGGTGCATTAAACTCCCCATCTGCTCCTCACAGTGCTCATCACTGATTTATAACCCACAGTAAAGTCATTTGGAANTCGTGAACCACTGAAAAAAAAAAAAAAAAAAAAAAAAAGAAAAATTACAGTGGATGAGACAAGTGCACCAGAAGCCAGCTGAGCCTTTCCTCAAACAGTGTCCACAGAAGGAAATGTGTCCCGGACAGTATTTTCCCAATGTTTGATTCCAGGGTATGTGATGTCCCTAGGCAAGGCAATCTCCAAATGAACTAGCGAAGCCAGGCTTTATTCTCACCTACGCTACTTCAGAGGCATTATCTCTGTTGGTCTTGGCACGACTATTAACTCTCTTCCGTATAAACAATGGCAAAGTGTCCCTGAGGGCCTCGGCAGCTCTTCTGAAAACTTGGAGGAGTTTTCGGGAGGACACCTGCAAGTTTTCCCTTCTCGGGGAGCCAGCTTTTCTGAGCTGTGCCCAGCTCCCGGGTGGTGACGGGGCTGACACTCTGCAGCCTCGGCCGCCCAGGAGCCTGCATTGCCCGCGGGCTGCTCTGCCCGGTTAGGTGGGATCTCAGACGGTCTCTTCGGAAGAGGGTCAGCCTCGGGAGCCCGAGCAACACGTTTCAGCGGTACATGCTCCGGAACCACCGTGGGACGGGCAGAGGCAGGTGTCAGTGAGGGTTTGCGTGACGCCGGACAAACCCCGGTGACTCCCACCCTCCTCGCCGCAGCAAGGCGGGGGGGCTGCGCGACCCCCGGCAAGCTGAGTGGGGCACCTTGCTCGGACTCACGCACGGCGGGGACGCCGGGCTGGCACTGTGTCCCGCAGCCTCCCCGCCCCCGCACCGCTGCAAATCTCTTCGGGACCGAGCGAAGGGACAGAAGCTGCCCCCGTCCCGCCCCTCTCCGCTCTGCTCCGGCCCCGGGTGCCGAGCAGCGAACCAAGGCTGGGGTCGGCGGCCGGCGNGGTGCTCCCTCCGCGGGCAAGCGGGACGGCGGCGGGAGCCGAGTGGGGGGAGTTGGAGCTGCCGCCGGAGCCGGGTGCGGTGAGCGGGGAGCCGGGTTGGCTGCAGCGGGGCGGCCGCGGGGGGCTGCGGGGGGAGGGTGCCGCGCTGCCGACTACTCCTGAGCGTATCGGCGCAGACTGGCCCTCTCCCTTTTTAATTCCCCTAAAGGTCGGCACTTTGGGTCCGGAGTGGCGGTTTGTCCCGCAGTGCGCTTTATGCGTGCCCTCGGTTGTTGGCTTCTCACCTTTCTGCAGCGCCGAGCGCCTCTGCCTCCCCTGTCCGGTGCCGAGCGGTGCCTCACCGGGGCTGCTGCGGGTCTCCTGACAGGGTTTGAAAGCCGCTGCCTGCACAGGGAGCAGTCGGTGGCGGTCCTCCGTGTCTCACCGCCTGCTGCTGCTCCGGGAGAGTCTTCTGAGCGTTGTGCCTTTGGTGTGTCGTGATGAAGGGCGCTTGTTTCCATGTGTGTTTAACCTGGGGCTACGTGCTGGGCCTGTGTTCGGTCGCTCCCAAAATCTGTTTTAGAAAAAGAAAAAAAATCTGGTTTTGCCCTTGCGGACTTTGTGTGTTGCCGAAGTGCCGAAGTGTGGGTTCCGGAGGAATTGCTTTGGCTGGAGGCAGAGAGGGGAGCGCTCGGGGAGGGTGTGGGGACGGTGTCTGGGGGTGCGCTGCTTCGGGAAGGAGGGATGCCGAGAGAAAGGAGGCACAGGTCGGTTTCCATTTCTGAAAGATGCTGCGGACTAAGGGTTTGATCATGCCGAGCGTGGGGTCATCCCTGTGCAAGCTCATTTTTGGTTCTGTGGGCATAAGCGCAGGTTGCTTATAGAGCACCCGTGTGCTCTTCCACATTGTTTGCAGGAAGGTGACGGGAAAGGAATTGCTCCCTCTGCAAATAAATTGTAAAATGCCTGTCCAATGTACCGGGAGAAGAGCTGAGTTCAGACAGCACAACATGGAAAAAGAAAACAGGACTGATGTGCAGAAACGTGCCCTTTCCAAACACCTTATCTGTAGCGAAAAGCTGCAGGCTGTTAGAGCCTCTCTGTAGAGGTAATGAAGTTTGAGACACAAAGTGGAGTGAACTCTTCCTGTCCTTGCAAGCTGTAAACAGGAGTAGAAGTGACATTGTGAAAATGGTGGTAAAGGGCTGAGCATTTGCAATATTGCTTAATATTTTTATATAAGCAAAGACAATTAGGAGTGCATATGAGGATTATTAAATTTGATTCCGAGGTGACTACAGCAAAATGGGATGAAGTGGAATAAAAGAAATGGATAAAATCCGGATGGTATGATCTAGGTAGGATCTACAGAGTAAGGGATCCAGCTGAAGGGTTGATGTGTTTCCCTACGATTTTGCTTTTTACAGTCATTTTGACTCTGCTCTGACTTTTCTGTGCCAGAACAGCCTGAAAGGAAGGGCAACCTGAAACCACCAGCCTCCTTCTCTCTGCTGTTTTGCCTAGAAGGGCTTTGTTCCCCTCAGGGATGGTTGCTGCTGCTTGTAGCTGGATACTGGCTGCCTTCTTTCCCCACCTCTTCCTCAGACTGGGTCATCTAGATCACCCAAGGTGGGGGAAGAAGAGGCAGGCATGTCACTCCCATCTCCCTCGGCTTTCCTCTGCTCCTGCTTGCCTCCTTCCCTGCCTGCAGTCCACTACTTGCTATGTCCAGCATGTGCACATTGCTGTCAACAGGAGAAATGCTGTAGGACTTTGCACTGGTGAGGAAGGGGTCCTGGGCTATTTTCAAGTCTCCTCTAGTACCAGCTAGGTGAGTGTATGTGTATGCATGCATTTGGCTTGGGAAGCGATTGCTGTTTGCATTTTGTTAACATTTTCAGACGTAAAAGGCTGTCTGGGGTAGCTTTGTGTCTGCCAAGTGTCTTGGTTCATAATTGGGTCTTAGTGGTGCAGCGCAAATTATAAATTGTGTTCTGTAAATTCCCCATCAGAGGCAGGAAGTAGTGCAGTTTTCCTCCTAGTGCCCCGTCTACACAGAAGCAGAAAAGGAATTAGCTCAACCATAGAGTGCATCCAGGAGTTACTGAAAAACCTGGTGTTTCTGACAGGTTTGAGGCTTGGAATTTTAATACTAAAAAGTCAAGGCATTTTCACCTCTACCTCTTGCACTGTCTTGCAAGCACTCCTTCCCTTGTGTCTTCATGACTGCGGTTACCTTCTTTTCCTGACTTGCACAGAGGAAATCCTGTTACGGCATAGTCAATCCACGGCACTGCCTCAAAAGCCCACCTCTCAGCCTGCTGCTTCATCTGCATCTCCCCTCTTTGTCAGTCCTTCTGCTTCTCACCCTTTTCCCCTTCATCTGACGTGTCAGTCAAGGGTTTCACTTTGAAATGTCCTCAGTAGTCTCCCTGTAGGTGATGTACTACCTCTCCTGCTTTACCAAGACATACCCCCTAGGCTTTGGTCAGCGTCTGTCTCCCTCAATACCTTTGTATTTCCCTGAGCTTCCCTTGTGCTTACATGTAGCTTCGTATAGGCACCTTGTCCATCATTTCAGTAATTTCCTTGATGTGTCCCAACACATTTGCTTTTGCTGTGATGAGGCTGTCTGGTGAGATGCTGAGACAAGCCCTCACCCGTGCTGCCATGCATCCCTGCTGCTGGAATTAGTCTGGCTCTGGATTTGAGCACAACAGTGTCCTCTAAAGCTAGGACACCTGAGAGGCACTGTCGCACAGATAACTCTATCTAGCACCAACAGAAGATCTCCTTCCACAGTCTACCATACCCTCACTTGCTCTTTTTGGCATTTCAGGTGCAACCCTGCCCCCTTATGCTTACACATTACAGCATGGCTCATTGCAGCTACCGTTGCAATAGTGTATCTTTGCATAAGTTACTGCCGACTGTTTTGTAAACAGGGACGTTATGTCAATATTAGGCACACAGATAGAGATACTATAGTGCCACAGTCTCTTTGTCAAGGGAGGGCATGCAGCCTGCATTGGTAAAGTGAGGTGGAGGGTGGAGATCTTTTCTGTTGTACCGTTGAGGGGAACCGTAGAATGGAAGAAAAAGGCTTCATGGCTGTCAGTAATGCAGGCTGAGGGACCCGAGTCGAGAAGCAGAGTTACGGCGAGCAGAGATGCTGTGACAGCACATCTGCGCCTAAAATTCCCTTGGCATTTAAGTTCACAGTACGTCGTTGGGACTGAATGTGCTTTTTGGGGGGAGGAAAAAATTCTGAAACAAAATGATACATTGACAGAGGTTTCTGTTGAATAAAGTGTACAGATTTGTGCCCTGGCTTTATATTCTGGCAGAATTTCTAAGGAGGTTGCAGTGAAATCCGCTTGATATTTTAGAGTTTGATAAGGACTACATACTTTGTGTAAAATGTTGAAGCCTGTGTGGCAGCTCAATTTCAGCATAGGAAAATGTTTTCTTACTACTTTGGACTCCACTTACTGAGTCACAACTTCATTAGTTAAGGACTAATAACCTCCTTTACTAGCAAAATTAAGGTCCCTTTTTGTTCAGCAGAGAGAGCCCCTTGCTGAAGTCTGCAGGGAGGGCTCCCGAGACCGGCTGGCACAATGTGCCCACAAGCGGGTGGACATGCCCCTGTGGACTACAAGAGATGGAGACTCTGAGCTGCAGTCATGTGTGCAGCCACCTCCTCTGGCACCAGGCAGGATGCTGTGCCACAGCACTGGAGGAGATACTAGAGGCCTTAAATCGATTCACTTCT
Organism: Zapornia atra; assembly: GCA_013400835.1. Taxonomy (NCBI): domain Eukaryota; kingdom Metazoa; phylum Chordata; class Aves; order Gruiformes; family Rallidae; genus Zapornia; species Zapornia atra. The sequence continues at coordinate 55,819 of VZTU01027164.1, read as the reverse complement.
AGATTTAGCCGCATTGTGTCCTAAAACAGTTATCCCAGTAGGTGAAGGGGACTTTGCCTGGTATTTGAGAGGCTTTTTTCCCCCCTTTACCTGGAGGGATGCTGAACCTGAGGGTTTGAGCCCTGCAAGTTGTTAGTTAGCTTCATGTGTGAGTGTGAGAGAGAAGGAAAGCAAGCTCTGGTAGCAAGGACTGCTGGCCCTGAGGCTTGATATTTTATCTGGTAGGTTTTGCTCTGCGTAAGTGATGTGGAGGAGGTGGAGCACTGCCTCATGAGAAGTCCATGTGACTTCAGGAAGGTAAACAGGGAGCACAGTCCTTCATTGCCATTTGGAGCCCAGTGTAAGGCTGCTTGTGTCAAATACAAAAGGTGTTTATCAGGAGCCCACATTAGGAGTAAGGCATGAGCTAACAAAACTTAATTAACTTTTGTTTGTTTGTTCTGAGATTAATTGTATCACCATCACCCCACACATGCTGGGTGGCATCTTCTCCCAAGAGGCTTGGGATAGTCCACACAGCCACTTGCAGCCTCTGCAAGGAGGGGTAGCAGGAGTGGGGTGACTCAACCATGAAAGGAAACAGCAAGACAGAAGCAGGTGAATTACTTTCATATACTTGTTCCACTGAGGGAACAGGGTTTAACTGATTTCTATTTTTTAACGTTGCTTTCTTTTTGCCCTGTGAAAAAGTACATTTCTAATTAAGGAGCCCTTCCACCCTATGCTGAATTTGCTGTTCAAACAAAACTTTCAAATTTGAGCTTGCAAGAAATCAAGCAAGAAGTTGTTCCACAAAATGCAGAAATGAAGGAATACCAACACCCACTGATTCTTTCCTCTTCCCTGGCTAACCTTGCCCTGAACCTCCTTCCAGCCTGCTGTCTCCATGGCCACCCATGGTCTGTTACTTTGGTAGTGACATCCCAGTGGCTGTGTTTGACTGTAGAAGTCAATTACCGAGACCTAAAGCTATTAGGGGAACCAAATGTCTGCATGAACTTTCGTGTCTCCCCTTCCTCATCATCTGCTATCATTAAATTCAGGAGATCATCTGTCTTTGAGGTTTCTGCCTGGGGTTGAATTTGTCTCAAAGTGGCCAACAGGAACAAGAGAGTAAGAATAAAAGGAATAAAGCTGGGACTGCACACTGAGAAATCAAATGTGGGCCATTGTTATGGTTAAAGACAAATGGAATTTTGAGATCTGTTTGGTTTATTTTAGCAACCTGTATTTTTTCACAGGAAATTTTCAACAAGAGTGCATAAAAACATTTTTAGCCAACCACCACAGAAAGGAGACTGATTTCCCCAGTGACTGTGTGTCCTCTGAGTGAGATTCAGACTCACACTCCCATGGGTAACAGGACTACACAGGGTCCTGTTTCCCCATCTGTAGTCCCAGAGGTATAGCACTGAGGCTCCTTTCCCCACTGACATCCCAAGAGATGCAGGGAACAGACAAGTCCCTTCTCCCCCATGTATCTTACTGGCAGTGGGAATGAATACAGTGTTTGGGGCCAAATCCTGCTGTTGCCTGAGCGTGGTCAGTGTGAGCCTTAGCTGTAGCTGCTGTCGCAGTGGAGACTGTGAAAAAAGGGCATTGGATTGGTGCAGGATGGATGAAGGGTCGTGGGATACAGCCATGTATGCCTGTAGATAAGCTTCTTCATGTTCTGGTCCAAATATTTCTGTGTTCTATGAAGGTAATTAAAAGCTCAGACCTCTCCATCTCACTGCGTATGCTTGCCATTTGAATATGAATGGCTGCGCTTAAAGAGCCCTGAGGATGCATTGTGTTTTGCACTGCATCTCTGGCACGTTTAATCAGCTCAAGATTTGGGAGTCTCTGTTCCCTTCCCCTCGCCGGGAATCGGGGCACTGTATTGAAAGAAAGGCTAAATGGGCAAGATCAGTGCTCTGTGTGTCTGGGGGAAAGGGACTAAAAAAGATCCTGCGGACACAAAAGAAAGCTGGAAAAGAAGCAAAATCTTTTATATTTGTTTTGTTTGAAGATAAGGTCCATTTTGCAGACATTCGTGCCTCTTTCCCTGAAGAGAGCTGCTCTGAAAGAAACAAAGGGAAGGGAAAGGGTCTCTGCTCTGAGCAGGGAAAACTGAGGAGCATAGGAGGTCTTTGTTACAAGCGGCAGATTTGCCAGAGAAGAGGTATATGGAGGCTGTTGCATATCCCCATTTCCATCCCAGCACCACTACCTGCCTCAGCCTTCGTGCTTCTGGGTGGTGGGGCTTATGCCCTCGCATCCAGAGGATGTGTTGGGTCCATCCCTGGGGAAGCCAACCTCAGGGGTTCACCTGCAGCTTCCTGCCTCTCCTTCTGCCTGGGGAGGTGATCGGGAAGCTGTCAGACTCCCCTTGAGTGGAACATTAGTATAATCGGTGTTATCAAAACATTTGGATTTCAACAATGCTGACTTTTAACTGCTGCACCAGATAATTTTCTTTATTGAACTTGGACAGGCTTAAACCATAAGTGATTCAGTGGTTGAAGGGATGAAAGCAACACAACAATGCATTAACATTCATCCCTAGAGATCTGCTTCTCTAATGCAGTTCAAACCAAATGTGCTGAAAGTGTAGAGAGCTCTGAGACATATAATGATTGTGCAAGTGTCTTTTCTTTCCCGGAGGGGAGGATCTTTTTGAAAGTGGCCCTAATTTTCCTTTAATCTGCATCATCTGGGATTGTTTCTTCATATACAATCAGTTTAATTTGCTTTATTGAAAACAGTTCAGGGGCCACGTTTTAATTTTAGGTATTGGATGAATGTAGCACACAAAAATCTGCTGGCTGTCCTCGTGTGTGTACAATATTCAGTTGAGGGATTTCAGGTAAGTGAACTTAAACTACAGAGTGCCTGAAATAAAGTGAATAAATAAATAATGGTGTGTAATCCAGAAAGACCTGGTTCCTGGCAGGAGGCCTTAGGGGGCAATGTGAAATGAATGGGAATGCAGATACAGGGCTCGGGTGCCTAAAGCAGTGCCGGGGGGCGAGGGGGGGACGACAGCAGGCTGCAAAAGGAGGAAGGTGTTATCAAGGCAAGGCTATAAAGCAGAGATCAAGACTATGGTTTTGGTATTATACATGCAGTACTGTAACTGAGCAGCAGAAGGATGTGTCTACCAGCAATAAAGCACAAACCAGGATTCCAGGCGGTTTGTTTTCCTTTGAAATTTCTGGCACTGAGAGCAGTCAAAATTCATCACTTTTCCTCCCCTGTTTGGTTGGTTTCCCGTTTTTGGTTTTGGTTTTTTTTTTAATTGACGTAGTTATTACTAAACTCTTCACCTTTGATTTGCTTTTTTATAGGGACTTATTTCAGCATGCTGTCCTTCTAGATTTGGGCGTGATAATTAACCACATCCTGCGCACTGGACCCTTGGCTTCCATCCCCATATCTTCCTGCTTGTAAGTATTTTATTCATTCTCTTTGTGTGGCTTTTTTTCTCATACTTTCAAAGAGCAGATTCAACTGACAGGCTCTGGGTCTGATCCTAGGTCATGTCGTCTTTGCTTTACATTTATATAAGTAAGCCCATAATATGCAGATCCCCGGGAAATGTAAATGATACAACCATGTGATCCTCTCCGAATTAATCTATGTCTCCTTGTGGCTCTTGAGTTTCCTTTTCCCCGCCCCCCCCCCCCCCCCAAAACCCCAAACAAAATATAACTTGATTTTTACTTGCAAACAAGCCATCTGGGCACTTGTCTTCTTAGATTTTAAAAGTCATAAATTTAAATCATATTAAATCATAATAAAAAAATGAAATTAGATCATAAATTAAAAGGAAGACTTTGCTTGTGGCAGGAAATAGTTTTTCCTTTTCCTTGAGTGCACTTTTTTATTGAGTCAGTTGGTGACTGATCCTGCTTCCCAGACAGAGACTCTGTGCTCCTGGAGAGTCCATCTGTAACGGGGAAAAAGGCATCCTGCTTACTTTCAGTTGCCAAAGGCATTTGTGCAAGAATAAGAAGTATTAAGGATGATATTGTTGCTAAACTCCAAGTGAGCAGTCATTCTGTGCCTTTCCTACCTAAATTTCCAGTGGAATAAAATGCTGCTGATTTCTTTCCTGTCTAGAGCTAATCGAGTTTAGTTATTAAACTGCGACATTTTTCTGGTCTAGAGCAAATTGCCTTTTAAGGCTGAAGGGTTCCCAGGATGTAAAGTTCACTCAGTCCTTTGATACAAGCATGCAAACATGTTTTTAATGGCATTAAATGCTTAGTATGACATGTTAGCTGTAAGGACCATATGCATTGATATAGCCCTATATGCTCAAGGAAATAAATGTGGAAAATGAAGATGAAGGAATTAAACCAGAAACTTGCTGGCCTTTAGAGAAACCTTAATCTTCTTAATACATCTAGTGAAAACTTGCTGTCAGCTTTTGGAAGTAACCACTAGGATAACAGGACCTGGAGGGCAACACACCTTTAAGGATGAGGAACTTTCATGCTGGAATTGGCATCACAATACCGCCTGGGATCTCTTCTGTGATCCTGCACAATCCTCCTCCTGCTCTTCCTTGATGCTGAATGAGGGTGACGTTGTTCTGGTCACGAGGGGATGATATCGTTATCTGCTTTCCTGGCTTTAACTTTCCAAAAGGGCAAAAGAGAGCAGAGCACAGACCTGCCAGTCCCTTCATAGAGATAATCAGTGTCAGCTTTAATGAATATCCTCTGCCTCCCCTCGCCTGCTCAAAACAAAGAGCTGTCTACCTCCTATGGAGCAAGCACTTTTTCCACAGATCCAGAGCACCATCTAAGCAGTGAATCTCCCCTTCCTAGCCATTTCCCAGCCAGATTAACAGCCAGTAATTTCAGTGCCATTTTCTAACCATGAGATCCCCCCCATCAAGGGGATGGTCTTAAGTCATCCCTTGTGGGCAAGTTGTTCCACTAGTGTAGGTGTGCATTGTTGACCTTCATCTCTGTGTTCCCCTCCAGCACACACATGTGTATAAGCATGGGAACTGGGTCCACAGGAGGAGTGTGTGCAGAGATAACAAAGCCTGGTGGCCAGTGGCTCCTTCTGTCAGGATCCATGGACATCTGACATAGATTAGCTTCTTCAGGTGTCCCATGTTGGGTCAGCAAGTAACTCCCTGCCCCCCACAGAGACATTTTGAAGATGGTAGAGATCTAATCCTTCTGTTGCATTCATCTTCCATCTTTCTCTGTACATTGGGCTGAAATCAGCCAAGAGGTTTTCAAGGAAGGAAGGCAGATAGATACAATTAACAGCATATTGATGTCTGATGGGACAAGGGACCTCTCTGATATAACACTTGTAAAGGCAAATCAAGCTGTCCTCTGTTAGGAGTTGTTTACAATAAGAAAAGGACTTTGTAGAATAACTTCTACCTGTAAAGAAACAGTTGGTGGGAGATTGTGGCAAAACTGTTAGTTTATGTAGCATAAACCCACTGATTTTTTTTTATGTCAATTAATCTCTCTGCTTGCAAATGTTGAAGTCTCTGAAATAGCCACAGTATTTCTCAGTTTGCAGTCACAAAAAGCCAGGAAGAACCAAGAAAACAAAGTGTTATCTGTGGCTGGTAATTTCCCAAGAAAATCACAGAATCATAGAATCACTAGGGTGGAAAAAACCTTTGAGTCCAACCGTACCTGTCCTCCACTAAACCATATCCCTGAACACCTCATCTACCAGTCTTTTAAATACATCCTGGGTTGGTGACTCAACCACCTCCCTGGGCAGCCTGTTCCGATGCCCAATAACCCTTTCGGTGAAGAATTTTTTCCATTCCCCCTTGTCCTATCACCTGTCGCTTGGGTGAAGACACCAACTCCCACCTCACTAAAACCTCCTTTCAGGTAATTGTAGAGTGTGATAAGGTCTCCCCTCAGCCTCCTCTTCTCCAGGCTAAACAACCCACAGTTCCCTCAGCCACTCCTCATAAGGAAGAATCTACCAGACTCACCTTTGCTTCCCATTCCTCAATTTTTAGGGCCTCAGTGGCTGTGACTATGCTCCATTAAATTATATTTCACTGAGTCTGGAGAAATAGAGTTGTTGCATCAAGATATGTAGAGAAATACAATACAGGCAACTGGAAGCTAAAGTATTTATGACGTTGGGACTATGAAAAAGCTCTCTGTTCAGTGCATGCCATCCTGGAAAGTGCTGCTGTCTCATTTAACATTCTCATCTGACTGAACTGGGGATGACTACTGTCTCAGTGATGCTTAGGATTAAATTGCATGTTACATATAATTTGGGACCCAGTGCATATGCTAATTGATGAGGCCTCCACTGCTGACCCCATTTCCATTTTCTGAAGAAAGAGGTTTTTTGACGGGTACCATCGATGATGCAAACGGTTGCGATCTTTGGCATGGCTACCCAGGGATGATACTGGGTACCCAGGATTTGTCTCTTACATAGTGCCAGTTTACTTATTCCCTCACCTCCATGGTTTCCCTGCTTTTGGTGAAAGCTGATTTGCCTGTCTCCCACTTACCTTGGGATAAAAGATGAAAAACTCCAGCTGAGCCTGGCTGCAGCATCTGCCAGGTAGCCCTACCCTTGGAATAAGAGTGGATGTCCTCACCTCTGAAAGGTGATTCACACTGATGACATGAATGGAAGAACAATGCACAGCTGGAGTGTTTCTCGTTGAAAAGAGAGGATGTACAAATGACACCATGTGTCTAGCAGAGCCTTTCCTTGTGTGACAGCCCTCATATTAGGGGACAAAAGTAACAGAACAAGGTTTTGCTCTCTCCTACGTCTAAAATGTGATGGTGGGGCTGTGTCTTCTTGGTACAGTGAGGAGTTGTTTTACTGGAATGCCTGAATTTGTCTAAGCAGTTTGTTGTTCAGAGCCTGAAGGCTGTGTTACAGCAGAGTAATAGCAGTAGTAAAAGTCAGCCAGTTTCAGGGGGCAGAGTATGACCTGGGACTTCCTGCAGTGGTGGGTGTGGGCTCAATGACTCAAGAAGCCTACTCAAGCCATGCATCCCCGTCCTGGCATTGCAGAGGTGCTGCTGAGAAGGTAATCCAGATCCAGTGAAAGGTCCCAGTTTTCCTGTCCCAGGAGTTTTTAGGACCGTCTGTTTGTGAAGCTCCTCTCCATCTCCAGTCATTCAGCAATAGCACTTCAATTTCAGATTTTACCATAAATCAACTCAGCTTGCCAACAATGGAAGAGCGAGAGATAGGGACCACTACAGAATGGGTAAAATTTGGTTCCTTAGTTGAATTCCTTGATTGGTTGATGGCTCTCAGAAAGACAGTGGGTTTATTGCAGTTAGCCACTTTCAATTTTGCCATTATACTTGGAAGTCAGTGGCAAAGTTCCAAATCGTCTTTTTGGGGCCAGGTTTGGGATAGAATTTTTGATGTTGTTCCAGAAATGCACGAAACCAATTTCCAAAGAAGAAGGTGAAGTTGACACATGGCATGGGGGCTTACTCTTTGGAAGGATTAGGATGAGAGGGACAATAGGTTCATGCCACTTATCTTCCTCTTCTGGCAGAAGGAGGAACCTGAGCCAAAGCAGTGGCTTTGGCGTACTGAACAGAACTGCTTGTGGATCCCACTCTTGTAGGCTGGGCGTTCTGATACACAGTGTGGCAGAGATTGTGCAGCTTTAGGGCTGTGTGGCTGCATTTCAACCCAGGAAAGCATTTGCACCCCTGCCCCACATCTCTGGCTGAGCCATCCTGGCTCCTCTTCAACATTGTCATGGATCAGGATCCGATCCATTTTATTTCCATACACATTTTGTACCTTTCCTGTGAATATTACTCAGCTGTCAGTAGTAGATATGTTCACACCGCATAGGATTTTGCTGGTTTACCCCAACTGAATACAGATGGTTGGTAAAAATCAAGTAGGATGTTAACATTTTTAGGTCCATATTTTAAAATTTGTGATTAAAACAACACAGATTTTTTTTTTTTTTATCTTCCTAAAATATAACCCAAAGAGCCATTTTAGCTGAAGCTTCATTTTATGGTGAGATTCATTTACACATCACATCACTACACAGTGTGAGTGAGGCAACTAGGATCTGGGCCATAGTCATTTGGAATCAGAGTTTACAATGTCTCTGATCTCACTACAAAATACTTGGTTAAAAATAGCCCAGTTGACATTGTAAGACCTTTAAAAAGGCTCTGATCTAGCAAAGCATTCACATCTCTGCTTAGCTGTGAGGTTCTGATTAGTCCTGTTTAAGACCATAAATTTTCCACTAACTTCAAAGAAAGTCCCATGTCAAAGTTCTTCCTTGTACTGGGGCCAAAACTGTTAATTGTAAAAGTAGAATATAGCAGATCTCAAATTTGTGAAGAATTTAAAGACTTTTAACTTCTGTCATGTTAAAGAATTTATGTGAATCAATTCCTTAAGTTATTATAGAGCAATTCAATTAATAATGGATCTGCTTTTCATTATGATGAGGAATTGAGGGTAAACATCTTCTATATCAAAGCTTATCTTTTAAAAAGGATAAATTAGCTATAACGCACTTAACTACTTCCAGAACATGAAATGAACACGTATTGTTCCATTAGTTAATTTTGGATCACTAAATTAAACACAGTTCAAAAGGAGTATAATCTCATAAGGATCTCTCTTTGTTCAGTCTGTTGTGACTTATTTCATGAGATACAATAAATACCATTTCTTGTGGGGCTAAATAAAGTTATGAAATGGTTTTGTTTGTGGTATACTTTATGGATCAGTATGTGTTAAATACCACAAGGGTAAGAACATTTTTATCTGGTGTTCATATGCAGTTTTGTTTTCCTGCATATCTTGTGGGCTCTTGGGGTGCTTAAGCTCCACAGTACAACAAGAAATGTAATAAATAAAAAATAAACCAACATCTGGAATGTAACCTTTTATCCACGAAAACATGGATGTGTATATACTAATAAATTAATCCAGGCCAAGGCATAGGCCTAGCATCTTTTCTCCTGTTGAAGTAGCAGGCACCCTCCTGACATGCTTTTGGCCAGCTAGCATCGTCCAAGCAATGACTGGACGTACCTGGGGTTAGGACTGGCCATCATTCATTCCCCAAGGCAGCTGTGGTTTGGCCATTCTGTCCATAGGGATAAAGGGAAGTTTAGCCATCTTGATGCAGCATGTCCCTGAGACCAGAGAATAATCTTGACTCATTTTATGTTGTAGTATAGATGTAGATATGAGGTATAGAAAATAAAATGGGGTTTAAAACTGTAGAATTAGAGTCTACCTACTGCTTAATGTAGTCCTTGTTTGCTCAAGCAAGAGCTTTTTACAGCATGTAGCATAGCTTCCTAAATTTAATTTACAGTGCAGAAGTACATTGTATAACTGCAAACAACTCCAGTGACGGGAAAGCAAACTTCTCAGCATTTTCAGTGGATGTCTCCAAGGCTTCTGTGTTCTCAGAGAAGGAACAGAGCCTGCAGAAACATACTCTTATACTTCTCCAGGTCGGGTCATGCCTAGTGTCAAAAAGTGTCAGCCTCTTGAAGAAAGAGGTGCTTGACTAGGCAGAGGTAGAATGTTTAAAGGGAAAATGATAATGCAGACCATTGCTAGGAACTGTGCGGGGGCACTTCAGTGGAAACTAAGAGACACTTGGACACTGAGAGACCACAGGCTATCTCATCATTACTTCCAGGGCCTGATTCTGTCTCTCTGGCTAGTGCTAGCAGCGTTTGCTCTCTCTGTCACCACAAAGATCAGTGAGATTTTCCTCAAAGCCTCTTAACTGTGAGTTAGAGATAACTGTATTGAACTAGGACCACAGTACAAGGCTGAAAGCAAGGTCAAGGTGAGAGGGACCATGCTGGGGATGTAGTTCTGTATTAATATCGTCTTCGTTGTGGGAGGAAAGCTCACTGCCTTTCCTTGTGATGCAATGAGAAGTTGACCATGGGTGTATGGGTAGAAAGATTGCATGTGGATGATAATATGAAGAAAATGAGCTTCATTCCCTACCCACTTGCACCTTGCATTATCTGTTTTGTAATTAAAAAGAAAAAGGCAATGGGTTATGCCATATAATTCAGCTACATCATAGCAGCTTTCTAGAAGCAATTCCTTATCACTAAGCTGTGGTGGGTTGACTCTCTGGAGACCAGGTGCCCACCAAAGTCACTGTATCGCTGCCCTCCTCAGATGGGCAGGGGAGAGAGGATATAACAATAGGCTCACCATTCAAGACAAGGACAGGGAGAGATCACTCAGTGACTGACATCACAAGGAAAACAAACTCATCATGGAATAAAATTGCTCTAATTTATTACCAAATGAAAAAAACAGAGTAGGATAATGAGAAATAAAAAAAAAATCTTAAAAATTCCTTCCCCCCCACCTCCCTTCTTCCTGGGCTCAACTTCACTCCCAGTTTCTCTACCTCCTCCCCACCCCCCCAGACACACAGGGGTATGGAGAATGGGGGTTGTGGTTTTCATGACATATTGTCTCTGCCACTCCTTCTTCCTCAGAGGGAGGACTCCTCACACTCTTCCCCTGCTCCAGCATGGGGTCCCTCCCACTGAAGACAGTCCTCCACCAGCTTCTCCAGTGGGCTGCAGTTCTTCATGAATATGCATGGGTCCCCCACAAGGTCACAAGTCCTGCCAGCAAACCTGCTCCAGTGTGGGCGCCTCTCTCCATGGGCTGCAGGTCCTGCTAGGATCTTGTTCCACTGCAGGCTTCCCACCAGGTCACAGCATCCTTCAGGTGCCTCCACCCACTCTGGTGTGGGGTCCTCCATGGGTTTCAAGTGGAATCTCTACTCCCCATGGGTTGCAGGGGGACTACCTGCCTCACCATAGTCTTGGTGGGCTTCAGGAGAATCTCTGGACCTCCTCCTCCCCCTCCTTCTTCACTGACCTTGGTGTCTGCAGAGTTTCTCACATCTTCCCTTTTCTCTGGAAGCAAAAAGCTGCTGCTTGGGGTTTTTTTCCCTTCTTAACTCTGATATCCCAGAGGCTCTACCACTGTTGCTGATTGCCTTGGCCAGCAGCAGGTCTGTCTTCTAGTGTGCTGGCATTGGCTTTGTCAGACCTGGGGGAAGCTTCTGGAAGCTTCTTGCAGAAGCCACCATTGCAGCCCCCCAGTACAAATAGACCTGGAGCTGTTGCAGTGGGTCTAGAGGGGGGCCACAGAGATGATCAGAGGGCTGGACAAGGGCATGCATGGAGTGATGGGACAAGGGGTAATGGCCTTAAACTGGACAGTAGATTTAGGTTAGATATTAGGAAGAAATTCTTTACTACGAGGGTGGGAAGGCACTGGCACAGGTTGCCAGGTTCAAGGCCAGGCTCGATGGGGCTTTTGAGCAACCTGGTCTAGTGGAAGGAGTCCCTATCCATGTCAGGGGGGTTGGAATTTGATGATCTTTAAGGTCCCTTCCAACCTAAACCGGTCTGTGATTCTATGATTTGTCATCCATTGTGGTGTTGAGCAGCCTTGCCCATCTAGGCTGGGGAGTTGAAGTCTTGAGAGGGACTTTTGTTGTTTGACTAGCTTTTATCCACGAAACAAATTTGGATTCCAATATGTCTGTCCCATATAAAGTACATTTTTGATTGTGTTAACTCATGGTGGGGAAGGGTCAAATTTAATTGGTTGATGAGTAGAATTTCTCTCAACCCCTCTATTTTGGAAAAATCTCTATTTTCCATATAAAGATAGTTGTTAGCTAACGCTTTAAGAATTGCAGCTTAGTGCTAAGGAATAATAATTTGTGAGAACTAGGTTGTCTGAGGCACACATTAAATCACATTATTAACTAGTAATTTAATCTTGTTTTGGTGGATTTTTTTTCCCTTGCAGTTCCAGAGGATACAATCTTACATTATCCTGGGATTGAGCAGGAAAGGATAAATATGATCACTGGCTGACATGTCGTCTCTCCGTTGTGATGGAAAAATGGTCGCCTAGGACAAACCCTCTGTTATGCTGCTAAAACTGCCTTTGAATTCAAGATCAGTTGTGATTTTTAAAGCACAAACATGTCAGAACCCGACCCTTCATCTGGATTTGTAGGAAATATGGAAAATGGGACTTTTCTGGAGCTGTATCCCACATCCCTTTCAACTTCAGTGGATTCATCGCCTGGCCATTTATCCAATGTCTATGTCTATGTTTCTATATTCCTTAGTCTCTTAGCTTTTCTCCTTTTGCTATTGATCATTGCACTTCAGAGGCTGAAAAACATAATTTCCTCCAGTTCTTCCTACCCAGAATATAATAGTGATGCTGGAAGTTCTTTCACTAATTTAGAGGTTTGTAGTATTTCTTCCCAGCACTCTGCTCTTTCAAATCTTTCTTCATGAAGCTAAATGAAAGGAAATGCACGGGGAATGGAAGAGCTTTGTCTAGTTTCTTGGGGAGGTAGTGCATGCAACATTTGCCTTAGAAGACTATTATGAAGAGGTGGCTTTTAAAGTTTACTTAGTTTTGGGGTTGGTTTTTTTTTTTCCTTTCCTTTTCAAGTCTTCATTTTCCCTTTGACTTACTAATGTTCTTTTTCATTTTGGACAATGGATAATGACACTCGATCATCGCTCCCTGCCTGTAATAGTGATGCTGTCTTTTTCTCACACATATACGGTGTTCATTAAGAGTATTCCTGCCAAACTGTAATACAGTTCTATCTGGCTGTGTCATTTTTCTGCTCTAGTTGTTACCCCTTCCCTGGTTTTGTATTATACTACTTTTTTTTTTCCCCCCCTTTTTTTAATTAGATAAGGACTTCTGGATGAAATCCCAATTGCAAAAGCATCAAAAATCAGCTTGAATTATAAATATTGGGATAATTTAAAGCTGTTAGTATTGTTTCTTTCTTAATTTTCACATTTTTCTCAGTATTTATTGATGTTTATAAAACACAACTAAAATCCATTTCTTGAAGAATGTTGGTCTTGTTTATTTGTACTCCCAGCTTGTTCTGTATAAAGTCTCTGTATTTTAGTTTTCAAGTCTCTTTGGTTAATGTAGTAAAGTGACTACAGTAATGATGCTCACTGCTGAATGTGTGGAAGTATTTTTGGACCTTGTTGCATCTCATTTGCCTAATGACTTTTTCTTGCAGGGGGCAGCTTTAGCTGCTGAACCATAAATACCACACACATCTCCTTCACATCCTTCACTGGTCCTGTGGTTTATTCTTAATGGATACCAGTACAAGCCAGTGGTTTCTTTTAGAAGATCTGCATACAGATAGCTGACCATAGCTGGCAACCAAATAGCCCTGTAACTGTCCTTGAGGTACAAGGTGTTTGTAGTCATATGAACAGGGCCTGCAGGGACAGGAATTGCTTGTACTGATAGGGACTTTCTGGGAGAGATTTTGGCCTGTAATTTCACAAATGCATGCTGGGGTGGAGGAGAGACATAAGGATCTGTGTGATGCACAGGCAGACTTGTACTCAGACACTCAGGAGATGCAGAGAATCACAAAATCACTAGGTTGGAAAAGACTTTTGAGATCGTTGAGTCCAACCATACCTGTCCTCTACTAAGCCATGTCTCTAAACACCTTGTCTACCAGTCTTTTAAATACATCCTGGGTTGGTGACTCAACCCCCTCCCTGGGCAGCCTGTTCCGATGCCCAATAACCTTTTTGGTGAATAATTTTTTCTTAATGTCTAATCTGAACCTGCCCTGGCACAGCTTGAGGACATTCCCCTTGTCCTATCACCTGTCACTTGGGTAAAGAGACCAACACTCACCTCTCTACAGCCTCCTTTCAGGTACTTGTAGAGTGTGATAAGGTCTCCCCTCAGCCTCCTCTTCTCCAGGCTAAACAAACCACAGTTCCCTCAGCCACTCCTCATAAGATATGCCCTCCAGCCCCTTCACCAGCCTGGTTGCCCTCCTCTGGACTCGCTCCAGGACCTTGATGTCCCTCTTGTAGTGAGTGGCTCAAAACTGAACACAATACTTGATGTGCAGCCTCACCAGAGCTGAGTACAAGGGCACAATCACTTCCCTTAACCTGCTGGCCACACTGTTTCTGATACAAGCCAAGATGCCATTAACCTTCTTGGCTACCTGGACACACTGCTGGCTCGTATTCAGCCTGCAGTCAGCCAACACCCCCAGGTCCTTCTCTGCCAGGCAGCTGTCTGCATGGGGTTGTTATGTTGAACCTCATCCTGTTGGTTACAGATCATTGATCCAGACTGTTCGGATCCCTCTGAAGAGCCTCCCTACCCCTGGGCAGATCAACACTTCCACACAGCTTAGTTTCATCCACAAACTTGTTGAAGGAGCAGGTCATTGATAAGGATATTGAACAGAACTGGATCCAGAACTGAGCCCTGGGAGACACCAATCGTGACCAGCCTCCAGCTGGATTTGGCTCCATTTACCATCACCCTTTGAGCCTGGCCATCCAGCCAGTTTTTAATCCAGCAGAATGTGTGCATGTCCAGGCCAGTGGCAGCCAGTTTCTCAATCAGAATGCTGTGAGAAACGGTGTCAAAGGCTTTGCTGAAATCCAAGCACACTACATCCACAGCCATTGCCTCATCCACTTAAACTGGTCACCCTGTCATAGAAGGTGATCAGGCTAGTTTGGTAGGACCTGCCTTTCATGAACCCATGTTGACTGGGCCTGATTACCCAGTTGTCATTTGTGTGCTGTGTGATACCACTGAAGATGACCCATAGGGTAGGAAGAGATGGGAAGGAAAAAGGCAGTGGCTCTGCCCCTGTTCCCTGTCAGCATAAGGAGAGGCCAGAAATGCAGGGGTGAGAAATGGGCAATCTTTCACAATATCTCACTCATCTTTGTGAAGTCATAGTCTAGATTATGATTTCCCCCTGCCCAAAATGTAACTTGGCACTCCATTTCTGCAGTTAAATTATTAGCATCACTGTAAATGGGATTCTGTGGTCAGATGGGAAGTAGGGAGTTGGTCTGGTCTCTGCAGGAGCATGGGACGACTGCTCTCCCTGAGCACCATGCGACCGCCCAGTCAGCAGGTTAGGGAGCTGCAGAAGAACCCCCTAACCAGACCTGTTACAAATTCCTTCCTGCTGAGCTGTCAGTGCCTTCATCAGCAAGACACACTCTGCCATTACCTACACAGGCTTTAAAAGAGAAATGTGGAAAGCCTGGTGTAAATATAATCATCAGAAATGCAGCTGTTTACTGCCAAACAACACAGAGATGGTTCCGGAACTGGTGTTTTCAGTTTTCAAAAGGGAACCTACAGTATGGTAAGTGGTAATGCCTTGTGGTGATTAACTCCTTACAAAGGTTACAGAACTTGCTGACTAATAAAGACCTTAAGCCTGAAGGTTCTCTGAGCCAAACTGGTTTGATGAATATATTTAGTTCCTGGAATATTTATTCATCTAGGCAAAAATTTATTGTAAATTACTTTCTCTGCAATTTATGATAGGCCTTGGGAAAAGAGGTAACTGCTTAAAAGCGATTGGGAAACATTATTTCCTTTCTGAAAGCTTTTCCAAATCCCAAACCTGTAACAGAATGTGTGCTGACTGGTAGATAAAAATAAATGAACTGTAAATCAAGACAGAGCAACTGCTCAACTACCTTCCCTTACCTACAGAACTGTAAATTTGTTGCTTCCTTTGCTGCAAATGCAGGAATTTAATCAAAACCAGAGATGAGACCACAGGTTGATGTGGGTATTTGCTCCCAGTGATACGCTTCCGTTACTAGTTTCTGCTGCTGGACATAAAGGCATTTAATGTTAAATACAGACTGTTGAAAACACGTTAGCTTTGTGCAATGAGCTGTTGTCACGCTTCACGACAGCAAGAAGCGTTTCTCAGGCTGCAAAAAGCAGCAGAGGTACCTGAAACCACACGTTTGATTTTGCTTTGTAGTTTACTAGCTTATTTTTTGTTTTTTGCACTCTGCAGTGACATATGGGACTACAAACAGTCACCATGACTTCAGCTGAGCAGCACCTGTTCTCGTCAGGACAGATCTGAGTAGAAACAAGTTGGATCCAAGAGAATAGCATCAGGAGGAACCCCAGGCATAAAGCACCGCGGAATTGTTGAGGATTGCTAAGTATTTGTTAAAGAAAAAAAAACCAGAAGAAAAAAAAGAAATAAAACCCCCCAAAAAAATCTCACCCCCAAAAAATCCAGACTCAACCTGAGAACATGGAGTTAACTTGAGTTGCAGGGATTTTCCACCACAGTGCATTGACAAACAGATTAGGTTCTTAATCGCCATCGAGTTTTTGTGTTTTCTACCTCTCCCTCTCTCTGTCTCCCCCTCTTTCTGACACTCACAAACCAAACACAGCTGGACAGGTTGGAGAAATGGGCAGAGAGGAATCTCATGAAGTTCAGCAAGGGAGAATATAAAGTCCTGCACCTGGAGAGGAATAACCCCAGGCACTGGGGCAAACTGGGGGCTGATCAGCTAGAAAACAGCTCTGCAGAGAAGGAACTGAGGGTCTTGGTGGACAAGTTGACCATAGGCCATTAATACATTCTTGCTGCAAAGGAGGCCAAGAACTGCATTAGGAGGAGCACTGCCAGCAGGTCAAGGGAGGTGATCCTTCCCTCTGTTCAGTACTGGTGCTGTGTCCAGTTCTGGGCTACTCAGTACAGGAGCTGTGGAGCTACTGGAGTGAGTCCAGTAAAGAGCTACTAAGATGACTGGAATATCTCTCATATGAGACACTGAGGGATCTGGGTCTATTTAGTCTAGAGAAGGCTTGGGAGGATCTCATCTTTGTATAGAAATAGGTCATGGGAGGGAGGAAGAAGAGGGAACCAAGCTTTTCTCAGTGGTGCTCACTGACAGGACAAGAGGCAATGGGCACAAATTGAAACACATGTAATTCCATCTGAACGCAAAACGTTTTACTGTGAGGGTGGTCCAACTCAGACACACATTGCCCAGAGAAACTGTGGAGTCTCCATGTGTTGACCTGGGCAACGTGCCTGCAGCTGGCCCTGCTTTAGGTGGGACATTCGGACTAGGTGATCCTCAGAGGTCCCCCATTGATGCTGTTTTTCTGGGATTCAAGTCAGTGCAAGAATTCAGTGGCTTGCTGCCTTCTCCTGCTGTGTTTCCTCAGCTCTGGAGCTGAGCCAGCATCTTCACTGGGGGGTGATTGGTTCAATAACTTGTTCCTGAAGAGCTGCTCTGTTCCTCCTCCTGCCTTCAGCCACATACTTTTCCACAGCCTTTTTGTTCACATTTTGCACCCACAGGAGTGGGTTCACATTTTGCAGTCAGCTTTTACCCTAGGCTCCTTTTGTTTTTATTAAGCCCTCTGACAGCAGCAGTGCCATAAGCTTCAGTAATATATGACTCCAGGACTGCATTGCTTTAGTTCACCAAATATTGTCCGTTGAAGTGCACTCAATCAAAGAGTACCTGGTGAAGGCTGTAGCAGCCTCTATGTCTAAGAGTCTTTCGCAGTGCTGGCCTTCCAGGGCCTACTGTCAGGTTAATCCATCATATTCATCTGTCCTTGATGTTACCAAATTCCCATCCCTGTCTTGAAAGGGTGTCACTTGGCAACTCTTCAACTCTGTGGAGGGTTTATTCCACTCAATGATTTTTCTCCTTTCAGCCCTTCTCTGTCTGCCACCTCACCTGTAAGCTCAAAGTCTTGTCTGGATTTCCTACAAACACCTTTTAAATTGGGAACAGCTCTTATTCCTCCTCCATGCAGCTTGTTTGCCCTCCTCTTTCACTGTCAAACCCTGTGGTGCTCTGATGAGGCTGAATACCCATGGAGTGTTGTGCTCTGCTGTACTGAGCTTCTTTCCTGCAAAGCAGGGGTTTTTTTCAGTGAGGTCACTGGGAAAGACATCTGCGTGGGAAGGTCATTTACAAAGTCCATATACCTCCCATTCTTCATGATGGGACTGTTTTCACTGCATCTGTTATGGTTGTCTAAGGAAACATTGTGAATTACAGCCCAGCTGCTTCCCCAGCTGAATGGCCTTTTCATGTCCTCAGCCCCTCAGATGGTCCCAAAGACAATGGCCCCACTCTGTGGCTACAGCAGAGGATTACATGCCCCAAATTCAGGGTGCAAAAGTAGCCTGAAGAAGTCCATTTTTCTGTGTTTTTTTTTCTCCAAGAAATACGGTTTTGCCAGTGTCTCTGGCATAACATAGAGCAGCCATCGGGCTTCTTCACACTAAATGAACTATGTGATGCCAGCCAGTCTGGTGTGCAAATGGGACTCACCTGCAATCACAGCCCTGCCCTCACACCATAGCTCCTGAAAACTCCTCTCTCTGTCAGACCACCCATAAGTGGGATGGCCCAGACATGCCAAGATGTTTTCCAGGTTGGGGCTTAGCTAGGGACACTTTGCTGATGAGTTTGTTTTCCTGGCTTCTGCCATTGATGGAGATAAAAGCAGCATTAGCATCCTGTGTATTTGCTTTCAAGACCAGGTAAGCACTTTAGTATGGTTATGGTAATCAACACCAAGGGGACAGCAAGCACAACCAGGTGAGATCAACTATTTTTCACTTCTTTGGGTGTTTTCTTTGTTTGAGATGGTGGGAGCTGATCACCCACTGTAAGTCTGGAAATCCCAGTAGGTGGCTATCAGTGGATCTGGGATCTCTATGAGCCTTCAGGAAGTTGGACCAGGCTGTTTTGCATGGTTTAAGTTCACCTTCTGTTCCTTACAGACAGCAGTACAACGGGTGCATTTGTTTCAGCAGTTAACACTGTCACCAAAAGTTGCAGCGTTCATAGTCTGTGTTTTTAAGTATAATCTAATTTGTGTTTTTTTCCCAAACAAACTTCAGAAGTTTTCTTTGGATTCTCTCCCCTTTTCCACTAAAAACTGTTCAGTTGAATTAATAAAAATGGAGCATTTTATTCCACCTGTGCTGATGTAAATATTTTTGCCCACAGATTTTTCTAGGTAAGACATTCTACTGTTTTGAGTGGCATATAATTACTCCATGCTTCTAATTCTCTGCCTTTGCTTCAATAAATAGGTGTAGGTGTCTGTCAGAGCAATCCTGCCACGTATATGAAGCTGCGCTTGTAATAGTACTGATACTGGGTACTGATACTGAATACTGATTTTGACACTCAGACCAACTCCTATAATACGTTTACATCCCTTTTTTTTTTGTTATAAAGTATTATTAGTAAAGTGTAAGATGGAGACTAAGCTGTTAGTTATTGAGTTGTGCCTTCACTACCCCTTAAACACACAGATCGGTTTGCCTTTTGGTTTAGACTGTTAGTTAACAGCCCATTTTCGTGGTTCAGCAAAGGCTCAGCAGTTGCTGATAAGTAAAGGACCTGTTTATGTCAAAGGTTTCTCACAGGGTTTGCTCAGGGCAAATCCTGGTCTGGCTCCCTGGATGCTGCTCCAGTGCTCAGAGCCATGTGCGGGGTGCTACCTACCCAGGTACCCCCACACCTGCACCCCTTCTCCCAAACAGCTTCATTGGGAAGTAGAAGATGGAAGTAAACACTGAGGCTTGCAGATGATACTAAACTAGGACACGCTCCAAACACCTACCAGGACAAAGAAATAGTGCAAAGGCACCCAGTGAGAGCAAAAGGGAGCCAAATGAGATGCAGCTTGAAAAACATGCAAATTAATGTGTCCGAGGCAGAAGTAAACTGCAGAAGGGCCACTGGTGGTGGGGGAAACATGGCAGTAGTGACAGAAAAGCATCTTCTGATGAGAGGGGGATGGTGAATTAGGTACAAATGGGCAATTCTGCAGCATTCTCCATCCCCCAAGAGGCACACAGTGCCTTATGCTCCTGTCCTCAGTGCTAGTGTTGGGGACAGGTAATGGGCAGGGGGCACTGAGGTTAGTACCTGGGCAGCACCACCAAGAAGGATGGGAGACCTTAACCTTCCAACTGATGGCACAGAGACCCTGGCCTGAAAGCTTAGACCCAAGAGGTGACCTCAACAGGCAAGTGTGGCTTCACCAAACACAGAGGGCACCTGATAGGTGTCTCCTCTTCTGGAGACACTCAGTTGGTGCTTCCTATCCTGCCACCTGCTAACACAGCTGTGCGCTTCGGCATGTCTGGAACTAACTGCTTTCAAAAACAGTTCTTGACACATCCAGCGCTGGCTTTTCGATGAGAAATACTTCCTGCCTCACAGTAATTTTGCACATTATTGTGACACTGTTTAAAAACCCCGTAAGGCTGTACCTTTTCTCTATGGTAAAAAGACTGAAGAATGAGTAACACAAGTTTTCAGTAGTTCCTTTAAAAGAAAAGCGGCTTCCTTATTTTCAGTTTCCATTCCTGCTTTGAGAGGCTGGTTTTATTCCGAAAATAATTCCTTGGTGAACATGTCTTTGTATCTCTGCAGGGATAATTTTCCTTCATTAACTTTTCTATATTTGAGGAACTTGTGGATAAACTATTCCAGATGACACCTCCATGCTAAACCTGTGAAGAAATGTCCAGGTTTCTGATATCAGCCATCAACAGAAAACAAGTGCTTGTATGGAAGCCCAAATCGAAGGGTAACACCAATGTCTGATCCCAATAGTGGGTTAAAGGCTGGGTTAGATTTGCCAGACAATTTAGCCAGGCTCAGGTAATTCCAATTTCACCATGTGTGTTTGGAGACATGGAAGAAACTGCCAGCCCTGCTGATGCAAAGTGAGGGTTGTTTGTGCTTTGCATCAGGAAAGGTGAGTTCCTGCAGCCCCATCCTCACCCAGAATGGGTGTCTAGTACACAGGCTTCCTCCTGCACAGCTGTACTCTCCACATCCTCTGTTCTTCCATGGCTGATGGGGCAGGATGGACCTGGTCCTTGCGTAGATGCTCTGGAATGATCATGTCTGGGATCCTGGCTTGAGCAAGTCCATACTGCATGGATTTGATGGGCTCTGTGACTCCAGTAACCTCTTAAATAAACTCCATCCAGTGCCATGGGGTGTGTTTCCTACTTCCAAATGTCTCAAAAGAGAAAACTCATCAAAATGCCCTTTCAGCAGGTATTACACCCCTTGCCCAAGCTCTGCTCCTAACTGCTGATGTGAAGCCAGCAAAGTTGTTCTGGAGACACAACCAATGACAAGAAAAGCATCCTCTGTTGTTTCTCGTAAGTACACCTGCACCACACCTCTGTCAGCCCAGCTTCTTCTTCAAGTGTTTTTCTGTGGCTGTCGGCACATAAGGTAAACATTAATCACTAAAGAATTCTGCCATTTCCTCTTGAATCTCTGTTTTTTCGTCTGGGAAGCAAAGGGGTTTTTTTCTGATTTCCATCTCATAAAGACTGTTGAAGGTAGATAATCATGTTAATACACTGATGCACACTTGAGCTGGCCTCAGTAGCTCAACCCACATGTGTGTATTGAAAAGTGACTCAGCAGCTGTACCTAACATAATCTAGCCCACTGCCCAGAACACCCTCCCACCCCCCAAAAAAACCCCCCTATCAGTAAAATCTCCATTGTGTTAGAAAACATGATAGCTCATGCTAAAGGTAAAGAAGATTGGACTGACAGATTTGTAATTGCTTGCATCTACTGAGAATTCAGAACAAGGCAAGCTGTTTGACCAAAGGCGCTTTCTAGTGTCTAACTCATCAGCATTCATTAAGTGGAAATGTAGGCTGCAGCGATGAAGGAGAATATCAGATACAGTAACCTGAACTTTGCCAAGATCAAAAGCAATTAGTTAGGTACCAGAGTCAGAGTGCTTCATTCAAAGTGGGAGAGGAGACAGCAAAGAAAGAAGATAGCTTTGCGTGTTTTTGCATTACAAAAATATGAGTGTAATTTTGTCACTCAAGGGTGGTTACAAAGAGAAAGGGAAAGTGGAAAGAACAGCAAGACAGACTGGCTGACAAATGCTTTTGCTCAGCTTGGGTCCCTCTAGCTTCTGTCATCCAGATTTGTTCAAAATGAGTATCAAAAGGGCAGAGCTCTGCTGCTGCCCTCTCCCAAGTCCTGATCCGTCTGAGTAAATGTCCTCTTAAAGTCACACTAATGGGATGATCTTAGAATGTTTTTTGGTTTGCTTCACCTAGGGCAGATCCCAGCAAAGGGAAAAGTGAAAAGGAAAAAAATAGGATGTTTGTTCAGAATAGAAATGGACACATACATATGTAAGGAAGTACACAAAGAGGTAGACACATAGATAATAAGAGAAAGAAATAGGATTTGGAAAAGATGTGTAGATAGAGAGATAGAAGAGGTGCATGTTCAGTTCACATCTAATTTTTCCATTTAAAAATAAAGAAATGGATGCAGAGAGACCAGAGGAGAAAAAAATAGAAAAAAGCATTGCTTTGTAGCAAACCACCCACCAACTATTTCCTATTTACAACTAGAGACCCAACATACAAAACAGATAAGTGGAAGGGTAATTAGGAGAACGGATATAATTAAGTGTTTGGGGAGCATGGTGTCTGCTCTGCCCGTGTGTTTGGCTGCTCCAGGAAATGTGCCAGAAGAGAACGGAGGAAAAGCGTCATCTCTGCAGACAAGAAATAACGGGCAGGTTGTCTCTGCCTTCAGTAATGCTAAGATCCATGAGCTCTGAGTGGAGTTTGAGCAAGCCAGGATCTGCTGCTCACCTACCTCCCCCTACACCCCCTCCAGACAGCCTCAGGGACTGCCTGGCAGCTTCAGGTGCTCATGGCTGGTGGGTGCTGGCCACTGCGTCCCCTTTCCCAACACTGCAGGAGCTGCTGTGAGATAGTGTGTCTCCCTCTGAATGTCTGCATACTGACCATCTAGAAATGCCTTACAAAAGCTTCATGGTCACCTAAAGCAGCTATCTGGCCTACATCTAGCTTGTAAAAAATGCTTTGATGTCCCTTTTTTTTTCTGTTTTGCTTTTCTTTAAAGCTAAGACATAAAACTAATTGGAAAAGCAGACCTAACTTGTATCTGGATGTACTGCTCTTACACTGCCATTGTCTACTGCTACAGAAACTGGCAAAGGGAGTAAAGAAAGAAAAGCAGAATGAGAGCAATGCAGAGTACAGATTGGAGTGAGGGATTGACTTTGCCTTACTTCATTCCTGTGGGTCCCAACCTGAGAGTTGGTTTAATTTGTTCTTTTTTCAAATTAAAACTACACTAGAAGCGGTTCCCCTCCCCACCCCTCACCAGACCTGTGTTAGCCCACATAGTTTTGTCTTTACAAGTGGATGCAGGATGACCCAGGGCTGCATTTGGTCCCTGGACCTGGGCTACTGCTGGTGTAGGGGTCATACACCTTTATTATGTAGTGCTGTATATATATATGTAGTGCTGTATGTCATGTAATGCTGTATATATATATACACCTGCTCATATAGTGCCTATATCAGATCAGGCAGATCTCCTCTTGTACATCTGTCACAGAGCATCAGGAGAAGTTTGTAACTATCCTTATCCACCCTTGAAAACACATCCTCTCTATCCTCTTTCTATTGTGTTGGTATATATATCAGGTAATAAATTATAGGCACATTCATTATAGAGAATGGGGAAACACCACCTCAAAACTCAACTGGGGAACAGTCCAGGCAGACTGCTCTGTCTTTGAGGTTTTCCTATTGTTAGCAGGGGGATGGCTAAATGATCTTGTGGATCACAGGGCATTGTGGATGCCCCCCCTCCCTTGTAGTGTTCAAGGCCAGGTTAGGTGGAGCTTTGGGCAACCTGGTCTAATGGAGGTTGGAACTAGATCTTTAATGTCACTTCCAATTCAAACCATCCTATTATCCTATGATTCTATTATATCTAAAGCTTCCCTCCCTTCCCATTTGATTTTCTGTAATTCCATGATATGAGTTAATATCAGACCAACACTGACTAAGCACTGAAGAAATTAATGTAGAAGTACAAGTCTTGTCTATTGCTACTGGCTGTAACACCAGCATTTGCTCTTAGTAAATCTTGTTTGATGTAAGATACAATATGGATCCTATTATGATTCAAGTGGGTTTTGTTATTATCCTTGATATTCTCATGTTTTAAGTCTCACTAAAAGCAGAAACCATGCTAGTTCATACACTTCTGGGGCAAAGCGAGGAAAGTGATGGTTTTGGTTTCAAGTCTGTGGAGGAGAGCAACATCAGTCCTGGATCCCTGAAGATCACTGGCCCTGAAGTAGCTCCAAGCCTTCAGTGCAGCAGTGGATTTTTGGCAAGCCAGCACTCTGGTTCCAGAGGAGGGACACCAGCCCAGCCTGCTACATGCTACTGCTTTGCCTGTTCTCTTCTTCAAAAGAAGTTCTGCAGTAGTATTAATGCTCAAGTTTGTGTCTCTGCATATTGCAACTGAAAAAGGTGAGCAAAGGGTAACACCACAAGCATGACTCTCAGGGGCATTTTTTCCAGTGAAACGGTTAGCTTTCACTGACTTCATTATCTGCTGTAACGTGATTGATGCCTCACTGTGATGGGCATCCTGAAACACAGAGATGGGGCTCTGCTCATCTCCACATCACCTTGGTCAAAATGATTTTCACTTTAATCATGTTCATGTCTCAAGTCCATTTAAAATCAATCAACAACCACTGTGTCTTTCGGTCATTATTTCCATTGAGAGATCCTGTTATTACTCAGTACCATTCACCTTATTATCTTCTCCTATGCCCTTACAGCTAAAGATAACAACATTGTGATGCTTGAAACAATGCAGAAGCTCGGGAAGCAGGGTAGGAGGCACTGGTTTCAGCAGAAAAACTGTAGATACTTGCTGTGTTTCTGAAACAAAGGGTGTGCAGGCAGTGGGCAGTGACACCATTGGAATTAACCTGCAAGCAGTCAAACCTGCAGCAAAGTCCTGTGCAGGTATTTCCTATCTTTTTTCCATCTTCTGGACATATACAAGCTACAATTCACTGTAATGAGCTTCATGCTCTTCTGTCAAAATGGTTTGTGCTAAACAGAACACAAGTTGAAATGTTTTATTACATTTTTGAAACAAGGACTCTTGTGAAAGAAAATTGTTTTGAACTGTATTTAAAAGTGATTCAAGTATATCTGATTTTCAACGAAGCACCCAGAGCATGCCTGTACGATTATGTTTAACCTAAAAGTAGACTTTATCTCAAAAGCAGGTTTGTGTTTCTGTGAAGAAAATTTACTTCAGGTTGACCTGTGATGAATCTTTTCAGCTATTATATTCATCCAGAAAAAAAAAAAACCACAGCCAAGAAGTCAGTTATTTATAAAACCTTAATTTAATTTTCTTTCATGACTTGATCCTAATGCCCATTTGCACATAGACCTTCTGTTGACCTCTATGAAAGTTACACATGTAAAGGGAATGCAAAACCAGACTCGGCAGACAAAATTAGTGTTTTCCTAATTGCCTTAATTGGTGTTTAATTTTTCCGCTGTTTAGAGCCCAAGTTACTGACTTTTAATGGGAAAAAAAAAGAAATGTATGCTGGAATGAGAATGTAATCAGATAAGAAAAAATGGTTAACATTATATTACAGCTCCAGAAACGGAGCAATTGGTAAATGTGAATGTTTTCATTTGAGTTACAAATAGCACTGATTTCCATTTCCGTTGCCACTTCAGCTAATTTGCATTCAGGAAACCACATCCCAGAAGATGTGTAAAACATCTGCTTTGAGAACCTGAGTGTAGATAGCTAAGCCGTGTGCTGATCACCGCACAGAGACCTCCAGAGCTGTAAAAAGGAAGGCTAGATCCTCTGCATGAAGGACGGTGATTTGGGAGTTGCCCAGGGAAGGATCTGATCACGTTATTCATTAATTCAGCCTACAGGGGTGGCAGAAGAGACTCAAAACTGTCAGCAATGACACAATGAAGGTACAGGGAGTTTTGCAGATGAAACACGACAATGACTTTAGCTGGCTCCCCTTCTCTGCAGGTACTTCGGGAAGCTCCTTTTTCTCCTATTTTCTTTAGATTTTTCCTATTTTCTTCAGGTTTTTTTCAAAATTACTGCTTGCACTCTGTACATGGCTCTTTATGCTAAGCAATCTGAAACCCTTCAGGGCAGTAACCAGGTGCGACTTCACCTGTTACTGATTTACTGAGCCTAGAAAATCCACGTAACAAAACTTCGGTGAACCAGGAGGGTAACTCAGCAGCAGTAAATAATATTGGCCCATCCCTCCCAAGTGTATCTTTACTGAATTTTACCAACTTTGTTTAGCATGCAACACAGGCCTTCTGCTGGTAACAGGTACATCTGCTTCAGACCAAAAGGGTAGGGAACAAGTACTTCTTGGTGGCCTACTCCGCTTGTCTCGGTTCTCTGTAGCGAATTTTAAGTGGAGCTGGTGTGTGACAAAAATCACAGCTGACAAGAAGTATTTTTAGCCATGCAATCTCTCATCTGGATATCAATATACAGCACCTCATTCGGGGTTTGGATTTGTAACAGTAATGATTCTCCCAAGCATCTCCTTAGTCCTAATAAATTCAGGCTGCCTATCTGATGAGCACGTAATGTGACAAGTCTCTGCAGTTAAATAAGGAAATGCTGTTAAGTACCATTTTTGGCAATGCATTCGCTAGGTATGATTAAGATCAGTTACTTTCAGTACTTAAAGGTGGTGCTGCCACAATTATTTACAAAGCACTTTTGTGAAAATGTTCTTATCACTACTACATGTTCTATCACCATTCACTGAGACTATTTAATTTCTTCAATTCTATACCAAACATTATTAAATATGCCTAGATATCTATCCCAGGGCTGCTGCTGCAAAGAAAATACCCAGCTCTGAGTATATACAGGCATTTTCCTTCCATACACTTCCCTATATACATCCTTTTCATATAAACAGGCACTGGGAAGGATGTCTGATGAAACATGGGATTCTCAGAAACTGGCACATGACTGCTCTGACAAGGAGAAGTGGGGATGGAGAACATAGCATAATCCTTTCCTTCCCCATCCTAAGTGTTGGACAACTTGTGCTAGCATGCAGGGAAGCAACTCCTTTTGGTCACAATTCACACCTATGAACTCAGATCAGAGAGAAGCTTTTTCCCTAAAAGCAGCTTGAACCTTTCTTTTAAAAGATGAAAATGTTGCCTGTCGTGCCTTGAAAGCTGGTGTCAAGCATCATGGCAAAACTGGCAGCCAGGAGAAGGAGCTGCCAGGCAAAAAGAGCTCAGCACTTTGAGCCACGTCCATGTCAGAGTGTGCTGACTTGCTCTACAGGATGCCCCATAGGCATTAATGTCAGCACATGGGGGTTTGCACCGTACAGAAGGACTTCAGGGAACAGATTTACCTAATTCTAGCAAGGCCAGAGTAAACCCAGATGTGCTATCTCAATGTTTAAGCATAATAACTTGCAAAAACCTGGAAAAACTTCAATTGGAAACTCAAAAGGACTATGCAAAATTCAGAGCCTGGAGGCATAAAAAATCCCCAACAAAACAAAACAAACAAAAAACCCGACTTAGTGAAAAGGGAGCTTGGGAAAAAGTAGTGCATTTTTCTCCTCTCATTTTTTTTCTCCTTGAAACCCTGAAAAAACTTCATCTCAGTTGGACACTCAGCAAGGTACTCTCAACCTAAAGAACTACAACCTGGCCATGCAGCAGTAAATGTCAACAGGGGTTTGCAATGAGAAACACCGCTACTGACATTAATAATTGTGTGTTGTATCAGATGCATCCTCATCATGGTTTTACAACATAATCCTAATGAAGTACAGTATAATAAAATTATTAACAGCTTGCAGTTAAAGTATTAGAATATACTTATCATAAATTAACACTCGAGAATGGAATAGTCTTGGTTGCTTGAGGGCATTAGACATTTTGAGACTTTTCTACTAGCCACAGCTGTAACCCCAGAGCTAGAGAAACTGTGTCAGTGATTTCTATGGAACATCTGTGTCCATGATCTGGAAGTAAAACCCTGGGTAATTTATATCTCTGGGCTAAAGTCCAGTGAAGGAATTGTTAAGTAATCACTTCAAAAGCAATTTCCTTTAGTACAGGATGTCCATGAATTTTAATAGGTTCTAAGTATACAGTAGCGAGGATTTTGTTTCATGGTATGGTTTCCCTTCCCTGAAATTAAATCATTGCCAAATGTTCCTGAATGCACATTAATACACTTTATGACTTAAATGAATTTCTAGAAGCCAGGCTTTATGGGATGGGATCACCTCAGAGAGAATTATTCCTTTCTCTTAAAACACCACCAGTGATAATCTATAATATGCAGTTGGAAAACATTATTT
Source organism: Zapornia atra (assembly GCA_013400835.1). Classification (NCBI taxonomy): domain Eukaryota; kingdom Metazoa; phylum Chordata; class Aves; order Gruiformes; family Rallidae; genus Zapornia; species Zapornia atra. The sequence goes on along the minus strand of VZTU01027164.1, from coordinate 27,655 downwards.
TCTAAATTATTTCAGATACTTTCTACTTTTTTTCATTATTTCCCAACTGAATAGTTAGACCTCTGCATCACTGCATCCTGGTTTTCTGGAACTCCCCAAAGATTTGTGGTTTTGCAGGGTTGAGTTACATATTTTAATTAAAAAAAAAAAAAATCTCCTTTATTATTTAGGGATTATTTTGCTCCCCTGAAAAATCCAGTAGTAAAGTCTGGGTTTAAAAAAAAAAAAAAAAGGAATGCTTACAGTACAGGTTTTTGGACTTGTCAAGGCTTTGCTTTCACAAACCTGTGGACCAAAGGAAGCCTTCCAATGGTGACTTTCAGAACATACATATGAAACACAGATTTGTCTGACATCCTGAAAATGTTTGTTGACAATGCCAAATGAGGTCATTTTACTTTTTTCGCACTCTCACAGACACATCTATATATCTGTGTGCTTCAGACTCCTCCATCCTCCCAGTTGCTTCTGTCACTCTTCTCCGAATGTATCAATAGCTTCAGGGAAGGTGCTCAGCATCTGTTGAGCTCCTGTCACCTCACAGGCATGCAGAGCAGTTCATACAATCATAGAATTGTTAAGGTTGTAAAAGACCTCTAAGATAATCAAGTCCAACCGTCTGTCCAATACAATCATGTCAACTAAACCATGCCCAGGAGTGCCATATCTACACATTTTTTGAACGCCTCCAGGGATGGTGACTCCACCACCCCTCTGGGTAGCCTGTTCCAACACCTGACCACTCTTTATGTGAAGAAATTTTTCCTAATATTCCATCTAAATTTCCCCTGATGAAACATGAGATTATTTCCCCTCATCCTATTGCTAGTTACGTGGGAGAAGACACCAACTCCCACCTCACTTAAACCTCCTTTCAGGTAGTTGTAGAGTGTGATAAGGTCTCCCCTCAGCCTCCTCTTCTCCAGGCTAAACACTTGCTTCAGCCACTCCTCATAAGACTTGTGCTCCAAACCCTTTACCAGCTTCATTGTTCTTCTCTGGACCCACTTCAGCACCTTAATGTTCTTCTTGTAGTGAGGGACCCAAAAATGAACACAGTACTTGAGGTGCGGCCTCACCAGTGCCGAGTACAGGGGCACAATCCCTTCTCTAGTCTTGCAGGCCACACTACGTCTGATAGAATCCAGGATACTGTTGGCTTTCTTGGCCACCTGGGTACAGTACTGACTCATGTTCAGCTGTCTGTCAACCAACACCCCCAGGTCCTTTCATACCAGGCATCCTTCCAGCCACTCTTCCTGAAGCCTGTAGCAGCACTGCAGGGGGTTGTTATGACCAGCACGTGGCTTTGTTAGACCTCATACTATTTGCCTTGGCCCATTGATCCAGCCTGTCCAGATCCCTTTGGATTTGCTGGATTCCTGCTCTGCAAGGAGATGCCTCTGCATATACAGCCCAAAATTTGCCACACGATGTGGCAACCTCACATGTAATAATTTTTTTTAGGCTCCACATCATACTAAGCCTTGGTACACCTGTTACAGAATGACAGAACGACAGAATCACAGAATCACAAGGTTGGAAAAGACCTCTGAAGATCAAGTCCAACCAATCCCATCCTAAGCTAAACCATATCCCTAAGTACCTCATGTACCCTTTTTTTAAACACATCCAGGGAAGGTGACTCAATCACCTCCCTGGGCAGCCTGTTCCAGGCCCCAAGAACTCTTTCAGTAATTTTTTTTTTTCTAATATCTAGTCTGAACCTGCCCTGGCACAGCTTCTTGCCATTTCCCCTTGTCCTATCTCCTGTCATCCCTTCAGTTAGTTGTAGGTGGTGATAAGGTCTCCCCTTAGCCTCCTCTTCTCCAGGTTAAACAGCCCCATCTCCCTCATCCGTTCCTCCAACACAACAACTGTTGTCCTGGTTTCATGTTCCTACTGTGAATCTCTGCCTCACCTGAGCTTCCTCACATGCTGTGTCTTATCCTTTTCCAGACTGAACCTCATTTTGTTTTGTTCTTCCCATGTTTGTCACAAATCATCATCATTATTTGCCTGTGGTGCTTTAAGTCTACAAAAGAGATTGCCTGGGGCCCTCCCTATGTTACACTCAATATTTGACATGTTTCAAATTAAGTTGAATCAGAGGAATAAGTGCAGTTATCAGTGGTGTAACCCATGGATATACAAAGTATAAAGAAACCATCACCTCCAGCCTCCAAAGCATCTCAGAGTGTCTGATATCAATCAGCACCTTTGGAAGCCTGGGCAGAGGGAAGTTGTGCATGGTACAGTCAGAAAGCCGAGCGCTGGTGCACTCCATTAACTCCAGGATGTCCGCTCCCTTACCTTCTTTTCATTGGTTCTTCACCTCTGCTGTGCTCACCTTGTCCCGGTTTAGCTCTGCCTTGGGACTTCTTTTAATGCTCTGTTTAGTCCTTCATCCAGTTCATTAAATAAGGTGCTAAATAAACCTGCATGTAATACCTGTCTGAGCAGTAAGTTACCAAGCACCAGCTTGATACATTGATGTTTATCATTACCCTTTGTTTACAATCCAGGGAGTTTTCGTCCTAATCAAAGTACCTACTGAGACGATTATGAGAGTAATATTTCATAAATGACTCTACCTAGTGCATTGCTAAAATGTAATTATATTGGTGTAAATTATCAGAACTATTAGCAGAATTAGGCATGTTACATCTGCACAAGATCTGCTGCTGTTGCCTCTTTGCTTTTCTTCTCCAAAATTTGCCTATTTGAGGCAGATCCAAGATGTAGTGGCAACGGGGGAGCTTGGGCAGTGCATGGAGCCAGGAGATACTGAGGAGAAGATACAGGTGGGAGAGTTATAGCCTGCTGCATTGGATGGGCAAAGTCTACAGTAGACCTGACATCTGTGGCTCCTGCTTTCCTTTCACAGATCCTTGGGGTTTTCCTCCCCCAACATTCCCTCCATCACATGATGTGGGATGGGAGCTTATTGTCTTCCAAACATAACTGTCAGGGTCATTCTTCTCTTCCAGAGAAATCAAATTTCATTTGATTCTCTCCTCTTTTTCTTATGCATCTTAGAGCATGAGCTGCCTTCCTAGAGAGTTTCCTGCTCTTTGTGGTCAACTTCAGTTAACAGAAAGTTCCTGTAAGAGACCGACCCTTCAAGCATCATACATGGAGTTATAGGGTCTGCTTCACCACTCTTCATCCACTTCTTCCTGCTGCAAACCTTAAACAACTGTTGGAAGTCTCTCTCAGCAGCAGCTGTTTTTTGGCTGGGAAGCACATCCAGCTCCAGGAGCATCACTAAAGCTACGCAGGATTGATGACTTCTCCTAGGTACCGTCTCAGCTGTCTCGGGCTCTGCAGGGACTGGCAATGTGGCCACTCTCAATTAAATCCTACATTTGCTGCACAAATCCCACAATCCCCATATGCCCTGAATACACTGATTTTTTTTATGTTTATATTTTCCAGGAGTCTATGTCTGGTTTAGCAATTAACAGGTCTTTTATTAGATCTCGTTTACTTCCTAAATGCTCTTCTTTTTCTTTCTCATTACAGACATAGCCTTTTTAGAGTCAGATAAAACTCTTCTTCTGCAAATTTAATCCCCTCACCGATTTCTGGATGTTCTCTCTTTCTTGCAGCCTTTTTCAGACAGGAAGTGGCCTTCATTAAAATGTGTTATATTTTTCATTTGTCCCTTGATCTCTCCCAACTACATTTCTATTACGGTCCTTTCTTACACCTTTTCCTCAAAAGCCTTAGACAATTCTCTTGGTTTTGTTTTGTTTTAATTTGATTTGCTCTGTTTTGTTCTGTTCTGTTGTGGCAGGTTTTCTATAGTCTCAGTTCTCCTGTGCAGCCTATTAGTCTAGACCTGAAGATGAGGGCGGTGGGGAAGAAGTAAGGTAGGAAGCATTTCTGAGATCTCAGCCTTAAGCATGAACTTACACACTTCATAGAAGGAGCAGTGCCTTCTGGTATAGATTTAACAGTGCTACAGACAACACTATCTCCTGGCCAGTGTAAGCACTTAGTGTCCCACCTAGTGCCCTGCAACATCTGCACGTGACAGTATCACAGCATAAGACACATCTCCACTTTCATTCAACAAAAGTCTTTTGTGAAGACTTGCAAAACTACTTCTTAAATGAAATGGATCATTTTTAATTGAAGCAGAATGTACGAAATAATAATAAAAGCAAAGCCTTTTTAAAAGCATTTTCGGAATATTTTACCATCCAGCTTGGGCCTCAGTGTGGATCTGAGGCATGGATATATCTACTTAAGTGGAAAAGAAATGTCGGAAGGTCACTGAACTTACAGAAGTGTTAGATACACTGCATGAACCAAAAGCCTTTGCCGAAACATTACTTTTGCAGTCTCTGTTTCCCTGCTGATCCATTTCAGGAGGCAACAATTTTTCAGGATCCCTCCTGCTGCAATCAGGCTGTGCAGCCATCACTTGCCTTCCACTGTGTGACCGTGTTAGGCGACAGAAATCACTGGCTGGCAGGAGTCACAAACCCGCCCCACCACCACGCTGAGCTACCTACACTCAGTGCTAAGTGGCCATCTCTTCTACACATCAACTGAGAAAAGGTGGCAAAACTTTACAGTGTTGGAAAGGCTCAAGCTGGAGATCAGGAAATTGCTCTGAAATGTTTCAATTTTCATTACCTTGAAGTGTTTTGGGGTTGGGGTTTTTTTGTTTTGGATTCTGTAGGGTTGATTGTTTTTGCTAACTGCTAGTTAATCCGGAGAGAATAAGTACTTCCTACTGAAGGTGAGATGTACAGGTAAGATGTCCACAGAGTGGACTTATTAATCTAAACACTCTTGCATATGGTCAGCTGCATAACCCTCCAGGCTTCATCAATACTACTGAACAGATTTGGACACATACTCCTGATGTTGCTACTCCAGACTCCCTGGTCAATTAATGAAGCAGAAACCAGGGTTAATGGAACAAAAGCTTCCAAGGTCTGAAGGACCTGACTTGTTTTCTGCTTTCTGATATGGCATTTCATGACTGAGAACTGACTTTTGCCTATGCTGAGGCAGATGATGTCCCCACACCTCTGCTCTCTGAAGGCCTTGCTTGCAGAGCTATCACAGAAAAGCTGTAGTGCATTGACTTTGCATGTCCCTTTTCTGGATGTATCAAGTCTCACCAAACGGGGATCAAAGACTTAATTTTTTTACACAACCGATGAAATATTAGTACAGGCAAAGTCTGAGGTTTGTTTTCTTTAAACTAATTCATTTTACTGTTCCTTCCTCAATGTCTGATGTAGCAAATTTCATTCACTTCATACAAACTGGAAGTTAGATACTACATAGTTGAAAATAACAAGCCTCTTCAGCAAAGCCATGCTCTCCAATGGAAAGATTCCTCTTGCGTTACGTCAACTGTCTGAATAATCTAGCAAGGAAAAACTGTTCAGTTCTCATAATTTAAACCAAATAAGGATTGAAGCAGTTTATTGATTTGTTAACAACACACAACTCACTGGCAATACATTGGGGATCAATATCAGTAATGCAACAGATAAACTGTGTCTCCTACAGAAGAAAGGTCCCTCCACAAGCTCCTCTATATGTACCCTGAGTGTGGGTCCCCAATTGTTGCACCCCATACCATCACACCACCCACTGAGCACAAGCTCCATGGGTCATCCCATGGAGATGATGGTCTGTTTGACGTAGGTGGAGTTTGCAAGGCTGGCAGGGAGGATTCTGGCAGTGTCAAAACAGGTGTGACTATTGCTGGTTACCCTCCAAGCTGTCTCCCCTCCAATACCAATTTTCACACTTGCTTCATACTCCTTTTCAAGCTGACACCTCCTTTGTTTCAAATGTCTCTTTGAAGTTCCTCACTACTGTTTAATCCATTCATGGTCTCTCTTACCCTTTAACACCATCAGCTGAGTTCTGATATCATAGAATCATAGAACGGTCTGGGTTGGAAGGGACCCCAAGGATCATAGAGCTCCAACCCCCCTGCCACAGGCAGGGCCACCGACCTCCAGGCCTGGATCTACACAAGGTTACCCAGGGCCCCATCCAACCTGGCCTTGAACACTTCCAGGGACGGGGCATAACCTCATCTTTAACATGATCAGTTAACAAGGGCAGATGTCCTCCAGACAGCTTTGTGTATTCGATACACGCAGGCGTGTGCGTGCACACACACACACACAGAGACACTATTTACCTTACACTCTTGTGCTACCAGGTGTTGTTTTTCAGGGCATTTGCCAAGGGTGGGCTGTGCAAGCACCTCCACAGTTATTTCTAAAAGTGTTGTGAATGTTCATCTCTTCCCTCGCTATTTTTTATCGTATAATGCAGTTTGCAGTTTAGTTTGGCATCTTTGCAGAGTCTTGCAAGTCCACACACTCTCACCTGCACACTTGCTTCTCATTTAAGCAAAATCAGCAGCGCTGCCACTGAATCACAGATTGTGTGCTGTAGCTTCTGACAATGACACAGACAAAAACCATTGTGGCCATGCCCAGAGCACTGTGGTACCACACTCCTGGTAAGACATACAGTACGGAGGCCGTACTATCATACATCAGTTTTGTTGCAGCCTATCAGAATGAGCAGAGAGGAAAGCTGAGAAATCCTTTGCTTCCACGTTTGCCCTTGCTGTTGATGGACCACGGTACAGTAAACACAAAGCCAGTGCAGGCTGTCAAACTCTACTGATACCTCCTCAGCAGATTAAATGGACATTTAAAGTAGTGGAGGGATCTGCTCCAACTTCGGGGAAACAGCAACTGCACCTGGCCTTAATAAACCATCGTCTCCTCCTTCCTATGAAGAACCTGGGACATAAGAACTAGCCCGTGTCATGAGCACATTGTATGTCTCTTCCATCCAAGGTATTTACAAAGTACAGCTATGGCACAATGGATCAAATACCAACTTGTTTTGGTAACAGGCCCTGATAAGTAGGAAGAGCAGCAGCCTGAATGAGGAACAGCCTAAGGGAAGGGGGGCGGGGTGGGGGACCTGAAGAAAACAGCCAGCTATTATCCGCAAAATGGGAACATCAAAGCTCCAAACCAAGTTAAACAATGGTGTTACCAAGACCAAAAGCTTACTATCCAAGGGTACTAAAGAATCAAACAGACTTTCCTGAAGAAAGAGAAAGAGGTAACTTGCCAGCGACTGCTTGCAGGAAAACTATCAGAGACACTGAAAAGAGCAAGTTATATGATGCTTTGCTTGGGGAAATCTTGGAGGAACCTAAATTTTAGGAAGAAAATTACTGATCTGGCAAAGAAGGGCTAAGACAAAGGCTCTTCTTGTTTTAATCTCATTCTCCCTGCTTGTTACATTTCTATGAATAAATAAATCACAGTAGTAGAGGAAGAAGTTGTGCTGGGTTGTCTCAATACCATAAAACTAGGGTATGATGCCAGTTTTGAAAAGGACTCTGAGCAAGCTCCAACGGACTCTAGGTCTGTAATCTTGATGCTTCTACAAGACAAATTAATTGAAAACATAATGAAGATTAGAACTAGTGGACACTTGGATAAAAATGGTCTATTTGAGGAGAATCAGCAAGGTTTTTGTGAAGAGAAATCTTCCCTTATGAATAAGTTGTTTGAGGCATTGAAGAAGAATATGAATGGAAGAGATCAAGATCATCCTATCTTCTTGGATTTCCAAAAGTCTTTTGACTCAGTTCAGTGCCAAAGATCATTTAGGAAAGTAGGCAGCCATGTAGCAATCAGGAAAGTGCTTTTATTGATGAGTAGATGGTAAAGAATTAGGAAACAAAACTGAGGAGCAATTGGTCAGTTTTCAGACTGGAGGGAGACATGTGGGATCATTTTGCTATTTGACATAATTTGTGATGAGCTGGAAGAGGGGGTTGGTAACAGGCTGTTGTGATATTTCTTATGAAACTATGTTACTCAGGGTTGTAAGGATGAAGGAAAACAGACGTCCTACAAGAGTGAGTGACTGGGCAAGTCATAATGGCAGATGAAATTTGTCATAGGCAAATATAAAAGGATGCACTTCAAAAGAAGTCTATCGAAACCGGACATTCCATGGGTTCTGAGCTGAGTGAGATCCTGGACTTAGAATGGATTGTCCCATGAAAAGGGACAGTCCTGTCATAGTTCTCAGCTGTGGTCAAGCAGATAAGGAAATCAGGAAAAAGCAGTGGACATCCTCATGCCACTGGACAAGTCCTTGGTTTGCCTCTATCATGCTCTCCGCATCCCAATAAAGTTTTAGTAGGAAAGGAAGAAGACAGTTCAAAGGTGTGAAATGACATTTATATACAGCAGCTAAGGCCCTCCACACTGAAAAAGAAATCGTGTATAAAATTACTTGTTCATGGAGAGAATGGTTGGGGATCAATTGTTAATTCTTTTTTACAATGCAGGAGGGAGCAGCAAATGAAGGTAGTAGGAGCCAGAAAAAAAAAAGACAAAGCAGAAAAGCTAGTCACTTATACAAAGGGGAGTTGACAAAAAATGTGGATGTTAAGAGTTTATCTGTTTAAAGTTTCTAAAAGTTTCTAAATAAATACAATGTATGTCTCAGGAGGCCTGTGACCTGAACATGGTTAGCAGTTGACAGAATATTGGAGTAAAAAATATCTGGTTGTTCTAATTTTACATTCTTCCCTAGGTGCCTGTTTACTGATACTGCTGGAGATACGATACCAGCCTCAATGGACTTCTGGTGTGACCCAGTTCTTTCATTTATGTCACAGGGAAGATCCAAACTCTAGTGGGTGGCTGAAAGTAATCAGGATTATGGAACAGTGGATGTTTCAACATGCTAAACCAGCCAGAACTGGGGTGCTCAGAAGTATGCAATTAACTGCATGTCTATCATTGAAAAGAAAAGTTTACAAAGAGTTTGAATGTGTCTTCTGCTTCTCCACCTCGAGACACAGCATAGCACAGTTGTCTTTACTGGTAAAATAAAATGAAAGCAGGTTCACCTCTCTAAAACTAACCAGAATTAAAAGTACAATTACATTTCTGGTACCACTTAAGATCTGGGAATATAAGAATCAAGAAAGGAGGATTGGCTGCCTTTCTGGATGTATTCTGCAGCATTAAATATACAGCTGGTGTAAAAAAAAAAATAGGCAATAACAATTAACAATTTTATAGCAAGTATTTTCTGGAAATGCTATAAAAATGGCAGTGTGGGGTTCCAGGTGTGTTACTCCTAACGACTTGTCTCCATAAGGAGGTTATTTCACACAGAGCTGAGATATGCTCAGCATTGCAGATTAGATACTCTGGTCTATGCAGTCAGCTACATCCTCCTGCAGTTAAATCACTGATGCTCTGCAACAGAAATATCCTCCTAAGTAAAATTTCAGCACTCAAGGCAGATATCTCAGAGGTGCATGAGCTGCAGGTGGACCCCTACACATCACAGAATTCCCCCTGGGGCCTGTATTAAGAATATATGTAGCAAAAAATCCGGCAGAAGCTACTCGAATTCTGGGTCTTTGTGGACAAGCACAAAAACATCCATGGCTGTAGCTGACAAAGATGATTTTCAGGATTCACTTTATGTATCTTACTGGACTTGGTGTGATATTTAGAGGAAAATAATTATTTTTTTCATAAAAATGCTAATGTATGAAAATTATTATTTTCACAGTGTTATCTTACAGAACTACCACTATCAAACGTTCTCATTAGCAGTAGTTTTTTCTACAATACATGTGTATTTTTTTACTTTCCGACTCTGGCAATATTTCATTCAACATCACCCACCACTATGGAAAAAAACCCATAAACAACACTAACTGCTCTTCCCAAAAACATGGAAACATGGCATCCCTGCAGGATCAGTTCTGCAGAGGCTGTAGTACAGGAAGGACTTGAGGGTTGTCCTAGAGCAGGACCATTTTTTGCTACATGACTGTAAAGAAGGGATGGTCTAGAAGATGCCTTCACATCTTGTGTTGCTGCCCTAAATAGAGTGTTTCAATTCTTTAGAGGTCTCTGATGACTATGCTGCTTGGGAGAGCAGCATAAGTGAGAGGGACCTGGGTGTCCTGGGGGACAGCAGGATGCCCATGTACAGCAATGTACCCTCATGGATAAGAAGGCCAACGGCATCCCGAGGTGTATTAGAGGGGGTGTGGTTAGTAGGTCAAAAGAGGTCCTTCTCCCCTTCTGCTATGCCCTGGTGAGACCACACCTGGAATATTGTGTCCGGTTCTGAGCCCCTCAGTTCAAGAAGGACGTAGAACTCCTTGAAGGAGTCCAGTGCAGGGCCACCAAGAGGATTAAGGGAGTGGAACACCTTCATTATGAGGAAAGGCTGAGGGACCTGGGCCTCTGTAGCTTGGAGGAGAGGAGACTGAGGGGTGACCTTATTAATGTTTATAAATATGTAAAGGGTGAGAGTCAGGAGGATGGAGCCAGGCTCTTCTCAGTGATGGCCAGCGATAGGACAAGGGGCAATGGGTACAAGCTGGAGCACCGGAAGTTCCATGTGAATACAAGGAGAACCTTTTTCACTGTGAGGGTGACAGAGCACTGGAACAGGCTGCCCAGAGAGGCTGTGGAGTCTCTTTCTCTGGAGACATTCAAAACCTGCCTGGATGTGTTCCTGTGTGATTTAGTCTGTGTGACCCTGCTCTGGTAGAGGGGTTGGACTAGATGATCTTTCAAGGTCCCTTCCAACTCCTAATGTTTCATGATTTTGTGACTCTATAGGAACTCCACATTGACTTTACTCTTCTGTGAAACCCAGATCCATCCTGGCCAACTTCAGACATGCCACTAGAGCACTAATATTCCTAATAATGCAGAACAACAGCAACCGACCATGAAGCAGTTCATTCATCCAAGCTACAGATGGTTTGTTTTTTGCAGTCCTGCCTGAGGTGTTGGAAGGAACTGAACTGAAGAATGTAATTTGCTGGTAAGTGTGAAGAGGGTTAGTGTACTATATAAAAAGATAAACTTGGTTGCTCTCCCTGTTTTGGAAAAGCATTTGCTGGCACTTCAGTTTGCATGGTGTTTATCTGAGAATTATATGAAAAATGACTTGGTTTATAGTTTCCAACTGGACTTAGGAGTCATGTGGGCATCTATGGGCTTGCACAGAAACATGACTTTAAGTGTTTGAAGAAGAGTATGTGGAAAACCAAGCACACGACAAAGCACATGTGCCTCACGCTTCAGCAGCTCATGAGTAGAAATAGTATTCAAACTGGACATTAACAGATATGTGTGCACTGAGGGTGCAAGCAAAACGAGGTGGGACAGGTCATTCCTTGAAGAACAGATCTTCACCTGTCCCAGTTATTGCTAGACTGCTGGATCTAGCACAAAAATGTTGTCCTGCCATTGCAAAGTAGAGGTATTCTGCAGGTAAGACACACCAGAGAAGAGATTCTTCTTCCTACATGGTATATGTTTTCTGCAGGTAACGACTCATGTCTGGAGAGCATATGAACAGTAAAACTGTCACCTGAAGTGACAATGTTTATTGGCTCATAAGAAATTGCCCAGTACATGAATTTTTAGAAGGGGGGAACTGATTTATAAATTATTGCATCGTCACTTATCATTATAACACCAACCTTCCATATCTTTTTGTATTGATTTAAGTTAAAATTGGTCTGCAAACCTATGACTGAGTTGTATCCATGGTTGAGTTGATGAGACACTGAAGATTATATGGTTATGTGAATTAAGAAAAGAAGCAAAATGATTAAGAGAGTAGCCTCACTAAAACAAGGCTCTTGCACAATAAAATTTAACACTGGACAATTATGTCTTAATTTTACAGGGTTGTTTGAAAACAAAAAGTGCTGTAAAATGCATTATGGGGCTGCATGTTTGTTATGTCTTAATTACATTCAGATCAAACACACTCCTTTTCTCAATGAGATGTGTTTTGCCAACCATGAAAATTCTGCCTGCCTTCTAAAATCCTAGAAGCTTCTCTTCTCCTTATGTCTGCTTCAATGCCTATGGAAAGTCAAGGCTTAAAGTAATTCAAGATCTGTCAACCCTAAGATCTTCCAGATGTGCTTTTTCAAAATTTGTGCATGACTCCAGGTCCCCACATTGGTGATCACTGTGTTGAGAGTGCCCCTGAGGGATTCAACACATGTGGTGTTAATGATATTATGCATACAAGGTGCTTGCAGGACTGAAATACAAAAAAAGAGAGTGCTTCTGTCACAGAACAGGTAGATCTGACCGTATGTGCACAGGGGAGTGATTTCTTGGGTATGAGGAAGGCATTTTTACAGATCTGCTTTCCAGACTGTGATCACATTAGAATTATTTTTGACCATATATCAGAATAATGTACTCTGATAAACTCTGTAAAATTAATGAAGCTATAGTAATGGCAGGTAGAGCAGCAGCACTTTGCTGTTAAATTCTCAGCGAGTGTTTAATTACAGAATTAGGGACTTCATAGTTAGAATCTGACCATTCTCCTGCTAGTTTAAGTAGAGTCTCAAGGGCTTTGGAAAAAAGTGATTTGTGGGTTAATGAAGTATAAATAATTTTTTAAAATAATAAACTACTAAGGCTCCTCTGGAATAAAAGATGGCAGATCTTTTCTAGAAGGAGACAAATTATTATTTTCAATGAATCTATATGGTAAACTGATTTGTTTGCTGTGACCTGCTTTTTTAAGTGCCAGATACCTTGTTCTGTGTGATGGTAGTCACAAAAGAGACACAGCTATTATAGCTCCTCCACAGAGCCTTAAAAGCATTTATTCTAGCTCTTTCTTTAACCTCAGAATTAGTTGTTTGCTGAGAAAGTATGTCTTGTTCACTGTGGGATCATAGAATCATAGAATGGCATGGGTTGGAAGGGACCCCAAGGATCATAGAGCTCCAACCCCCCTGCCACAGGCAGGGCCACCAACCTCCAGGCCTGGATCTACACAAGGGTGCCCAGGGCCCCACCCAACCTGGCCTTGAACACTTCCAGGGACGAGGCATCCACCACCTCTCTGGGCAGCCTGTTCCAGCACCTCACCACTCTTTCTGTAAAAAACTTTCCCCTAATATCTAATCTAAACCTTCCTTCCTTTAGTTTGGTTGGAGTTTTACTCATTGTAAGCTGGCGAATCAACCACATTTCATATTCCTTTTTTGTTGGATGCCTCCAATACAGGAAACAATATTGGTTTAATCTTCCTCAGTCAATAAATTCCTTTCTAATTTTGCCTTCTATGTTCCTGAGGGTTTTGTTAAGAGGTAGCCATTTCTGAAACTAAATGGGCAGTAAAGGTAAATCCTGTATTGGCTTCCTGAGTACAAAAATTGAGATCTATCTGGAGCACTGGATGGTTGAAACACTAAGCAGATGGCTTGGCAGCTTGGCAGACTCTAGGTTTGTACTCCATCAGTCTACCTCCATAAATTTTTTAAGCTTATGCTAGTTTATACCAAAAGACATCAAATAGAAAATGTTGACATATCATTGGTGTATGCGAGCAGGAGGCATCAGCATCACTTTGAATTTGTTACTTAACACTCATGGAAGATAAGTCACTCTGGTACCTTCAGGGTAGGCCAGGGAGCCAGAATTTCACTACTTCTCTCACAGAGTGCTGCTGTCTACATCCCTGCATAATTCTGCACCTGTGTGCAATGAGGCTGAGTCAGTTCTACATAGATACTCAGCTTTAAACTTGCCTGTTGACTTCTGTGGGACCAGACATATTTCCAGGTATCTCTGACACCCTGACTGCATTGACTTCCCCAGGAAAGCTTGTGTAGAGCACTGGTAAGGTTGTGTAGAGCTCTCTGCAAGAGAATGCAGGAGACTACTGGCAGTATTGCTCACTGTTAAGCGAAGAAAAAAGTCCTTAAAATAAAGTTGATAATCCATGGTAGGCAAATCAGAGTAAGAAGAAACAGAATCTTCAGACTTTTAGAGATGTTTAATCAAAGTAACACTTTCCAACACTTTGGCACTCAAAGTTTTCTTAAGAGTGAAGCCTTTATCAGCAGGATTATAAGAAACAGTTGGTGAGACAGAAAAAAAATCAGTTAATCATAATCACACAATGTAAGAATAAATTAATAAGTTCCCTTTAATCTTAGCTTTTAACAAATCTTCCAACCAAGGAGATAATAAAGCTTTGCCAAGACTACAGTACCTACATCTTTATATTTTTTTATATGCTGGCAATACAATGAGCCACGGTGATAAAAAATTTACAGCATACCAATAGATTTTTTTTTTCTACATTTCTTTTTGACTCCTGTAATGCCAGGTGAAAAAAAATAGGGTTCTTTTACTTTTAGGCATGTAAAACATTTTAATCTCTTCTGTAACAAATCTCAAGTATGCTTCTAACAGAGATGAGAAACCTGGCACTGAAGTGAAGTTAGTTATGGCTTAGAGAGAAATGGGCCCACCGCTGATGAAGGTTGTTAACACTTCCCTTGGGTGGTAAGTTGCCAGCTTCTGTTAAGGAAATTGCAGTTCTTGACATATTCTCACTAACTCTTTGTTGCCCAGTTCTTAACTTTCTCTTTCTGGTAAAACTACTGGGGAGGTAGGTCACTGCGAGATAAACTTCAAGTTCCCTGGCTGCCTCAGGTATCCTCTGATCTCGTCAGTGTGGTCGTGACACAAATCCAGATGCACAGCTAATGGAAACCGGAGACATCCTTGAAGCTGAGGCCACAAATGTTCATGGTGATTTTCTGAAAACAGTTTTGGATCTTCAGGGCATGAAACTCAGCCTGGTTTTGCTCAGATACCTAAGGAGAAAGGAGCACACTAAAGTCTGTCAGGGTATCTTTTTAATAGGATACTAAGTGTGGCATAAAGTGATCTTAAATAGATCTGCACCCAGAAAAGCCCCATGAATCTGTGTCAGTACCTCTGAGGGGGACATGGTGATGCAGGATTTAACAAAATGCCAGTTCAATATACTAGACTATATCTTAAAGGTTCAAGCCACTTTGGGATTGTCGTTTGTCAGGCAAGCATCTGAAATCCTGCTCCTTTCAGTTTGCATTGTTTCATAATGGCTCTTTTTGCAACAAAATCAGATAAGAAAAAAAATATCATTACATATACCTTTAAATTCCTTGGCCCAAATTGTCTCCTGTCATGGATTTCATGCTAATGTACCACAGGTAAAAACAAAACAAGATCTTGACAAAGAGTAACCTGTCCTTCATTGATGGGACAGGTAGTAGAAGACTGAAGAGTCCTATTTTGTTAAATAGATTTCAGGAAAAAAGCCAAGTAATAAAGGTCTCAGTATGCAGTGGTCACAAATACTCGTGACAGCCTCATATTTTTATTTTGAAAAGCCCTTCACAACAGGCACTTTACTATTTACATCTTTCAAATTACAGAGCAGGACACTCAAGCTCTTTGTCATCCAAATATTCTTAGGGAATCATCAACCAAAGTGAAGCCCAAAGTCATCTATCTTTTTGTATCAGAATAATTAAGCATTGAAAAGCATTAATAATTTACAAAGGAGACTACATGGACAAAGTGATCAAAGTAACACAAAGACTCCAGCGTGGGAATTAATTCCTGAAAGCACCTCTGTTTCCTTGGGATTTTAATGTCCCTTTCAGAGGTTTTTTAATTAAATCCTGATGCCCTTACTCATTATTTCTACAATCAAAAAGACAATGGTGGTTTTGCCTCAGAAGAACATCAGATATAGTTACTGACTGAAGAATTCTACATGTCAAACATTGTTCTCCCTAAGGTGGTCCCTTCCCACAGCTGGAGGTTCACCCTCCCCGTAGTACTAGTGGGCTGGATGAGGCAACTGAACAAAACTGTATATTTTAAAATTTGTTTTAAGCTTGATTTAGTTGCTTATACCTTCAAAACTAGCCCTGCCAGCACAACTCTAGGGGAACTGCCTGGTGGAGTAAAGGCAAGGGATGGAGAAGATGGCAGTGCCCTAAGACACCATTGCACCATAGCATCAGACACGTGCCCTTTGACTATAGAATCTTTAATTAACACACAGTTTGTACTACTGCTCCTCTAAGTTATGATGATATATGCAAACACATTGCTGAATTGACTGCCAGGCCAAGTAAGAGTAAGCTGGCTGTATCACTGACTTCAGAGTACGAGCTGGTCAGAAACTGCTGCAAGTAGTCTCCAGTCTGTCAACCTGACTGAGTGGAGTTACCAGTGCTCCTCAGACAAAGATAGGCTCCTCTGATCAAGGGATACTTTTGATGTTGAATAAAGTAGTTTTAAATTAGTATGCATATAGCAGAAAAATCAAGATTTAGTATTGCTGTTTAATTCTGTTAGATAGAACGAGCTGCAGTACCTGGAGAACAGCTTTTGCATTAGCATTACATTGATTTCAGCATCAAACTAAATACTATAGCTGAATCCATGCAACATTTTGCTGCTGAAAGAGAATTTTGGCTTCTCCCTCTTTCCTATGCAGCACCCACATGACGACCCTGAGTGCATCACCACCTTCACCCTGCTTCCAGGGGTATGGCTGCCTGTGCTTATGGCCAATTTTGATATGGGGCAACTGCCTGACTGTGAAGAGCTAAGTGAGAAAGAGCTGAGAGATACCTCTTTGGAGTCAACTACCTTTTGCTTGGGACAGACTTTTAAGGTGATGCTTTTTGCCTTGGTTCTTGCCAGAGCTCTGCTGTAGCCATGCCTATGCACAGCAATGCATCTCATTGCCTTGGCCACAGACCATTGATTTAACTTCCCGGCTTCACCTCAAGCCCTGCCCAATCACTAGGGATTTGGCTGGTGATCTGGGCTCTTGGCTGAACACAGCTACCATCACAGAGTCTGTTCTGCTACCCCCCTCAGGCACTGTGGGACATGGCTGTGGGGTCTCTGCCCTGCCTGCCCTACTGTCACCTCAGCTGCTCACTCCTTGTGGCACAGCCCTGCTCCCACTGCTCCCCAAGCATCCCACTGAGCTGAAGGAACTCATTGCTCTGGCAGTAAGCAAGTCACAGAATCACAGAATCACAGAATGTCAGGGTTTGGAAGGGACCTCTGGAGATCATCTAGTCCCTGCCTGCCAGAGAGGATCACTTAGAGCAGGCTGCACAGGACAGCATCCAGGCGGGTTTTTAATATCTCCAGAACTCCAGAACCCCTCTGGGCAACCTGTCACAGTGCTCTGTCATCCTCACAGTAGAGAAGTTCCTCCTCATGTTTAGGTGGAACTTCCTATATTCAAGTTTATGTCCACTGCCTCTTGCCCTGTCACAGGGCACCACTGGAAAAAAGACTGACCCCACTCTCCTGGCATCCACCCCTCAAGTATTTATAAGCATCGATAAGATCCCCGCTCAGTTTTCTCTAGGCTAAACAGTCCCAAGTCCCTCAGCCTCTCTTCATAAGAGAGATGTTCTACTCCCCTAATCACCTTCATAGGCCTTTTCTGTACCCTCTGCAGTGGTTCCTTCTGCTTCTTGAATTGCACATAATATTCCAGATGATACCTCACCAGTGCAGAGTAGAGAGAAGAATCTCCCTCAATCTGCTGGCCATACTTTTCTTGATACCCCTCAGGATGCCATTGGCTTTCTTGGTCATGAGGGCACACTGCTGGCTCGTGGTTAACCTGTTGTCCACCAGGACCCCCAGGTATTTTTCCACAGAGCTGCTTCCCAGCAGGTCAGCCCCTAACCTGTACTGGTGCCTGGAGTTATTCCTCCCTATGTGCAGGACCCTACACTTGCCTATATCGAATTTCACAAGATAACTCTCTACTCAACTCTCCAGCCTGTCCAGATCTCGCTGGAGTCACCTTTATGTCAGACCAATTCTCAGCTGAGCATTGTTACTACAGCAAATTATTGTCATAACATATCACATAACATTGACAACACAACCTATAAAATTAACGGCCATACATATCCATGACCTGGCTCTCCTCTGATATTCCAAGATGTAGGACAACATCTGTGGTGGCATTAGATGGGCAGCTGGTTTTAGGACAGCTGACAAACCTGGACTGCTTCTGCCATAGCTGACTTCAAGGAAGGGTCTTGCAGCCAATCCAACAGCTCAGCATAGCCAGCAAGCTATTAGAAAAGAAGGGTCAGATAAGGTAAGTCAAGTCTGCTAACACCCAGAAGAATCTGACAGACAGTACAGCTATTGCACTGCACTATAACAAACACCTCTGTTTTTCACTCTGCTAACTGCCTGAGTTCACACTGAGACAGTGATTAATTATATCATTTGCCACCTTGATAGCATCTTTAACTCTGTTTTTAGTAACCGGGCTATACAATGCTAAAAATACGAGGCCTCGGTGATGTGTTTCTACATTCAAGGTGTATTCATCTTTAAGCCAATTAAAATTTGTGTTCATTTTGCTTAATGAAGAAGCCACATTCCTGTAGAAAACTAACCTTTTCTGAAGGACCCCGTGTCAGGACACGAGAACAGCGAAATGAAAGCATCTGTATTTCAGCAAGAACCTTTCCAGTAACGAGGGGAAAAAAGATTTGCTGTTTCCTCTGCTGGGGTGGGTCATGTTGCTTTCTCAGCTTTGAAAGTAGAGCAACTCAGAGAAGGGCGGTTATCTCTCCATGGCAAAGGGGCTCAAAAAAGCTGCAATTGCTTATAATATCCTCTTCCCTTTATCAGCCAGAGTGCTAACTGGAGCCTGCACAGGAAGCAGCATAAAAGCTAGCAGAAGTTAGTGAAGCTGCAACATCAGAACTCATGAGAGGATTTAGAGACAACAGAAGTAGTGTTGGATAATAAAAAAAAAATTTAAATGCTAGTCTCTGAACCTCAAAGTTGCAGAGTTGGTCTTGCCTTACCTTGTACGCTAGGTTACCTACTTCGGAGCACCTGGAGCTGCCTGTGATCAAACATGGGCAACGTGAGTGCACACATGATACTTTACCTATTTTACAATTACTACACTTTTACACACTTCACTGACAGAAAGGGAAGTCTAAAGTATCAAGTATAAAGATCCCAACCATTCTCTCTGGCATTTTCACAGCCACCCTTCAAACATCTCCAGTCTGAACACAGGAGGCTGCTCACTGCAAAAAATGCTAGGAGGAAAACCAAAATAGATAATGAGGTTCACTGAGAGTAGAGGACTAGAAAGGAACTGTAAAGGAACTGTCCTCTCCTGGGTGAGGACTTTTACATCACACTCAGACCTTCTATTTCACAAAAGGTTGGTGCCTTTTCAGAGAGATGAAACCCAATTGGAAGGTGTCTCAGCCCTGTATAGATAATTATCATGAATGAAACCAATTTGTCATGTTGAAATGCAGTTTTGTGTCGCATTACAGAGATTTCAGACAGAAAAAGTGCATCCAGTTCAGGTTTTAAATTAATCGTTTCACTGATTTACAAATGTTAAATGATCTGAGGTATCCACACTGTGCCTAGAATGGAAATAAGGTTAGAATCTTTCAGACTAGCCACACATACAGTTCAGGAGATGTAAATTCCTTATTTTAGTCATGAATATCCAAAATCAGTGTCCCAGAGAGCTTCATTCCTCACTGAATGCTGACCAAATATGACAGATATCCCTTCTTAGGCAAACAGCTAAATAAACATGTGAATGTGACAATCACTAGCTGGCACTTTTTACCAATTTTAAATGAGTTGGTTTGGTTTCAAAGTGACAGTCATCAGGGGAGAAAAATGCTTTGTAGCTCTACAAAACATCACAGCATGCTCCCCCAACATGGAGCTATTACTTCAGGGAACAAAAACCACCACAACCCCCCTACTTCACAGCTAGGTAGACCTACACTACATTGCAGTCACCGCAGTTTATACCAAAAAGACTACAGGCTGTATAGACAAGAAGGGTAAAGAGGACTGATATTGGCTCCTGCCTTTGTTCCTCAATTGAGGAAATGAAGGATTAATCCTAGATCCTCAAAGAAGATTAATCATTAATTCAATGGAAGTGTGGGACTAATTAGCTCTGAGGATCGAAGCCAAACTGATTTGCTAAAGGTCATCAGCAAGTCCATGACCACTGCAGAAAAGGAACTTAAATCTGATAAATACAAATCCAAAACTACAACCAAACATTCTTCCTGACTTCTGCCTCCAGCATTTAGGAAAGCTGATGGGGCCACTTGATGATAACCTCTCTGATACTTTCAATGCAGGAACACAGTTTACTAAGAGGTGAGACAAACTGAGGATTTGCAAAGTAATGGTCACCCTGCAGTCACTGTTCTTTAAACTGTCCTTAAGTGTCCAGTGGTTTGTGCCTTGGGGGGTACAGGCTAAGCTACCTCACATTTGCTGGGGGGTGAAAACATTCTCACAGGCTCCCCCAGCAGAACAGCTACCATGGTGTAAACTTGTCTTGTGGTAACTTGTTCATGCAGTCACTCCGACTAAATTCCAAGGATTAGCAGAACATATGTACCATAGGTGAAAAGTGGTCACCTCTTTTTATTTTATCCCATTTTCTGGTGATAAAGTATATTAATTTTAATTTTTTTTCCTTTTTTTTTGTGCATGTCTAGTTTTGAATATGAAATAGGCTTAGTGCAATTCTCTGACAGGAGTTCTGTCATTGCTAAGCTGATTAGAAACCCAGGAGCAACACAGCTGAGCTCTATTATAAGCTATCAGTAGCAATCACCACTGGGAATTACTGTGTGCTCCTGAAGAACAAAATTCATTTTAAATCAGAATGAGAGATGTGGGACAGTCAAGGAAGCTTGGAAGGTGACTGGGTAGTGTTATCAGTTAAATGGATTTTATAAAACATCAGTTTTTCAAAGCTTTACTCACTAACATGGTATAAGACCAGGCCCTCAGGGATCCTGCATCTCATCAGGGGCAACACTTGGCAGCAAAGAGGGAGCTAGGCTATAAATCCTTCCTGATGGCTTGGTTCCTGCACCGAGTGCAATCACTGAACTTTTCAGAGTACTTGATCACGCAGCTGGCACTCCCCAAACAAGGGCAGCAATAAAATGCCTCCGACACGCATTATCAAGCAGCATACCAAGCTGCTGCACCAGCAGAACCCCTGGCATACATCAAAGCAGTGAAGGTTGCATTCAGCTGATGAGGAGCTTTCTGAAGTTGAAGGACATTCTTTGCTCTCCCCACTGATGTCTGACATCATCATCATGATTTGTGTCTGATGCAGGCCAGCTCTGTGCCAGTGCATGAGCGTGGGAGCTGGCAGAGAACGTGCCAGTAGCTCTGTTACAGAAGCCATCCTGATGGCTCCCTTCACTGGGTGGCCACGTGGAAGCGCATGGTGGTGTGGCATGGCAGGTTAGCAGGGCGATGAGCACAAGCTTCTGCATCTTTACACTTGTTGCAGAACAGTGAGTCCAGGAATTATTGCTTCTTCCTCATCGTCTTCCTCTGAAATGGATTCCTGTTGTTTCTGCCCTGCCATTTGATCCTTACCATGATCTTGGCCATCTCCCTGAGCAATCATTGCTGCCTCTTAATAAGGAAATGTGGTTTTATGTAAGTAGGTGGATTAACGGGCATTAACGGTACAACAAAATTATTGCAGGTTTCCTCCAACTTCTCTTTTGAGCTACTTCCTTCCTAATTTGGAAGAATTATCCATATTTGCAAGAGGGAACCAAGCACTCTTTAAGTCTTTTTTTTTTTTTTTCTCTGTTGAAACAGCTAACACACATGGCAAGAAAAGAGGTCTACAATTCTCTCCCCACACAGACCACCAAAGACTCTTCAAATTCTCCATTGCTAGCCATCTGGGACAGTTACTTTGAAATTATCACTTTCAAGAATATTTTGGAATATCTGCTTGTTTGCTTTTGAATTTAAAGTTGAATGGGCTTAAAACTTATGTAAAGGATCACCCCAAAGCCCCGACTCCCATGGCAACCTAATCCTGGGGGTCCCTACAGCTTGCTACTCTAGAATTTCCCCAGGACCCTGCACTTATGCGCTGGTTTTGCTCGATGTGCTCTCCCCTGGGGACCTAGATGGCCAGATTTTGTGTAAATCTATGGAGATTGAAAGCTTCCATACCAGAATTTGGTACTGACTGACAGGGATCAGTACACAAGACATGGGATAGACAAAATATGCTGTTGGGTGTGGGGATCTGGGGGTTGCAGTTCCTGTTCACAGGGTTAACTTCTGACTTCATTCAAGGATTCTGTGATCACTTCGGAGGAGGAAACCCTGGTCTCCACCTTACCAACTTAGTTGTGAGACTTGGGGTCTTTTGGGGGGACTGATCTCTTGACTCCATTGTGCTTGCCTTCCTGGATGCTTAGGGACATCACTTGGTGGGAGGTGATGTGAGTACACACACTGTTGGGAGGAATGGTAGATGGTTTGCATCCTCTGAGATGGATGAGGATGCTGAATCAAATTTTTATACTACCTGGATGACTTAGACTCTGAGAAGATGTGAATTCTGCTCTGTGAAGTACTTGTTTCTGGATGTAGCACTCAATTTGATAGAGACACTTAATGTAAGTTTCCATCTCTAACAGTAGAGAAGGTCTGGAGTTCAACCACCCCTTTTCCCATGGACTAGCTCCTGGGCTTTCTGGATTGCTCTTTGGAGGTGTGCTGGAACACACCTATGCTTTGTGCAGAAAACAGAGTGAAGTGCTGGATGTTCTTGTGCTTTAGGGTTCTACCACCTCACTGTAATGATGGTGCTAGCTGAGATTCCTGTATCACCCCATAGTGTGCTCCATGTCTTAACTCTTCACATTGTCTGCCTTGCTCCTGACTTACATCCTGTGGCTCATTCGCTGAGGCAATAGGGCTACTTCTTAGCTATTGTAATATCTGTGTGGGAGGCATCTCATACCTGGACCGGTGCTTCTGTAAATCACAGAATTGGAATACAAGGGCAGTGTCAGATGAGACCCTCTGAAATCCCAGCACCTCTCACTTTCTCATTCCCTTTTCTCCCATTCACTGACAAAAGCACCATCCAGTAGAGTGGAGCAAAGCTTTGGCCAATCCTGTGCCTGTGGTATCAGACAGACTTGAAAGGTGGCAAGAACGGATGGTAACACCCCTCTAGTTAAGGATGTTTGGTGAAACACTCCAGAGAGCTGTTTCTGACATTCAGTTCAGTAAGACCTGTATGTCTTGGGGAGGAAAATAAAAAGAAAGAAAACAACAACGACGATCCCCAGGAACACAGCAGTTAGTATGCTTGATAAAGGCAATAATAAGAACAGTACACTCAGAGTACTACACTCCAAGTGCTCTTGTGGCAGCCATCCAACAAATAATCACTCAAGGACTTCCTGAGTTAGAGATATGGTCACCAGGTCTATTACAACCATATTATGCAATTTTTTAATACAATTGTGTAGTACACAATGGATACTTAAAATATATGTTTCATACAGTTATATATAGCACTACTGCATATAACACAACACAGCTAGTTTTACTTTGGGCAAAGTTTTCTTTCATTAATTTGTCCAGTCACTTTTTGACTGATGTAAACTTGTAGCATCCATAACTTTCTGCAGTAAAAAATTCCACAGCTCAAATGAATATTGCATGAAAATTCACTTCTTTTGTTTGCTTTTATCTAGTCATCTGCTGGTTTCATTTGAAGTTCTCTTGCTTTTGTACTGGATGAGACAGCTTATAATAACAACTTATAATTGTCCTTTCTAGCTGCTCATTTCAGCAGACCTTTCTACCCTCTCAGTTATCTCTCTGCCAGTCTACTCACTTCTCTATTTATTATTTGCAGTTCCATACCTTTGATCATCCTTATCAATCATCTCTGTATTCTAGTTTTGCTATCACCCTTGAGATAGAAGACTCAGAACTGTACCAGTACGAGTACATCCAACAGGTACACCGTGCATATTATTTTCCATTTAGATTGTTGTTGCTTAGTATTTTTAATACACTAGTGGCTTTTTGATAAAAGGCAGAACAATTAAAAATATATTAGAGAAATAACAAAGAAATAGCCTAGATCATCCCTTAACACCAATGAGGTATGAACTGATCCTGGCATAGCAAATACAAAACCAGCAAAGTTGCTACAGGTGCAAGAAGTCACACGTATGGCAATAACTCAGGCTGCTGCCTCCTACTGAACCTTAAGGAACTGTCTTAAATGGGAGCTTTTATTTAAAATAACACTTTGATTAACCTCATGCTTTTCCTGCCAGCATTTACTGTTCTATGGAAGGGCTATGACATTTCCAAGAGGACAGCATATGAGCTGTATTGTGTAACTTACTGGGCCAGAAGGAGTTTGAGATTGTTGCTTTATGGTTCTCATCTGGAGACAGGACTCCAGCAATTCTAGGACTTTCATTTGGGAGGAACTACTTCTGTGTTTTAAACTTTCAATGATCAAGACTGATTTAATCTTGGTTCAGCAAAAGCCCTTTGAAGACTAAAGTAATTTCCTTAGCTCAGTGTTTTCTGTACAGATTTAGTTGGAGTCAACAGAAACACATGGCACCATTTGGAGGACAGGCAGTGTGAGGGGGCTTCTCAGAGTTTTCATGGCATTGACAAGTTATTAGGGTTTGAATTTTGAGTAATGACAGTCAGAATTTTAATCAGGAAAACAAGAACATGAATATGTAAAGAAAGGAACAGAGAGAGATTAGCATCAACTGAATGAGAGCAAAACCAGAACTGCCATCGTCATTTTGTCAGAACTTTGGAGATAAATGCTGACAATTTTTATGGCTTATATAAAAAAAGAGAAGTTTAAGGGAAATGTGTCTTGAGAATGACCAATAAAGGAAAAAGAAGCCAAAGGGAAGAGGACTAATTTAAAACTAGGTATGGGTGATCCGTGGCATCTCCAGTACCAGGTTCAATTTGATTTGGTAAATTCAGAGATGCTGATGTTTAAAGGAACACTTCCAATTCTTGGCACTCATCTACAGAACAGATCTGTTGAGGATAAGATGGAAAAAAAAAAGTTTTAACAGTACACTTACTTATTCACACGTTGCTCTATATTTAGACTCCCAAAACTATACTATAACAGCCCTAGCAGGCTCCTGAAGCACTCACAATTTCAGGGATCCTTTTCTGAGGAAATTTGGAACACTTCCATATAAATACTGGAGAATCCCATGGAATTGTGTGAAGACAAATCTAACTCCCTTACCTACAAATCAAGAAGGTCAGTTCATGTGAGATCAAGACTAGAGTTTGCAACAACGAAGCAGGAAAGGAAACAAGCCCTAGTGAATGAAATCAGCATTGGTGGAGTTTCTGCTCATACAGGGGTTGTGAATGGCCTTCCTTCCTTACTGCGTTTGTTTACTGACTCCACATTCTCTGAGAGAAGCATACTCTACTGCATACTCAGAAGGAGTAGGAGAGCAACAGTCCCTCATGATTCTCACATTTCTATTTTTCTGATTGGGTCTTTTACTATCATGCTTTGAGAGTGGTGAGAAGGCCTGTGTTTTGGGTTTGCATGGCAAGGTTTTGATATCAGGGGGGGTACAGGGTGGCTTCTCTGTACTCCTCTCTCTGGCTGTGAAAGCTATCACTAGCATTTTTGGGTTTTTTTTCTTACCTAGAGGCTCTATTGCTGTTGGTTATTGGTTCAGCCTTGGCCAGCAGCCGGTCCATCTTGGAGGTGGCTGGTATTGGCTCTGTCAGACATGGGGAAAGCTTCTCGCAGTTTCTTGCAGTTCAGACATGGGGGGACCTTCTTGTAACTTCTCACAGCTTCTTGCAGCAGCCACCCCTGTAGCCCACTGTTACTGAAAACTCTCCCCCCCAGGTAGCAAAGCTGACCTTTGTCTTGTTGAAGGAAACTCCTGTGAGTGAGTAGAGGGAACAACTCAGAAGTAATAAGGGAAGAGGTAGAAAAGAAGACAAATGTCTCATTTGCTACAGTAAGGAAGACACAACCCTATGTAACAGAGGAATAATCCCTCCCAGAATACAGGGGAAAGAAATATCCACAGAACATCTTTCCAGTAGATTGGGCTGGCTCATTACTTAAACGATACACAGTTTTGCAAACTATTTTAGCTAGTGTGATTGAGCTTTATGGTCACTGGTATTAATAACGTGAGTACTATCATGAGATCTATGGTACCTGAAGGTGGTTTAGAGAGAAGGAGGTATTAGATTATTGGATCTGAATCTTCAATATTTCACAGGCAATTTCACAGATGTATCACCCAGCTCCCCTTTTGTTCCGGTATCTTGTGTTTGGCTAAACACATTTTCCAGCAATTTAGCTAGGCTTGGATCCAAAAAACAGAAAGCTGGAGAATCCACCGCTGCTTTATTAGCTTAATCCAATGGTTAATCAGCTTCATGGCTAAAAATCTGTGCCTAATGTCCCATTTGAATCTCTATTGCTTTAGTTTCCAGAAACTGTTCTTTTGCTGTGGTTTTCTTTTTAAAATTCAATTTAATTCAGGTCCCTTACTACGCTTGTCTCAGGTCTTCTTTTTGACTGAACTCATGTGTCCTTCTAAAGCCATCCCTGCACTTTCCCTAAAGTGAAGGGAGTTTTATATACTTTCCATTTTCTATACATTTGGTTTAGAACAGAAAAGCTAGAATCGTTATTAGTATTTCAGAGTGAAGTTTTATGAGTGTTCTACGGGAAAAGTAACCTGACTCCCTAACTGTGAGTATTGAAAGTGACATTTTTACCTGAACTTCAGAGTTAATGGGTTTTTTTTGTTGAGATGCTTACAAATTGTGACCTTTAAAACATTTTCAGAACTATGCTCTTGCAGTAAAAGTTCCCCATGCTGTAAGGTTGGCTTGAATTTCATGTTATCAGCTTTGCATTGTGGTAGACTACATTTCTTGAGGGTGCCAGGGACACAGCCACAGCCTCACTGCAATTTGCCATACTGTGAATCTTCGTATCACCTGCAAATTTAACCAGCTGCTTGTATTTACTTCCACATCATTAATTCAAATATTGTAAAATATCAGGATTGGTACAACTGTATGTAAAACCTGACTACAGACATTCGTATTCCATTATGACTCTGTGGGGACAATTCATCACTGGCATCTGTTTAAAAAAATCACTTCCCAGATAATTTTCTTATAATTCCTTTCCTGTTCACAGGCAATACCCAACTTTATCAGAACACACTGGTATACAGCCAAATTTTGTACTAAAGCTTAAATAAATTACATTTTGCACTTTTCTCAAATAAACATATACTGTCTTAAAAATACAATTTAAAACAAAAAAAAACCCAACAATCAAACAAACCCCAAACCAGGCTCACTTTAATCCTCATTGGCACTTACTCTGTATTTGATATCCAGCTCTTTAGTGACTACAACTCATGTCTAGTCTTCATTACTGAAGATTTCTATACCTGAGACTTACATCACAATAACCAGTATATGCTACTTTGAGCCATTATCCCTTTCTCTGGAATATTGCCATAGCATTAACAGTCTTCCTGTTTCTTAGAACAGTTGCTGTTTTCCAAGGTTTATTAAAACCCAATTTCAAGACAAGAGCTCTACCTGACCAGCTCTTCAGAAATCTGGGTACAAATTATACAGGCATGCAAACTTAATGATTTTTTTCCTTTTTGCAGATGTTTAATATCCTCATTAGTTGCTATGAAAATGGAAAATACTTTTCATTTTGTATTATCATAGAAAAAAGCATGGTGCATTTTCCAGTGAATTAACAGAAATATTTATTACTTCTGTGATGACTATGCTGACATCCTCTGTCTTTTAATTGG
>VZTU01027163.1:79918-98148 GCA_013400835.1 Zapornia atra | reverse complement strand
CACTGGATCACACAATCCATGTAAAAAATAATCAGGTGTAAGATTTTGGTTATGTCAGTATTTTATGGGACTTACCTAGAGAACATTGCCTGCCTACTGAAAGCAGTATCAAAAACTGAGCTTGTTCAAATGGAAAGGTCCTTTCTCTTTGATAGGGGGTTGAGTTAGACCCACAGCTTACAACAAACTTTTCTTGGAATGTTTTGCATAATGAACAATTAAGGATACTATATGCTGCTGAGTGATTCCATGTGTCACATATGGAAGAGTAAGGTGTAGGGGCATGTATATTTGTAAACTACTGACAAAATAAGTGGAGACAGAGGAAGAGGACCTTAGAAAAAGTAGAGTTTAAGAAGACCTCAGGAACAGTAATTTTCCTCTGTACTACATATAGAATACTCTTCAAAATCATGTCTGTGTTCATATAGAGAAAACTGAGATTTCAAGTGAAGTTATTTGCTGCTTAAGGCTGAAAGAGAAAAAAGAATTTAAAGAATATTTGTAGAAACAAGGTTTTCTTCTAAGTCTTTATTTTCCAGATTGATAAATAAACAAGTTGCATATCTTGCTCTCTTGCTTCACAGTTGTTAAATTGAAGTGCAAGCATAGCATAACATTTGCCAGACAGCTGAAATGAGTGGAGCTGCTGCTTGGATCTCTATTTGTGTGGTTTTGTCTAATGGCATGATGAACAGTGGCATAAATCATACTTATAAAAAATTACACAGCATTAATTTTTCATGCTTTGCATTTACTTTATGTGTTTGTTTTTCTTTGAGTGATCTGTGTGGTAGAACAGTAAATAAATACTGTTTGGTTACTTTCCTCTTCCTTGCAAAATCTTACTCTTTGACACATCTGTGAAATTTTGTTAAAAAAGTGAGCATCCCACTCACTTGTGCTTTTAAATACAACCACACTGCTTAGCCTAAAATCATTAATTTCCCACTTACTTTGCAAGCTGTGTCTTCTTATTTGAGCCACTGGCCTCTACTTACAAGTAGAACTAGATGGAATTAAGAATATCCATCCTTTAAGGAATCTGCATATTTAAACATTAGTGAAAAAGGAACAAAAGCCAATGTAGCACATTATTATCATTTTATATCAAGTGTTTCTAGAAAATTAGATCTAGAGAACTTGTGTACTTCATAATCAAAACAATTTAAGCTGGTCTGGTTAAGATGAATTAGAAGCTTATGTTTACTATTTTTTGCTCCTTACAGTAATGAAAGCATACAAGATAGGAAATTAACAGGAGGCAATATTGACACCAGATCAAGCAGTACCTACTCCACATCCTCTGCAATAACTGTTCACTACCTTTCTACTATTACTTTAGTGCCCACCATTAATTACTCCTTAGTTTGTGAAAAGAAGTCTCCACTTTGTAAAGTAATTCATCTTAAGCCCAGACATTAAGAATTCCTTTAGCAAATATTCCTTCAACTTCAGCAGTAGGTTCAGTTTCAGTCAGCCTGAGTAGATCCTAGATTTTAATTTTCCACTTTGTAGCTGATAGTCACAGCAATCATAAAGGTAAAACTTAAAGAAATCATGATATTAACGATGCCTATCTTCTTAGACTTCCCAGGAGATACACACGTGGTAAGGTCTACACAGGCATCAAAGTAGATCTTGCCTAGGTTCCTGCAACAGGTAGTCCCAAATCACTGTAGTATGTTAAAGGATGCCTCAGGTAAAATTTGCCTACAATAAGAATTAGCCAGCATGACTAACATGGAAAACCTGAAAACTGAACTGTTTTCTGAGATTGGTCAAAGCTGAGATCTGTTCTGAAGCTGGAATAACTTCTTGTGTATTTAGAAAAAATATGTCAGCATAGATTTCAGCTCATTTTTAATGTCAGGACTGAGTAATAACTGTACTGTTGGGGGTGGGAGAAAGAGAATCTGCATTGTACAGCAACACAGAAATATTTTGCATTACTGCAATGCTTAGAAATTCTTAAATACTTTTAAGCTACTTCCTCCCAACAGGATTGAATAAAACATTTCAAGAGCTTTTCTGGGTTACTTTGTTTTTCAAAAAAATTTGGGAAAATGAGACATTGCCATAGAACTGAAAAGTTAATGCCATGCCAATATGACCAAAGTTACATCATTTTATCTACATTGACAGCAACATTATGGAAAAGCTAATAATGAAACTTACGACTCCAGAACCTAAAAATCAAAGAATAATAAAATGAGAGTTTATATATTTTGCAGGAGGTAGTTTGTGTATATATTTTTTTCTTATTAATCATGACAGAGTGTTATCAGAAAAGAAGGCTACTTGTCAAAAACAAAAGAAACATCTCAAAATAAAATATGGGTAAAATGAAAGTATTGAGGTGTATTAGCTATGAATATTTATTACTTTACAAAAAAAAAAAAAGAAAAAATTCTAGGAGAAAGAGGGATTGGCTTTTAATTATGATTTAACAAAATTCCAATCTTAGTAAGACATATGCTATAGGAAGGTATTAGGGATCTGGACATTGAATCATCCTGACTTGAACCAAAACAAAACATAACAAAAAAACCCAACAATGAGCTTATTTAGTCTAGCTTTTTGTGCCTGGAACAGAGTGCAGATTGCACTGTGAGTTGCTTTCATTGGCAGGTGGATGCCAGGTCATTGGACAGGTAAGGTCACACGTGTTTTGCAGTGGAGACCTCAGCTGGATACATTAACATTTCTGCTGTACTACAGTAAAGCTTCTAAGCTATACCACTTAGGAAAGAAAAATTTAAAAGCTGGAAAATACAGAAACTTGCAGAAAGGCAACTTTCACACACAGAAGAGCTTCAAAGGCCTTTGAAAAATTACTTAAAAAAAAAACCAACAAAACATGACAAAGATCACCTGCAGTTGAAATTCAGATGCAACTATTTCTATTATCAGATATTCTACTAGGTGTGTGACTACTGGACACCACTTGCTGTCAGGCCAATCCTTCGCTTAATCTGTGGGGTTGATAGCCTGATTTCTCCACAAGCAAAAGCCAGAAAAGGCAGAATTCCCAGGGAATAAAGTGGGGAAAAAATAGGAAGCTGCAAAGGTGGGACTGTACAGTATTAGACATCAAGATGATATCAGTGGAGTATGCATGCTTATGTGCACCTCTTCTCAATGCTGATGGTTTCCCATCTGGAAGAGTCAACAATAACAATGGATGAGACTCTCGTGAAAGTATGAGCAGGTTCTATTGACTACACGTGATGTACCTCTGGAGAAACTTGAATGTGAGGTGTTAGTAATGGATTACCAAAGTTCATCTGCAGGATGTTATTTAGC
Organism: Zapornia atra; assembly: GCA_013400835.1. NCBI lineage: Eukaryota > Metazoa > Chordata > Aves > Gruiformes > Rallidae > Zapornia > Zapornia atra. Next base: position 94,842 of record VZTU01027163.1, on the reverse strand, counting down.
CTAAGCAAACCCAAAATGACACTGAAGCTTTGGGACAAGAAAGGTTGGCATCCTCTTTTGCCTTTGATAAGCTTCATAGCTCAAAAAGAAAGATACATTCTAGAGATGAAAGTGTGGCGTGCAGGTGGTGTTGCCAGGTGATCTGTGGTTTTCTCAACTCAGGAGCTGATGGGCAAGAAAAGACTATATTATGTAAAAGGAGTGTCTTTGACTATTGGATCTCTAGTGAGAAAGGTTTAAAAAAGGAACCCTGCAGATGCATTTGACCACAACCCTTAGGTTGAAAGTATATAATTTCTCATAAAATTTCATTTACAGGTGGTTAATGGGGCAATGTAGGAAAAGGTTGCTGTTGTCCAGTAGAATGCTTAGTGCAAAAAAACTGTGATCCATTCCGATAAGTATCTACTATAAATCACAAAGCAGGAGGATGAAATGGATTAAGTGTTTAATGAGCAACAAGCAGACTTTTTTCATGCAGCAGGACCTACACTGAAGATAGCTTAGTTTGATGTAATTGCCAGTGTCAGAGGCAGGATTCTAACCCCAGTAGGAATAAATTTAATCACTTAGTATGGAAAGAGCTCTCTTGTAAAACACTATAGTTATTTTTTAAGATACAGGTTATAGTAAGTCTGGAATGAACAAATATAGCACCTATATAAATGGGAAACAGGTCTGTAATAGTTCTACAGAAATGCATCTGTGGATTAACAGGGATGATAAAAATATCATGGATCAACAGTATAAAGGCAAATGCCATGACAGGATAGCTCAACAATACTAGAACCTGCAGGGCTCGTTAAATATCCCTGGACCTTCCTTGGCACTGGTAAGTCTCCAGCTGAGGTCTTGCACTCAGCTTTGGGTCCTGCACTTGAAGAGAGATGTGGACTATCTTGAGAGTTCAAAAAATAGCTATAAAACCAATCAGGCTGGAAGCCTACAAAATAAAAGGTTAATGGACACAGAATTATTATCTTCAAATATATAAAATGTAGCTTCAGATATAAAGGGACTCGGTCAAGGAGTCTTGATAACTGGAAACTTTTAAGGATTATTAGGAGAAATAACCTACACCTGAGACAGGATACAGTGCCGAGAGGGTGGAGGGCTCACTGGCTGCCTCCATAATTCTGTACAACAGGCCAGCCAGAGCACCAAGTTAAATTCTATATTCGCAAGCACTGTCCTCTGATCGAAGCACCAAAGCTTCCAACAGTAATATATTAATTCCCAATAAAAGTGGTAATATATTCAGTAATCTGTACAGAACTTCAAGTGACTACAAAAGCAGTTTTATGAGATGATAAAGCAAGTCATATGTGCTTCTCATTGACAGCTACACGGCCAAATCTCCTGCGTGAAGGCTAAGGGGAATTTTAAAATAGAGAAAGCAGACAATATTCCAATGACAAAACTAATGAAACAAAAACAGGTGCTAAATACAAGAAACAATTAATGGTTATGTAGACTAATCTAAGACAATGCAAAACACCAGACGTGGCCATTTTGCCATGTATCAGTGTAACTTTTTCAATGTAAAATGATGAAATCATATTAATTTAAACCTCTATCATTAACTGATGACACAGTTCATATCTGTGAGATGTTTTAGAGCAAATCTTTCAAAACAAATATTTGGGATTATTCCTATGCAAGGGGGTTTTACAAAGTTCTGCTTTGTTATGTGTAGCGCTGTATCAGTAACATTTTTTCCAGTACTATCTGAGGTCAATTTGAATAGATTTATTCTTCATATTATGAACCAAAAATACATATCTATAGAGAGAGATATTTTACATTATTGGTATAAAACCCACATATATTCTTAGGGAACTTCATAACTTTTTTTTTCCCCCCCAGACAAACAACTATACAAAGGCTAACTCTTAGGGTTTAGTTTTTGGTTTTATTTTCTTTTTAAAGAAAAAAATAGAAACCAACATCAGGTAATTTGCCCATCCAAATCATAACCCATTGTGCTGTTTCCTGAGTAATTTTAAGTCAGTATGATTCACTCTGTTTTTATCAAAAAGCAATATAAAGGACCTTGTAAATGTATGAAATAATGAGTTACTTGAGGAATCCAATGTCTTTACTTTGCCATTTTGAACTATCAATAATCTTCATCCATCTCCAACCAATGGTAAGGGTGAGACTGGAGGAAGGAAATATTTTTCTAAAATGTTTGAAGGCTAATTTGTCGAGATTCCCCAAATATAAGATCTTCCTTACCAAAATAGTTAGTACATTTAAAGACAAATTGGGATGTCTGAACCGTGGCTGAATGTCATGCACTGTCTACCATATGTAACTGAAGCAAAAAATAGGAATGAGCCTTAGATGCTGATAGGAGGCACAGCACGCTTTCATTTCTTGCTGTAAACTGTGTCCTTTTAAAGTGCTGCTTGCTGGACCCCCAAAAATAAGATACTGAGAAAAAGTATTTTATTTTCAAGTCATTATTTCATGCTGATGCTTCTTTCAGCTTCCATAAGAGCCATGGATATGGAATTATTCAATAAAATGGATTTTTTTCAGAAATGTTCATATGCAAATTGGGAAGGATCAAAGTTGCTTTGGAAAACATTTGATCTTCTGATGTTTGTATACCTTAAATGTCCACCATTAAAGGATCACCTTCAGATATAATGAGCTCTTTCCTTGATGATTCAACATTCGTTGCCTATTTCTGGCCCATATTGAATAATATTCCACAGTAGGCTCCACGCCACATCTTTTAAATCAAACACATAGCAATTCATTGCTATAATTCTTCTGAAGTTAATGGAGTTTTATCAGAAATGAATTGGCCTGGGGAATTACTATTTTTATCCTCAAAGATGCCCTGTATGCAAAGGAGGGTTGGTGCTTGACAAAGCACTTGAGCACAGATTTCTGTTACACTGAAGACATGAAAGCTAAGCATTTAAGTGCAGTGTAAATCAGGGTGTTTCTCCTTGGCAGCACACTGTTTCTATTTTTAAACTTTCTTGCTGACATTTGTAGCTGCAGCTTGTAAACACTAGTAAAATACAAAGCCTATTTGTCCTTATTTGGTGCCTAAATTTTTTTTTTTAATATTTCATATGTCACTATGATCTCTATAACCTACTAAAAAGGGAACTCTTCCTCCTTCCAAAATACATAACTGTACCTTTAAATGTCATTATAATTTTGTTGTTTTACCAACTTTTTGTGACAGCTATATCACACTGGTCCTACCCAGAGTAAGGGCAGCTTTGTCAGCATAGTATTTCCTTTCCCCACAGAATAATAAACTATTTTAGGATGATGGAAACAGATATCTGTGCCAGGACAGATAAAACTGTCTGATAGTCCTGGTGCAGCAAAAACCTTTTTTGCTTAAATAAATAATGTTACTTTTTATGAGGAACTCAGCGCCATATATAATTACTTTTTGCATGTATTATACATAATATACCTCAGGCAGTTAACATTCAGCTTATTTACGAATCACTTTTTTTCCTTCTTACTCATAACACTAACATATTCCAATAATTAAATGAAATGCCTGTAGTTTATAAATACGAAAATCTGTTGAAACATTGACAGCAATTATAGATATTGTATCCTGTAGGAGTAAAGCTGTTTTGCCAAAGCAAACACAGTGGACTAAAATCTTCACAGTGCAGATCAAATAAGATTAAAGTGAAATAATGTAATAAAAGTAACAGGTCTCTTTCAAAGCACTGAGTCATCAGAATCTATTATATTTTTAGATTTTCTCATTACTTTGAATGATCAGTAGAAAAATACAGAGGAAAACTTCCCCTTTCAGTTTTTACTTGTTAATTAATGTGCTCCTTTGTTTTGAACAAATAGATTTAAAAATCCTTCCCTTTAACTGGAAGCATAGTGCAATGGCAGAGAATGGCGTGAAGGCAGGACATGTTGAACCCTCATCAGAAACACTAGTTTAAAAGTAAGGATTGAACACTGTCCATCAGGGGGGTGTGTGTAACTTAGAGAATCTTTCCTGTAAGTACCTTTTGTTTTGCTGTTTACCAAGTGGCAATCAAAATTCACGATGTATAAAAAAATTAGGGGGAGACATCATCCTTGCCCCACAACATTCACATTCTGAATTAGAGAAATAACACACTTCAGTCATATAATACATTTGATAACCAGATGAAGGGTTTGTTTCCAACCAGGACAAATATCTTTCTGGCTTTCTAATCATCTCTTTCTGTATTGATAAAGCTAATTAAAGAAGCCTGTGTTGAGGGAGGAGTTAATGGAGATGGACAGCTTGACACACCTGGGGAGGTGAGGAGTTTTTAGTGAAAGAAAAAACAGGTAGTCTTCATGAATCTAAAGAGTAAGTATGGGAGAGTATGTAAAATTCTTTCTGGAAGATTCTAGGCAAATGCTTTGTAAGTACTAGTCTGCTTTATATAGTTGAGTATGTCTATATGAGTAGGAATTCTTAGTACCCAACACTATAGCATAGGGATTTTATTCTACTGAAAAACTGCATTACTTGTGCATTATTTACATGATAAATCAATATACTTCCCAGACAGGTCTTTAATTTTTCAGGAAATCATCTCTTGGTCTGTTTCATATAAATTAGTTTGCTTTCAGTCATAAAAACTTATTTTCATTTTCACCTAATAAAACCCCCCATATCCTTCTATATACCAGGCTTGCTAAGACATGGCTTTAAAAGTCTCATTACCTTTGCAGGGGAATTTTATGCTTCAAGCACTGTGCTGGCTGACAGCATTGGCTGACTAACCTTTGCTGGCTGATTTAGTGGAAAGCCTTGCCAGGCCAGTCATTTCTAGTAGTCGGATGGTGAGACTACTAAGAAAAAGGAGTTAGTCAAGGTAAATGGGGGTGAGGTTTGAAAGTATTTTGGGCAACTAGCTAGAATGAACTGATTTCTGTCTCTTTTGTAAGATCTGAGAAACTTGTAATAGTGTCAAAGAGAAATAGGCAGGTATTCTGGTAAAGGCCAGAAACAAGAAGAAAAGTGTTCACCCATCAAGTAAACTTTTTTTTTTTCCCCTCTACCCCGTTTTGCAAAATGAGTAAAGTGTGATGGGTGATTGCAGGCATCAGAAAGAAGAGTAAGGGCTGAAAGCTGATCAGGAAGCAGAGATATTCTAGTAGTAATAAAAGCTGGAGTCTTTTGATGGCTTGGTAGAAAGAGTAGGAAAGAGAGGATGTTTGGGGAGAAAAGTGCCAGACAAGGCAATTTTTACATCAGTATTGGGGTGGGGAAGCCATATGTCACTATTAGGGTTCCCCAGGGCTCCATTTTAGGTCCAGTTCTTTTTAACATTTTCATAAATTTAATGTTTTTATAAATGACCTGGACACAGGACTAGAGGGTGTCTTAAGTAAATTTGCAGATGACACCAAATTGAGAGGAACTGTTGACTCCTTTGACGGTTGAGGATCATTTCAGAGGGACCTGGGCAGACTAGAGAGCTGGTCAATCACAAACAGCATGAAGTTTAACAAGTGTAAGTGCCAGATTCTGCACCTGGAAAGGGGCAACCCTGACTACACATACAGCCTGGGGATGAGATGCTGGAGGCCAGCCATGCTGAGAGGGATTTGGGGGTCTTGGTCAACAGCAGGTTAAACGTGAGCTAGCAGTGTGCCCAGGCAGCCAGGAGGGCCAACTGTACCCTGGGGTGCATCAAGCATGGCATTGCCAGCTGGTCCAGGGAGGGGATTGTCCTGCTCTACAATGCACTGGTGCGGCCTCACTTTGAGTACTGGGTGCATTTTGGGGCACCATGGTACAAGAGGGACACAGAAATATTGGAGAGTGTCCAGAGGGCACTGAGGATGGTGAAGGGTCTGGAGGGGAAGGCTTACAAGGAGAGGTTGAAGTCCCTTGGTTTGTTGAGCCTGGAGAAGAGGAGGTTAAGGGGAGACCTCATTGCAATGTATGGCTTCCTGATGGAGGGAGCGAAGCAGCAAGTGCCAATCTCCTCTCTTTAGTGACCTGTGATAGAACCTGAGGGAACAGCATGAAGTTGCGACAGGGGAGGTTTAGGTTGGATATTGGGAAGAGATTCTTTCCTGAGAGTGTGTTCGGGCACTGGCACAGGCTCCCCAGGGAAGTGGTCACAGCACTGAGCTTGGCTGAGATCAAGAAGCATCTGAACAATGTACTCAGTGCCATGCTCTGACTTGTCTGCCCCTTTGTGGAGCCAGGAGTTGGACTGGATGATCCTTATAGGTCACTTCCAACTTAGGATATTCTGTGCTTCTGTGTCAGTTGAGAGAAGGTTGGCTTTGATAACTGCAGAGGATGGAAAAAATTCAGAGTAACTGAAGAGAACACCTCTAATGATTGAGATGACTGCCTGACGCAGCCCAAACGATGTGGAATGGCCTAGAGAAGCAGCATAGTCTTCAAACAGAAAGAGGCAACAAACCACTTAAAAATTACTGGGACAGCTTAGGTCTAATGCTCTTGTTTCTGGTACAGCTTTTCACACACAGTTTTGTTTGCTGATTATATAGATGATGATCATACTGCTTTTCCTTATTTAGCTGTCACTTGTGATTGGGCTATCACATAGCTGTGTATCTGGTACTTTATTTCAAAACTTTTGCATGAGGCATTTGAATGGAATATGTGTGGAAGAACTCTATGATAGAGAATGTCTTCTGGTAGCTTGTTTTTAATTTACTCCTACATCTCAAACAGCATCAATAAACATTACTTTCTGCAGCATTTAATGTTATTCTTTTATAAAGTCATGTGACCTGTATAATTTAGTTTCCTTTTGTCATTATTTTACTACTTTTTTAGTATTTCTATACTGCAGAATACAAACAAGTTTATTTGACCTGAGAAAATAGACAGTACTGTCTCTCCCCTTATGATCTGGCTATCATGCTTCAAACGTAAACCCATGAGACAGTCTTTTTTTCCTTTTCTCTACTATCTGAGGTTAAATTCTAGCACAAAATCTGTAATTAATTACTGGTTGATAGTATTTAGGCCAAACATATCTGTGCCAGATGCTGTACAGCTTAAGAGAAAATATGACTTGGATGTGCTTTTTACTGTTCTTGTGGTTTGCCTTTACAAAATGAGGTCTCTGCTTATTTTGTTACATAGGTAGTTCACTGTGAGGTTATTTCTACAGAATAAAGAGTGGAGAAGAACTTTGCAATCAGTACCATGGGACAATTTTACAATATTTTTGCTAATTGTTGTAGTCCCGAGTCCTTACCTTTTTTTTCCCTTTTTTTTTAACTTAAGGATACTTCCACTTCAGTATAATTGCTCAGGTTTAATTGAAAGAGTGCTATTGAATGGGTTAATAGAGGCTACAATATTCTGGGTTAGTCTTGTTTTACACTTTCTGCTTGTGTTCCTTCTAGCATTGTTCTTGCTTTTTACTAGTAAACCAGTCTGCAGCTGGACTTCCTATTATTTCATGGCAGAGAGAATAGGAGAGAGAAGCAATGATCTAGGGGAGATTTATTGTTATGTGCAATGCTCCAATTTGCTGTCCTTCTCCCTGCTGACACTCCTATGCAAGCAGCAGATTGCCTTACTGCTGTGCTTTTTGAATCTTGAAAGAAAGAAAATCTGATACCAGGGATGTTGGTTTCCTTTTCATACTGTTCAGCAGTAGGGAACATGAACATTTATTTCCCTCCTCCATTTCCACAGACCATAAGCAATTCAAAGACTTTTTTCCCCCAGACATTTCTTGTGTAACCTGTATTGTCCTTTATGGCACTCAGTCCTACAAGATATTTTTTGAACTTTGATTTGCTTTGTGGTATGACTGTTGTAGTTAATACCATTGGCAGCAAATCTACTTGATTATATAATTACCTTTCAGTTTCTCTTCCTAGCTTGTTTCACTCTATTTGGTCGAGTGTAAAAGCTTTCTTTATGAAGTAAGAGTGTCTCAGGAACCCTTGTTATAGACTGTGATTCCTTAGTTATTTATCTGGCATGTGGTAGTATACCACAAAAGAAAAAAACCCTCCAAAACCCCACAGCAGGCCTTCCTCTTGATGCTATTCTTTCCTTCATTCCCAGTGATGAGGAAAGCAAGAGCCAGATACAGATGGAGATACTCATTTACCTTTGTTTGCTCTGAACTAGCACAAGAAAAGATGTTTAAAGTTGTATTCTGTCTCTCAGGCTGATGCCAACAAGATTTCTCATCTGACAAAAACACAGGAGAGGGTGGAGACCCTCATGGCATGCGTAGCAGGTTGTGTGTACCTACGGTGTCTGTAGAAAGCAAAAAATATGAAGCCAAGAATATTCAATGATGCAATTTCTGAGCATTGTGGTCTAAATAAGTAAATGTGACAGAAACAGATCGACTGCTATATTTTTATGAATATACTAGTTTGAAAGAATAAGAGAAGCACTGTAGCACAGGAGCTATTTCCATGTTTCTTTTTTCGAGGAAAAATAGCCATTGCTAATAGATGCATTTATGTGAAATTACTGAAATTAAGGACTGTGTTCATTTGTAGCTTTTTCATTACTGTATTTCATAGACAGCATCATGAAACTTGCTGATGGCTTTATCTGAATGACTAATTTGTAAGCCAGATCTGTGAACCATGTACATTTTTTGTTTTCTCTGCTAGAATGTTTCAACAGGTTACAAAGTTTTCCTCAATGTTCCCGCCTCCCTTTAAAGATTTCTCAATTTTTTTTGGCTTTCACTATTCCCCCTACCCCAATCTCTACTAATTTGATACTATTTCTTACATATATTGGGGATTTTGGGTAGTGTTATGACAGTTAGGAACGCTGGCTTTGAAACTCTTTACACATGACCTTTTGAAAAGATTTCCCTTAATCCTTCAGGAAATGATTGAGAGAGATCTATTCAGAACTTAGATTTCATTATTATAAGCATTCACATAATTGTTTATTTACAAATGGATTGCCATTAATGCACAGCATCGTCAACAAGAAATTGCATCCTGGGAAATAGTTCAGCACAAAAAATTCAACCGAGATGCTTGCTGCTTCTACCAGCATAGCATATTTTCATATGCTTGTTCAAGTTTTTTCTTTTCTTTGGTAGAGTAGGGAAAGTATGACCATAAAGTTGTTGGTAAAAACCCTCATGATAACCTGAGGAATGTTATGTATGTTATTCCTTGAATTAACGCTTAATAATTTTCTACCTGTGGTCTTTTGGCGTGGTTATTCTATGTGATGTACCCATCTAATAGAAAGTCCCTAGGTAAGCTGTTAAAGGATGCTTCAAAGTTCTAAAAATACTGAATTTTAAGATGAGTCTTAATTGTATTTTTAAAGAAAACTTTTTTTTTAATTCCAATCACACTAAGAAGAATTAAAATGTTGACATTTTTAGTGTAATTTGGAAATTTTAAATACCTAATCAGCTCTATATATGAATATGAAAATAATGTAAAGTGAAAGTGAACTATGAATAGAATTAAAGCAGCTTGTGCAAAGAGTTCATCAAAGAATTACAAAGGATTATAAGCAATGTTTATGGTGTAAATCAAAATATATACATGTATAATTGGCAATAACTGCATTAATATAGTGTTGAGAGATTAATTCTAAACAGATTTTTATTGGTCTTTCCAGAAACCTCAGGTGTGAAGTTAAATAAATTAAAATAAACTTTGCATTTAATTTGTATGTTTTTTGGTTATTAATATCTAAGTTTAATTAATGAAATGAAACTATTTCTCTGCCAATTAACATACTCCTTGATATCTCAGCTTGACATTTGAAAATGACCGTGCTTTATATCGCATAAAGTACCTGAGCACAGGCCCTTCAGTGCTTTTCGGATTAGGTATTCATCTTATTATAAACATGCACCAATTCCTGTATTGCTGTTTAGACAGTTGTGGGGCAAATTCAATGCAAGGTAAAATTTGTTCATTCATGGCAACTGATTTGCTGTATGAGATTAAAACTCCAGAACAGATTATAATTGCCATAGATAAAAAAGTTATCTCAAATTTCCACAGTGGGAGTATGATGGTTAGAGAGTTTTATCCTGAGTGCTAACTTTTTTACATGTGTGGTTGCTGCATATTAATGGGGTTTTTGATTCATGTAGACTAACTGAACACTTTCCAAACACCAAACTGAGTGTAAATAAGTATTTAAATTGCCACTGTCATTTTACTCTGGTGTCCTGAATGTAAATCAGTGATGGTTCCACACCTAACATAAAATGTCAAGATAATATTGTTAACTAGTATATAAAAAAAAAGCAATTTTGGAAGTGAGTAATTTGTTGTAATGAATTTTTAGAGAAAAATAGTTTTATTCAATAATCCAAAGAGGGGCAGGTGGTCTTGATCTGAGTTCATTTTATGGCTGATTAGGGAAGAATGTTGTTAAAGCCATTAAGCAAAGTAATGTTCATTGAATTTGATAGAAGATTCTGCATACATGTATTTTGACAATAATAATACAGAAGTAGTATTCTCAGCCTGGAGAAGAGAAGACTCAGGGGAAACGTTAGACCAGCATTCCAGTACCTGAAAGGGGTACCTGAAGACACATGAAGAGGCATGTTTACAAGGGCATGCAGTGATGGGACAAGAGTTAATGGCCTTAAACTGAAAGAGAGTAGGTTTAGATTAAATTAGATATTAGGAAGAAATTATTCCCTGTGAGGGCGGTGAGGCCCTGGCACAGGTTGCCCAGAAAAGCTGTGGCCACCCCTTTCCCGATAGTGTTCAAGGCCAGGCTGGATGGGGCTTTGGGCAACCTGGACTAGTGGAGGGTGGCCCTGCCTGTGACAAGACGGTTGGAACTATATGGTCTTTGCTGTGCCTTCCAATCCAAACCATTCTGTGACTCTATAAGTAATAAGGAAAGCAAGCTTGGTTTCCTTTCAGAGCTTGCAAGGTATATTTTATATGTACATTTAAAGTGACAGTTACAGTGAAATACTTTGTTCTCATACTGCATAATATAAATTGAACCAATAAAATTGCACCTATTCAAAAAGACTAACAACAAATTGGACTACCCTGGTTTTATTTTTTCATGTTATAGGTCAAAATTTTTTTTTTATATGATATAATTAAATTTCTATGAAACAATTGGTAGCCTATGCTGGAAAACATTAGTATGATGATCTATTAGAATGAGGTGAAAAGCCATCAAGTCCTGCTGGTGAACACACGTCTTTCCTGAAATAATTTATTTACAATATAAATCATATTCTTGAGATTATATTCCAAATATAATCTGAGTTCTGTGTTCTTGACTTATAGAATCATAGAATCTTTAAGGTTGGAAAAGACCTCTAAGATCATCAACACCAAGATCATAAACCAAACACCACCATGTCTACTATTATTATTTTTTTGTATGTCTATATTCATAGCAGGGCTTTCAGCAGCATGCAAATTATTACTTCAGTAGAACTTGTTTCTAATACAGATCTAACTAGTATGTTGTCTGGATTTTCTGGTATAGTGAATCTGTGATTTATTAACTTTGCTTCCTGTTGGCAGCATGGCATATTTTACAAATTAAATGGACTTTGTTTGAGTTTAAATCCTGTGTAAATTTAGCTAAGATGTATGCATGCAATTTGGTGCTCTTTAGGAGTAGCGTTTTTGCAGTCTGTACTTAAATAGTCATAATGTCAAACTAAAGCAATCTTTGTATAGTGTTCTGCTTTTCATGCAAACATTTATTTCTCTGTGTGATGCTTCAGTCTGGAATCCCTTGACGTGAATGAATACTAATCCTCTGCCATTTTTTTCATAACTACACCTGTCTTATCTACCATGACAATTCTTTTTTTTTTCCTTTCCTTCTTACCTTTTTTTAATTTTTAAAATAATCTTTGCATTAGAAAGTCTTTAGAGTCCACTTTACAAGATAATTAATAAATAGTGTCACTTCTCTGTTAACAGCGCCTGTCAAATGGTTCCATAGACTCAAATGATGAGGCCAGTCAAGTTGTTGAACTTCAAGAACTCCTGGAAAAGCAAAACTATGAAATGGCACAAATGAAGGAGCGTTTGGCTTCACTGTCTTCCCGGGTGGGAGAGGTAGAGCAGGAAGCAGAGACTGCCAGAAAAGAGCTCATTAAAACAGAAGAAATGAACAGTAAATATCAGAGAGACATCAGAGAGGTAAGGAGTTCACACTCGCATCCTATTTCTTGACTGCTATATCTGTTATACCTGGTACAAACTAATAGAGGCAAATGAGTGCAGGAAGCAAAATTTGAGCACTGATTGTACATTATATATAGGAAACACAAAATTTGCAGTAAGAAATAGTACTAGAAATCTCTTTATAAAACCTTGTTCATAAAATTGGGTTCATATCTGTGCAACTCGAATAGGAGGAAGACCAACTTTTTTGTGCTTTAGCATTACTAGAGTATATACTGGCAAGTTTTCAGTATTTCTAGTTTTTAAGATCAACTCAGTTAAATAAAGATTCAGGTCAAGTAGATAGTATGATATACATTTTTAAAACTCCTGGGCTGTTTTGTAAAATGGTTATTTATATAATCAATTATAACATTTAGTCATGTGTAGTGAGTTCATTACTCCTGTTAAAATATGCTATCCCCTCTCTGAACAATTTTCTTTTTCCTCAAAATTCTTTTCTCTCCATTTTCTTTTTCCTTCTTCCTCCTGTATTAGTGATGCTCCTTAATACTCTCCAGAGTATCTTGTCTTATGAGGATGTTCTCAATATTTGTAGATGGTTGGCTTCTAGAATCTATTTTAGTATTTTAAATTTTTTTATCTTTCTGTAACACTGCTTCCTACAATATCAGTATTTCATATGGATGTGTGTGTGTGTGCCTATGTAAATATGCATATGTATGTATATATAAAACCTGTTATTTCTACTATTCTGGAAAAAATATTCCTTCAGAATCTCTGGTGCTTGACACAGCCTCAGGGTGTCTTCAGCTCTTTGTACCCTGCCTCTTTTTAGGTATTGTATCATTCTTACCCAATTGAAAAAAAAGCTTTGCACTCATAATTTTCTCCTTTTCCACCACTGCTACATCATGTCGCTGGGGGTCTCTAATATACCCAGTCTGGTTTACCGGTTGACAAACACTGGTGTTTCACAGACACCTGATTGCCACTTACTGTTTCTCTCTTAAATACCACATTACACCAGCTACAAGCTTAGTTACTTTGAGCATTTTGTTTTGTGGGCAGAGCGGCCACAAAGTATCAGTGCAAATTCTGCTGTGAAAGGTATTTGTAAGAGTAGCAGTGCCTGGCTTCATTATTTCATAAAGCCACAAAAGATAGTCTTCCAGGGGCAGAAAATTAAATACCAGACAAAAAAACAAAAAAAAAGATTGTTTAGTATTCTGTAACTTTGATAAATTATTTGATTTTTGATTATTTTTTCCCCCGTGTGGTTTTAGTGAATTACATACATAATTGCTGCTTTTTATTTTCCCCAGCAATATGAAAAAGGATTAACTGGATATGGTCCTTTTTAGGCTTAGCTATTTGGATCAATTCATATTGTCATTCTGTATTGCTTGAAAGATAATCTTACTTACTTCAACACTGCTTTCATAATGTAATACAATGTAAACAGCAAGACATGCCTGTCAGTAAATATTTCCATTTTTAAAAATTATGTGGCAACATGCAAGTCTTCTCAAGAGCCAGACACAAGCTTAAAACTAGTACAACTTTCTGTTTTTGTTAAAATTACTTGAAGATAAATAAACAAGTTAATATACATATTAATTAATAATCTATCTAAATTACAGCTCTAGAAATCCTTGTCTGTAACAGATATGGATCACACACCAGTACATTATGGTTATGTCACGTATCCAACATTGTGGTCACTTGTTTTCTTGAAATTTCAGGAGATGTCACCCACTGTTTGCTTCATGTACTGCAGCAGAAAATTCTAAAGAATACCCAGGAATAAGAGAAGAAATGCGCATATTCATTTTTTCTCCATATCACTGCATTATTTTTTCTACTATTATGTACCTGTAGCCGTTTTTCTCTTTTCTAATTAAGCCTGCTGTTATTTAAAAAGGAAACATGTAAATGTGAGCTGCCTATGCTGGGTTTTTTGCACTGGAAATGTAGAAACTAGAAAAATATACAAATGTGAGGATTGTTTCCCTGTGCTCTACCCAACAGCCACAACTTTAAATATCATATTAAAAGAAATACTAAAGGAAATAAACTTTCTTTAAAACAGAAAGACTACAGATGAGCACACCTTACATCTATGTTTCCTGTTAGCATGAAAATTAAACTGATATAAATTTATGTAGCATTTTAATTGCATGGTTCTTGATGAGTTTTTTGTCACATTAGGCAATGGCACAAAAGGAAGATATGGAAGAAAGAATAACTACGCTGGAGAAGCGCTACCTCAGTGCACAGAGAGAATCCACCTCCATACATGACATGAACGATAAGCTGGAAAATGAACTGGCAAACAAGGAAGCCATCCTACGTCAGGTGCAGTATCTGCATTAGTCAGTTGATTTCTTCACACAGTGTGAAAATTAATGCAATAAAGGGGGCAGATCTACAGTAGGAGGTTTCCATTGAGTTAATCGCTTCAGTTTTAATCAACAAATCTTTTAATATAAAAAATCCCCAAGTTGCTCAGCATCTCTTAAGCTTCATCGCAGCTGCTACAACTGTGAATACCCAATGAATGTGTACATTCAACATTGTAAAATAACTGTTTCCTAATAGTATCTTGCATAAATTAACATCATTGTGTCCCCAAAGCGAAGGATTATTTTTACTGCTTCTGTAATGATTTTCTGAATTTTATTTTTAAAGCTCAATGATCCTTGAATATGTTTTGGAAAAGAGTATAACATGACTGTGCGGTTTTCTCTATGGTCCTTTGTTTCCACGGTGATTCCAAAAGCTGAATTGTAAAATGAAAAGGA
>VZTU01027163.1:27795-79510 GCA_013400835.1 Zapornia atra | reverse complement strand
CGGCACTAAACCCTAACCAACAACCAAAACCCACCCAACAATGGAAAAGTAAGGTACCAGCATCCATCCTTCAAGTTGTTATTGCTGCCAGTGCAAGTCATGCTGTGCTGCAGAGATCTGCCTACTCAAAGCAGTAATCAATAGAGCTAGGCTTACACTATATGCAGGCAGACTTAAAGTTGCATTGTGGCATTGTGATGTGAAAAGCCTACCTTTTCATGCTTTTGAAGGATTAAGAAAGAATCCAAAACCACACTCCCTTTCCGTTATGTCTTCTATTACCTGGAATGAACGGGAAAGCAGGAAACACTTGTCAAGCCGTTAAAAAATTCTCAGTAGGCAGGAAAATACTGCAGTTATCAAAAATTCTCCTATTTCTCTTTAATTATTATCACAGATTAATCAATTGCTCTTCTGTAAAATGAGACTTAATTATAGGTTCTCAATGAAAAATATAACTGTAACCCTAAGCAAATAGCAACCAGGGTATGATCACGAATGAATTAGCTGAGCCACAATTGTGAGTTTTAACATTTTCTAATATGTGATTGGCATTTTTTCAGAAAATTGCACTTGGCAATTTAATTCATAAGCTTTGCTGGGAATTCTATCCTTTTGCAATTGTCCTTCTGCCTGATTTTAGCTCACTTCTGCCCCATTTAGCTCACTTTTCTTGGAGATGGACATATTTCCAGTTAGAAGGTTCTCATTTTACTGGCACTAATAATTTTACTTTGCTCAGTTGAACAGAGCATTGACCAGAGGAGCCTTTTGTTCATCTTCATTAGTACTATTTTACAACTCCTTTTCTTCATCTTCATGGGATCCTTGAGCCTCAAATCACTCATCGTTAGTGAGGCCAGCAGCCTACATGGTTCCATGCTTGAGTTATACCTTTCCAATAAGCTCTCCTAGGTTGTGGGGCATCTATGCTGAGGTAGATGGTTTGACCACTTCCCTAGTACCCAAGCAACTGAAGGAAAATCCTAATTCTGATTTTATTTTTATACCTGTTTTTCTATCTTTGCCCACCAGTTGGAAGACAAAAACAGACAGCTGCAAGAGCGTCTAGAGCTGGCTGAGCAGAAGCTGCAGCAGACGATGAGGAAGGCTGAAACGTTACCTGAAGTGGAGGCTGAGCTGGCTCAGAGAATTGCAGCTCTGACTAAGGTACTGCCCTGAGAAATAGGTTCACTTCAGAAGTCCCGCTGTTTAACATTGATTTCCATCCTGATTCCTCACCTCAAGGACAAAACATAAGTAGTACCAAGTTGATGTGAAAGGAGAAAAGGTTTTCTGATAAGTATGTGCCACAAGTTTAACCAGGAATGGTCTCAATGCATGTTTGCAATTCTTAACATTTTGGTAATAGGAAAAGTAATCTGAAAGATAGCCTGCAAGTTAGCCTAGGCTATATTTACAAAGAACTCCTGTTATTTCTATTATGTCAGCATTACTTATCCAAGGAGGTTTCATTTTACTGTCTAAGAATTTCTAATTTAAGGGGAGAGGGGTGGGGGAAGTCCCATTCCTACACATACTTAGTTCTTCTGGGTGTTTTCATACACCATGTATATGAAACAGCAGTTATTTTCATTCCAATAAGTGCTATAAAATCAAATCTTAATGAAAGCTGGGATCATTTATACAACACAAATGAAGACAACTTGCAGTAAATACAAGGTTTGTTTTGAATGATTCTTTGTGTCATATATTTGCAAAGACAACTGTGAAACCCTGAAGGGACTTCAAACTGTTTCTTTCTGATAAATTTATTTAATGGCAGCTTTCTTGCAGGAAAAAATAAGATTAAAAAAAATTTCAGTAGTGTGGTTTTCATATTTGGCCTCTAGTACTTGCAGGTGTGCATGTAGTTAGTGCAGCTCAGGTATTATCAGCTTCGTAAGGATATACAATGATAGTGCTTATTCATCTCTTAAAATCAGAAAAATAAAGAAAAATGCAATTAAGAGACTGTATTGCATATTCTGATTTGTCTAAGCTTTCCTTTCTCTATTGCCAAGGACTGTTTCTAGCTATTTATGTGCCTAGTCCTTTTTATATTTGGTGGATTTTTTTCCATTCTCATGTTTTTTCATTAATAGTGAAGCTTTAAGTGCTGAAAAACTCACTAACGAAGTTCAGTTTTTAGGTAAATTAGTTCAGAAGTAGAAAGAGAAGCTTTTGTTTGGGTTCTTTGGGTTTTTTTTAAATTTTATTAAGGCAAGATCATTATTCAGAAATCAAGATTTTGTGCTGTCCACTTTAGGTTTATGTGAATGAGGGGGAATTTGAAAGAGAGGCTGAAATGATGGAAAAAAAAGAAGAATCAGCAAAAAAGGGAGTACATAAAATACCAAAAAAATACCATTGCATTTTAACAAAAACTCAGGTGCACATAAGAGCAACCCCTTGGCATTTTAACTTCTTTTTTTTCAGTTGTTGCTGATTCAACAAATAATCACATATTGTAATGCCCTCAGTAGCATAAAAATATTGTTTTTTATTTTAAGAGGTTTTTTCCTGAATAATTTCTCCAGCAATTAGGCACCAGTAAGTATTTTGCAGTCTCAAGCATGTCTTTTCTTACAACTGCCTTTTTTCTTTGAACACATATTAAAGACAAATATTGTGAGGAGAAATCCCATTTCAACCATGCAGAGCACTCAGGGACTACCATGAGATAGTGTTGTTTTTGTGACCATAATGCTGCGGTACACATCTCCGTTTGTTGTCTTATGTTATTTCATGAGATGTGGTTAGAGAGCTGTGAACAGAGCTGATGCTTCAGTCTGTTTCATTCTGATGTACTTCATCAAAGTTCTTGCCAAATGGGAAGCTCTAGCAAGTGTATTAGGCTGCAATGCCAGTTCTGTTCATTTCTCTGTGTTACATGAAGAACCAAAGAAATTTTATTTAAAATTATGTCTTTTTGGAATCCATGACACGAAGGAGAAGGTCAGAATTTGGCCAACGGGCCAAATAAGCCTGGATGTAATATATATCTTTATACAACGTCTTTGCAAACTGTAGTGCATATTGAAGTGCTGGTTTGACATCTCTGAAGTTTAAAGTCCAGTACTTTCCACGGATAAATGTACCTTGGAACCAAGGATGGCGTTGTAGTCACTGAAGCTTACTTAAGTAGTTTTAAATAAGCTGCAAGACCTACCTAAGAGACTGAATAATGTCTAATTACCTTGCCTTTGTTGAGCCTTGTGCCAGCACGCATGTTGCCAGTAGGGCTCAGATTAGCTTGCTTTGACTACCTGAGCCATGGTCACTGCAAAGTCCATGTATAAGGAATAAAAGATGAGCCCCGTGAATCAGGTATTCCTGTACTGTAAAAAGAAGTCACAACTGATTCTCCTTTCTTTTGTACTACCTCAATGAAAGTGCTTCTCTGAGATTAATGGGGTTACAGTCAAATGAAAGAGGTGAGTTAAGCCTAATATTTTACGTGTTTTTTAAAGGAAAGTAGTATGGGATAACTGGAAATGAAGACTGCTTCCCTGTTGGTAAAATAGGACCAATTATTCACATGTGGAGATAAAACAAAACAAACATGTTCTGGATTTGGATGTTACTTTCCTTTCTCCCCTCCCCCCTAAATTTAAAATATGCATGTTACAATTCTGCCCTCAAGTTACTATACTCTTCCTCATAATAAATATGGTTTGGGATTCTGCAAAGAAGGATGTAGAATGAGATCCTTCTCTGGTGTCAGTTTTTAAAACAAGTTGTTTTTCTTTATGTATATATGGGCTAGTGAATGTCTTTTGCTACTTTTCCATGCCCAAACTAGTTCATAAGGAGAGAACTTCCAAAAGTTTGGACTATACAGTGAACTCAGATAAGTACCCATAAATTTACCTGAATCATTTGAACTTTCCTTTGGCTTTGTTTTCACTGTGTTCTGCCCATTGGGTGAGCAACTGGAGGGTTAGTCAGCCTGTGGCAGACTAACCTGGAACAGCATGATCCCATGTACTGTGCTGTCCTGCCTGGCCGTCGCACTGGTATCTGTCTGGTCATGAAAAGTAGCACAGCTCCCGGCATGTATCCCAAGATCTAAACTGCCATGACCCATTGAGCCACCCTGTACTCACTCTCATGGTATTGGTCTGTTTGCCTGCCTTGGAGAAGCGGCAGTTGGTGGAAGAACCTCCCTCCAATATTAACTAAACCTTTCTTTATCCTGAAAGATGTTTGTTTTCCTCAGAAGAGACAGACATTGGAGCATCTAGAATCTTCAGATGGTTAGTCTGTCAAACATGGTTTCTCCTTGCATGTATTCAAGGAGGGGTCTAGCGGAAACAACCAGCATCCACCTACTTCCATTCACTTGCTCCCACTAGTAGTCACTCACCCCTCGGGTGCTTGTGCAGCAGAGGTTATCATGTCACTTCTCTGACCACAATACAGCAGTCAGCATTTTACTCCATCATTCCTGTATGCAGGTCACCAGAAATACCAACAGTGCTTTTTAATTGCATTAGAGAAGCAGTGACAGGGAGAAGAGGAAACCATAATCATAACAAACCACATTTAGCATAGTAACACTTTCAGCTTATTTTAAAGGTGATAAAAAATTACTTGAAAATTGGAGGCTAGTAGGACACAATGCTTGTTTTGTGATAATGTGGGGATCTGGTTTGCATTAAGTAGGGAAGAAGTTGCAAGAAAGTGAAAAGGATGCAAAGAGGGGGAACTTCTCCTGCAAGAAGTTGATATGGTTAAGCTAGATATTTCTCTGAGAACAGGGAAAACAGAGAAGATTCTGCATTAGCTGGAAACGGAAGTTGATAAATTTTCTGGGAAAACAAAACACCAAAAGGTAAAATCTTCTATGGGGATGGGAGCCTAAGAAAAAACCCTATTGACAACACATTATCATCTTCTCAAACCACCCCTCTTCTTGTGCTTCCCTTTCCACAGCAGATTTTGTCCTGATTGTTAGGAGGAAGAAGTGGAAGAAGCAAGTTTAACAGAGCTAAATGGAATAGACTGCTTACTAAACCTATGGGGTGTAGAATGAAGTGAGGGAATGAAGGAGGGGAAAGAACATGTGGATATCTAGTGACTGAAAGGTTGGGGTTTGGAAAAAGGAGTCCTTTAAGCCAAAACATTTTGTCATGCTTGTTGTGAGTTAGAAATGAGCATGTGAAGAAGTAGCTGATAACTTTGTGAGCTATTGTGACTCAGACACCATGATCACCTCTTTTCACCTTCAATTGCATAGCTCCATTCAATAACGCCGCTCTTCTTCTTGAATAACTCACTCATTCAAAGGATAGCCAAAAGAATGTGTGCCATGAGAAGCCATTAGAAAATCTGGAGACAGCAGGTGTTCAAGTCAAGGTCTCAAAACTGTAGAAATTGGCTTGTACCATTAGAAACGTTTAGATTTGTTCCTATGGCTCAGCATGAGGAAGAAAGATTATGGCACCTGTACTGTACAGGTGCTTTCCGCATCTGAAATTGGATTATTTTTTTTTTTTCAACTAAGAGGCAAAGACCTAGAAAATGTGCAGTGCCAACAGTAACAGATGATGTGAAAGCAACATTTTTTGTGGGCACATTAGCAGCCGGAGCAGCAGTAGAGTTTTAACAGGGTTAGAGAGCAGTAATACAAGCTGCTTTGGTATTCCCTCAAAGCAAAATTTTCCTGTCTGTTACTGGCTTATACCAGCTATTTCTTTGCTATTTCATTTCAGAGAGAGTGCAAAGTGAGCATTAAGACTCATGCTGGTATCTCATAGGGGTCAGACATTGTTGGGTTTTGTCCATATATTTTTAATCCAGTCCAAAATACACAATTTCACAAATGTATTTATAACTGAATGTGCTGGCTAAACGCTTTAAATGCTACTTGCTGAACACGGCACCATGTGTCTTACTAATCCTCCTGTACAGAGTGCTAGTGAACAAGCATGCAAGTCATATATTGAAAAGCAGAATGTAGGGGTAAGGTCTGACAAGCAAGTAGTCGCACAAGTTCCACTTTAGAAAGTTTTTAACTCAAATAACTCTTAGCAAAGCAAGTCAGATGAAATCCAGCTTCTGATTGTGTACCTCAGAGTCCACAGTTGTCCCTTCTGCCTCATGTCTATCTGAAATTCTGTGGGAACATGACTAATGCTGGTGTCTCAGCCTCTGCCTCATGCCTTAAACCACATTCAATATTTTTATGGTAGGCTTCCGTGTCTCCCAAAGAGCCTTTTCTGGTGGGAATGACTAACACATGTGGACAAGAATAACATGTAGAGTAACAGGTATGTCAGACCTAGCAATATGGGCCAGAGAAGTCTGTGCAGGAAGCATTTGCAAATCCCTTAGGAAGTAGCTGAGTTGTTAGGACTTTTTGTCTGAAAGGGTGTCTTTGAGACCAAGGTTGGGGTCTTTCTCATTGTACAGGGCAACGAGAGGTGTTAAACCCCTCATTTTAGGAGTGTGTTCCAGCTGGATACACCAGGAGATGGAGGGGCTGCTCTTTCATCCTGCAGCTCTTTGTCTACGAGTGGATTTCTGTAAGTGAAAGTAAAAGGGAATGCGTATGTGTGTTTGTGTCTCCATAGCCCTTATGGAGTACACCCTTTTGATTCATGTCCCTGCCGCAGGGGCTGCTCACGCATTTGGCACATGAGAAGCAGTGCTTAAAATCCCTAAGTAGCTTTAGCGCCAGGGGAGGTACTAAGGCTGAGCACCAGCGCTAGTTCTTTGCCAGAGAAGTAGTTGAGCCTATTTGTTTAATGTCTCAGCTATAAAATAATGGGCTCTTTTGGAGAAATGCAGAATAGCACTTGGGGAACCAACAAATGTAATGTGCATAGATAGAGGAAACATAAGATATTCAAATACATTTTAAGTGTTTAGTATAATGATATTTATTTTGATTCTAAGGCATATTCAATTTTAATTAATTTAAAAGGCTCTTTATCCTACCAAAGAGATATAAAGGGAGATGAATGTGGAGATCAGCTCCCTTTTCTTTTATGGTGGAAAACAAAGTACAGGCACTCTAAGCCACATTCAGGAAGGTTTTTTTAACAAGGACATAACTATCAACATTTTAATATGCAAAAAAATTATCTATATATAAAACATATAGGTTACTGAATTATTAAAGTACTAGGAAGTTATAAAATAGCAGAATTAGCTGTAAGAATCATGAGAGAACACCATGTTCTTTCAAGAATATTTTCAATATAAGAGTTCAGATAACACCCATAATTCTGACAATCATTTTATTCCTCCCCCTCTTCCAAATAATAGTTAGGCCTAATACCACAATTATTTCATGCATCGAAAAAAATGATTCCTGCTAAGGAATAAAGTATGACAAGGTTTCAACTGAAAATCTTATTTTTTAGTTTGAAAAATAAATGTAAATGATAGAGGTATCTAGACTGGCTTCTCAAGGACAGGTTATGACAGACAGCAGCAGGCTTAAATGAGATTCCCTTTGAACCCAGAAGTATTAATTTGGTTATCTTCACATCTTGCATTAATCTGCAATTAAGTGTATTGAAGCAGTGAAGATTAAGTAACTTGCTTTTAAAGTATGCAGTCAGCTAATGAAGCTTCTAAGTAGTTTACCTTTGTAGGTTGATACCCTCAATGGATTCTACATCTCTCTCAATGAAAATGGTTTCAAAAGTGGTAGACGGCTTCTTCATCATCAGCTAAGAGCTTTGATGATTTCAAATCTTCACCAGACCCTTTGAGACATGTTAAGGGAAGGCCTCGAACCAAAAGCACAGCCAGGATTCATAAAGGGGAAAAGTCTGTCTTCCCTAGAGCAGAATAAATCTCAGTGCCTTCATGGAAGCAATAGCATGGTCTGGTTTTCTGCAATCACAAGTCCTATCTTTCTGTTGTCCATTTGGGAGAGGAAGCAGTACATTAGCAATCGTGTGCTGAAACAAACTAATATGTAAAACTAAAAGATAAGATAAAGAAAGTCATAAAGGGATTGTCACTGATCCAAGTCATAATAAATAGAGAAAATAGTTTCAGATAATGATTAAGTTCAAACACATCACAATACTCCTGCTTCGTGATCAGAAACAGTAAGTACACTCGTGAAATTAGCTTAGTCACAAAGCAGACTGATTTTTCCTTAAATTTTGTGAGGATCTGTTTTTTGTGAATATAGCTACTCTGAAAAGAATAGTAGTCATCTTCAAACTTAATCATTATTCTTGTATTTATACAAAGCAGGAGATTCTCGTATGAATGTCTTTGTATCAAAAGAAGGAGTTTATAAATCTCTAGATCACAGGCTTG
Organism: Zapornia atra; assembly: GCA_013400835.1. Classification (NCBI taxonomy): domain Eukaryota; kingdom Metazoa; phylum Chordata; class Aves; order Gruiformes; family Rallidae; genus Zapornia; species Zapornia atra. The sequence continues at coordinate 71,221 of VZTU01027163.1, read as the reverse complement.
TTTTCTGTATGATTTTTTGGTCATGACAATACTACTGAGTTTAAGTTATAGATAGTTTTACATTAGGTTGTATATCTGGAATTTCTTTGGTTTTTATTCCTAGTTATTCTGCTAAGTCATTCATACACAACGGTATGAAAAACAAGATTACTAAAATAATGCAGTTGTAAAATTATCATGTCTTGTACATATTGAAGTTTGCACATCAGTTCAGGATCTCTTTTTGAGAGAGGGTAAATCTGACAGAGTGAAATAGCATTTGACAAGTGCAAGCTCACAACTCAGTCATCAGTAGCAGTGTCTATACACCTTATGCACATTCCGGTTTCCATAGCAACAAATCCAATGTAGCATTTCCCTTTCTTTAAGGGCTTTTGTATTTTTTTCATTTTGAATGATAACATAGACTTGTTTGATATAACAATAACATGAATATTCATGTTTTGCAACAAATGACCTAATTAAGGTCAATTTCTGTCAGAAGTAGTAGTGAATCTTTGGATTGGTAACCATTTCTGTACTCAGTAATGACTTTTCATTCCTATTAATGAATTTTTATTTATAGGTTCTTCTTTTATCTGATGACCTTGATCTTCCAAAGAGATCCATCAGGGTGGATCCTTTCAAAGGGATGAAAACTATATTGTTTATTTGGATGAAAGGGCTTATGTAGTGTATTCTAAAATGGAATACTAAAGCTTGAGCCTTGTCTCTTTTGACGTTCTTTCTGTTGTCTAGAAATTAGGGAATGTGTCATAACATTGCATAGTTCTGTAACTGACCGATCCATTAACTTAGTATTTATGCATTGTTTTCATACCTAGAAAATGATAGAAGAATTAATTATAAAGGACTTTCTGACATTGGCCTCATAGAGTCCTGCTCTGGTGTTTAGCTTGCCATAATTCAAAAAAAGAAACCAAACCAACAACATTAGATTAGACAGTATTGCTTTGAATCCACTCTGTAGTAATATGTCATCAGCCAGCCATCACTAACCTTGAACCTCCATGTGTAGGTTGATAGCTTTTTTAGCATTCCATTATTTTCAGTTTATCCACATCAACTGCATCATATTCACCAAGTATCAGTGTAGTTTATTCCACACAAAAATCTGTCAGTTAAAAGTATTAAATTTTCAGTCACACTTTTCTTTTAAGCATTCTGTGCTGTGTTCTGTTCAGTGTCAGTGTCTTTAGTTCTGATTTTTCAATTTTGTCCCTCTCCTTTTCCTTGACTTGTTAGTCTGATCCAACCTCTTCTACCTCATCTGATGATTATCAATATGTTATGGAAGCTAAACTACAAGAAATGATCTCCATACGTAGGAAGGTAGTCCTACTGGACTTTACTTTCTATTGCTAAATAGAATCCATCTGATTTGTTTTCATTTTCTTTAACTTATTTTATTATTTTTTTTTTATTGATAATCAACCATCGTGCAGTTCAGTGCTTCAGGAGCTTACGATTTTACGATGGCAGGTTTGTGTTCAAACCATGCACAGTCTGCATGTTACATTTGGCTGATTTCATTGCTCATAAATAACTCCAATGTTTTGCTGATGCTTGGATGTAACAGGCCTTTGTAGCTGACACATTTCAAGCAATGCTGTTCAGCTGCCTGTTTAAATAAAGTTTCTTTTCGGAAAACTCAGTTTGCAGTTAGTAGTAGCTTGCTTTATGTTTTGTTTAAACTTTACTGAGATAAAAACTTACCAAGACACTTAAATTACAGAAAGAACCTCTCTATTCTTTTACAGGCAGAAGAAAGACATGGAAATATTGAGGAGCGTATGAGGCACTTAGAAGCTCAACTTGAAGAGAAGAATCAGGAACTTCAAAGAGTATGTGTATTGCAGTCAACTTCTGTGCACTTTTCCTCTTTTACTTTGTCAATAAAGTGCTACATTATGTGCTCCATCACACAAATCTATCTACTGGTACATGTTTTGTTCATAGCAGTGATGGCAGCATCTTCCCACTTAACCATCTCAGTATACTAGTGTACATCTAGTTGTAGTTTTCAATGTATTCTGCTGATGCAAAAAAGGAATGGGGATTAGTCAGTAACTGTAATCACATTTCCCTTGAAATTTCTTCAAATGGCTATAGTTACCATATTTTTTCAGTTTATTTTTGAATGATGCTAGTATGCACTGATTAATTTTGGATCCTACCAATCTCTCTCTTCTATATTCAAGGCAAGGCAAAGAGAGAAAATGAATGAGGAGCACAACAAAAGACTATCGGATACTGTAGACAGACTTTTAACAGAATCCAATGAGCGTCTACAGCTACATTTAAAAGAGAGAATGGCAGCGCTTGAAGAAAAGGTACAGTGCAAAGAGCAGTATAAAATTTGGCTTGATAAAGATTCTTCTACATGAAACCTGTTCTGCTTTTGTCAGGATGGATATCTGCTTTTATCATGCTGGGTGTTTTTCTTACCAAATATCACCATAAATATGGTCTAACTTATACATTCAACTACTAATTCAGGAGTGTGCTCAGGAACATTTCCAGGACTAATGTGAACTATCTATGCTGAATATTATGAGTCCCTGTTTTATCAGTGGGCAGTCTGATGAAGAGCTTGTAAAGGACCAGTGCACGACATGGTATGAGGCAGCGAGAGCAAGTGGATGAGAACTGGGGAATGGCCGCATTTCAGATGTGCTGTCATTGCCATACTTTAGCCTACGGATTTTACCTCACTTCCTCTGGGAAGAGTAAAATGCTGTCACCACAGAAGAAGGAGCATCTGCCCTTGGAGGGGGAACGTTATTTACAGGTTTTCCATGATGTGAGACGCAATGGGTCTGCAAAGTTCAAATCCCATGACTTTTATATTCACCCTTCTTAATCCCTCCCTCTTCTACTTACTCACCTTCAGTTTGATCTGAGGGGAACCTTTCAATGTCTTTCAGAAGGACAATTCAGAACCTCTCAGAGGAGGTACTTCTGGTTTATATAATTGAAACAAAATGTCACACAAAGGAAAAAATAGGCCTGCCAAAGGAAGAACCAACCTGGGAGAAATAGTTGTGTAAGAGTGTTATGTTGCTCAGTTCAAGGAAAATGCAAAGTTTTTGCGGTTCCTGGTAGAACACAGTCCTAGATATTTGCATTATTTCCAGTGTTTTAAATCTAATATATACTCAAACTGAAGCATTAAGGGATTTTAATTTCAATATGAATATGAGCTTTGCTAACTTGTACATGGAGGCTATATGTATATAGTGATATCTGAGTATGGAACATTTCTCTAATTTCTTTTTTATCTATATTTATTCTTTTTCTTTTAATTCCTAGAATGTTCTGATTCAAGAATCTGAAAGTTTCAGAAAAAATCTGGAAGAGTCTTTGCATGACAAGGTACTGTAAAATACTGCAATTTTCTCTTTATTTTTAAATAAAAAGTTACACATTTATTAATTGGAAATATGCACGTTATATTCATTATCCAAGTATCATGTGAAATCTTCTTGGCATCAATGATCATTCTTTTAATTACCCAGATGTTTTAACTAGCATTTGCGGGTCTCTAACAACTGTTCTGAGCTAAGTTTATAGTTGAGATCTTAGCCTCAGGAAAGAAATACTAAAATTTATATTGATTTCACTGGCTCTGGAATTTTTGTTCTATGAGTTTTAATTCTGAAAAACTCTTGTTTAACAGAGATGTATGCACAAGCAGTTACACTTTCATAGTGAAGAATGTAATTGCTTGATTTGATTTGCTTTGACCTGTTTAACAGGTGCAGTGGCATTATGCTAGATATAGCTGAAAGTGGCCTTTCTTAGTTCATTGCAAATTGACCCTAATACCCTTTAGTGAATCAGTCAATTATAAATATTTATTCCAATCCCAAATGTTAGGATTTTGTTTTGAAGTTATGCTTGCCTTGAGCACAGTAGGAAACACAAATATACCTGCCTTTTGATTCAAATAAGTGGTTTTGTAATGTATCAAATCCATTTAGAAGAGGTTGTATAGAATTTTAAAAATGTATCAGTATCTATTTGATACTGATATATCATATGACATCAAAATTTAAGAACTTTGAGAATAGTAACAAAAAACATATCTGTTGAAATTGTCATTTTCATCTACATTTGGATAACCCTTGTAGACAATTGCTTTCCATAATTCAGACAATTTTGTCTATGTAAATAAGGTATTTTGCCAGCATTATCTCCAACATAGCTTCATTGTTTTAATGGTAGGGTGGTAGTGAATACAGTGGCTAATTTTTTTTCACTCTGTTTTCTGGCTTGAATGTTCCTATCAGTTCTTGACATAGATGAAAAATCTAGTACAAAAAATCTGTATTTCTATTGCAAGTATGTTCGCAGAGATATTTTTATGTAGTGTATTTATTGAATCTTGCTTAACGACAGGCAGTAAAATAAATAGAACAGAGTGGTAGGGGCTGGAAGGGACCTCTGGAGATCATCTAGTCCAACCCCTTGCAAAAGCAGGATCACCTAGATTAGGTTGCACAGAATCGTGACCAGGAGGGTTTTTGATATCTCCAGAGAAGGAAGACTCCACAACCTCTCACAGAATCACAGACTCACTAGGTTGGAAAAGACCTTTGAGATCATCAAGTCCAACCATACCTGTCCTACTAAGCCATATCCCCCTAAGCACCTCATCTACCCGTCTTTTAAATACATCCAGCATCAGTGACACAACCACCTCCCTGGGCAGACTGTTCCAATGCCTGATAACCCTTTTGGTGAAGAACTTTTTCCTATTGTCTCTCTGGGCAGCCTGTCCCAGTGCTTTGTCACCTTCAGAGTGAAGAAGTTTTTCCTCATGCTGAGATGGAACTTCCTGTGTTACAGTTTGTGGCTTTTGCCCCCTTGTCCTGTCACCGGGCACCGCTGAAAAAAGCCTGGTCCCATCCTCTTGACACCCACCCTTCAGGTATTTAGAAGCATTGATGAGATCTCCTCTCAAGTCTTCTCAAAGCTAGGCAGACCCAGGCCTCTCAGACTTTCCTCATACAAGAGATACTCTAGTCTCCTAATTATCTGTAATGCTCTGCTGGACTCTCCCCAGTAGTTTCTTGTTTGTCTTGAACTGGGGAGCCCAGAACTGGACACAGTACTCGAAATTCAGCATCACCAAGGCAGAGTGGAAGAGAAGAATAACCTCCCTCAACCTGCTGGCCACACTCTTCCTAAAGCACCCCAGAATACTTTACTACTACTCTGTTCAATGGATGGAGATGTATTCTCTTTGCACACAACCACATAGGTCTGACTCCAGAGCTTCTAACTTACTGCTTTGAAATGTTTATTTGTTCCACTTTGATGAAACTGATGAAGCAGTTTCAGGTGCCTGGAGTTAACAACAGATGTCAATAATCTCTAAATAACTAGCAATTACAGAAATAGAGTAACCACCCAGTCATCTATTCACCCAAGAAGCAGTATTAAAAATACTATAATAAGAATTACTGAATCCGACATTAATTCAGCACAGATCCCTTTCCTTCCTAGCATTTTAGAATCTTGAATGTTTTAAACTCTAGGAACAGTCATGTTACTTCTTCATCCTATGTTCTGTCTTAAATTTGTTTTTAAAATCTTTTATTTAATTTATTTTTATTTGTAGACTATTGTTATTTGTAGACTTTGGGAACAGTGCCTTTTTTGCCTAGTGGTTGCTGTCAATAGTCTTTTTGTTAGTTGGTTACAAAACTCCAATTTTTGTGGCACTCCATCATTTTTCACCAGTAGCATCTCATACCAGAGTTTCATCAACTCCAAAGAGCGAGCTGTAAAGCTGCAGTTCAGTAAAGTACCTAAAATGTGGTTGTCTCTAAGTCTGTGTTGTTGTCTCTAAGTCTTTTCATAAATAAAAGAGCCAGGATACAATCTCTGTCTGGGATTAACATCCTATCACAGGCTGAACTGTGCTTCTCACAGGGAGTGTAGTTACTACACAAATTGGTGCTGATTCTTTTTTTCACCTTAGTTGTATAAGAAGAAAAAAGTTCCAAGTACCAACCTGTCCTGCCATCGCTTCCAGCTAGTAGGGAAATGCTAATGAGTGCTATGTTGTGCATGTCTTATTAGCAATAATGAGGCTTGAATGAGTTCACTGTTTTTCCTCAGTGCTACATTTGGTTTATCTTACTTGCCTAGCTTTAAAAGAGCAATATATCATAAAGTAAATTTGTTTTGTATGATAAGTAAGTATATCTTAGCATTCTCATTTCTAGGAAAGACTTGCTGAAGAAATTGAGAAACTGAGATCTGAACTGGATCAAATGAAATTGAGGGCTGGTTCCCTAATTGAACCCACGTTGTCAAGGTAATGTTTAATGACAAAAGTTTCCTGAATTTGAGTTGAAATAGAACAAATATGTGTCAAGCCTTTATGTCAGGGATGTGTTCAGACCATGCAGAAAAATAAAATGTATTTCTTTAAAAATGTAAAATCAGTGCAATGATTATTAGCGTTGCTTTTCACTTTTTTCATAGGTAAATGGGGCCTTAAAGCAGTGAGTATATACTGAAATACTACTGAGATTAAGGAAAGTTTTTTTAAATCATGGAATGTTTTCAAAAGTATATCCAAATACCCAGTTTTTTTTTCCCAGGAGAGTTTAATAACATTTAAAACATCAACTTTAATGCTGAAAGCAATCAGCATATTTATGATCATATTTATTTATTCTGTCCCTGTACATAGAAAATATTTTTTATTAGCAAGAAATGACCCAGCTTTTCTTAGGGTATAAGATAAAACCACAGATCTTCATCTAAAGATAAAGGCAGTATTCAGAGAGATCTGAAAATATCATAATAGGACATTAAACATTATGCCTCTGTGGCAGAAAAGCAATATAAGAGCAATAGTGAGACTGGTGTCATAGAAGTAGCTACCAATGGCTGAAATGAATTTATCATTCTAGACAAATAATCCTTCTACAGTATCCCTCAAAATAAAATTGTTGATATAATGATAATTGTGTGCTTGTTTTCATAACAAGCAACATGTTGACTTTTACAACCTGCCAGCCAAAGCTCATGGGCCAGGACTAAATTCACAGCACTGTGATGATCAAAAGTTATTCTTGTTGGATAATTCTTTTGCTTGAATCAGGTATTTTCTGCCCCCTGTTCCTCAGACATCTTTCTCAGTACTTGGACATGGTTTCTTTCTCCCTTGACATTTTATTATCTCTTGGAATAATGTTTTTCTATACACAGAGAAATGTAAATCACTTAAAGTCAGAATGGGATGCCCCTAACTGCAGTTCTGTTCCTTTGGGAGTGTAAGTATTGAGTACAAACACACACCACACTGTTTTTTGAGAGTTCTTGCAGGGGCTATTGAGCTGCTGCAACACATTCTTTATGAAGGCAGATAAGTGTTTAAGAACAAAACTTACTCCTGTTTTCTGTAACTGATTATTAACATTGGTGTGAACTCTCTATGTTCTCTGTAGGTGACTGTGAACATTTTTCCCAAGTTTTTTTAAAAAGTACATTAAACTCTCATTTTATGCTCTTACAGGTAGTGAAATGACAAACATTTTTTAGGAGTCACTATAAGCAAATACATATTTAGTTGTCTAAATAAAATTGCCAAGTACAGTCCTGCACCTGGGACATAAAAACCCCATGCAGCGCTACAGGCTTGGGGAAGAGTGGCTAGAGAGCTGTCAGGTGGAGAAGGACCTGGGGGTGTTGGCTGACTGTCGACTGAATATGAGTCAGCAGTGTGCCCAGGTGGCCAAGAAGGCCAATGTCATCCTTTCATGTGTCAGAAATAGTGTGACCAGTAGGTTTAGGGAGGTGATTGTGCCCCTGTACTCAGCATTGGTCAGGCTGCACCTCGCGTACTGTGTCCAGTTCTGGGCCCCTCACTACAAGAAAGGTCCTTGAGCTTGTCCAGAGAAGGGCAACCAGGCTGGTGAAGGGGCTGGAGGGCAAATCTTATGAGGAGCAGCTGAGGGAGCTGCGGTTGTTTAGTCTTGAGGAGGCTGAGGGGAGACCTTATCACCACCTACAACTACCTGAAGGGAGGTTGTAGAGAGGTGGGTGATGGTCTCTTCAGCCAGGTGACAGGAGGTAGGACAAGGGGAAATGGCATGAAGTTGTGCCAGGGCAGGTTCAGATTAGATGTTAGGAAAACAATTTTCACTGAAAGAGTTACTGGGGCCTGGAACAGGCTGCACAGGGAGGGGGTTGAGTCACCATCCCTGGATGTGTTTAAAAGACAAGTAGATGAGGTACTTAGGGATATGGTTTAACATAGGACAGGAACGGTTGGACTTGACGATCTTAAAGGTCTTTTCCAACCTAGTGATTTTGTGATTCTGTCTTACAAACTTACATTTGTTACATTGCATTTTTCAACTATAATCATCCTATTTGTATGTGGAGATTGGATGTTGAGAAACAGAAAGTGTTCAGGTCTCCACAGCTGTATCTGACACAGCCTGAGGGCAGGATGCCTCTCTTACACCATGCGGGGAACTTGCTGCTGCTGTTTGTCCAAGAACAGAAAGGCCAGGGATGATTCTATGTGGCTGACAAAAAATATACTGAAGTCATACTTCAGCAGAAGTCAGACTTACTAAGACTATAGGGAAAATTGTGGGTTAAAACCCTCAAAAGCATCATCAAATAAAAATGTATCATTTATATTTTCATAATGCAGAGTTAGCACAATTTTACAGTGTTGTCCCAGAAGTAGGGTCGTTTACCCGGAGTACAGAACACCAGTACACACACAGAGCAGAAGTATTTGATTTATTCCATGTCTACATAGGGACGGATGTTAGTTGGTAACTCCACAAAGCCAGCACTCCAGCACACAGCATCTACAATATATTTAGCTTGCTACAGGATTAGAAAAGCCTGCCTAAAATCATACTAATTACTAATAGTCATTAGCATGTCATCTACTGCTGGTGAAGCATATTTAAACTTGCATCATGCTCCTTTTTGGTGGGTGGTCATTTGCAAGTCCTTTAATTGGGTGGTCAGTTGGTCAGTAATGAACTCCTCCTAATGCCCTTACCTTTCCCCTCCTTACTGCCAATTTTTGTTGCCTTAAGGCCTCTCTGGCCATCCCCCAGCTGTCGGTCCTGGCGCAGGACGTTTCCTCTGTATCAGTCTCTCAGCTCTTCTTCAGAGATACCTTTTAGGAAAGCATGCTTTTTATAGTCCTTCTGCTCTTCAAAGATACACTGGTTAGAGAAGCAAGGTAGTACATTTAACCCTAAATTATACTGTGTCAGAGAACCCAAACACATTTCTATCCCAGTAAGTTGGAAAATTTTTCTTTATAGATATCAACAGTAGGAAATTGTTATAGATCCCCTCAGTCACGTACATGTTAGGATGCTTACAATAACCTCAGGTGTATTTATTCAGGAAGGTAATGGAAGGACAATATGCAGGACAATACATTCAGCATCCAGTTCTGTTAACTATCTCATTTGGAAATCTGCTTGTTTTTTCATATTAAAATTTTGGACAATGAGTTGTACTATGCAAGTCCTTCATGTTGAAAAATCAAAGGTTCTATACATTTGCTTTCTTCTTTAATTGTCTTGTAACATGATTTCAGGTTTCCTTGGTTCTGGTTTCCCCCCCCCAGGGGGGACATTAACTCTGTCCTGGCCAGGACCAGGACACACTTTCAAATTATATTTTGTACCTTGTTTTTGTCATTCTGATACATAGTGATTTGTTTAAAGAAACGTATCCTAGACTGAGTGTCGTTGGATTGTTGCTGTTAGTATTACTCTCTTAGTCTACTTCCGCATCTCTTTTTACAGGCCTCACCTGGACACATCAGCAGAGCTGAGGTATTCTGTGAGCTCACTAGTTGACAGCCAGTCTGACTATCGGTCAACTAAAGTGATAAGACGACCTAGAAGAGGCCGGATGGGTGTACGCAGAGATGAACCAAAGGTTAAATCCCCGATTTCTTCTCATATATTACCTGATAAGAGTATGTATTTCAGGCTGGTAAGCTTACAGTTTGGTATTTTCAGGAAAAACAACAAAACCCAAAAACATACAAAAAACCACCACTCAAATACCAGAGTTTGTTTGTTTGTTTTTTTCTATACATAGTCAGGCAAGAGTACTGTTGTACTAAAATGAAAGCAGAAAAAAATTGAAATTCAGTCATCAAAGTTCAAACATACTCAACTGTCTGTCTCTTCTGGGTATATTTTTGTGTAAATTTTCCTGATAGTTACTTTTACACATTAGAAACACACATGTGTCCAGGCAGGTTTTGAATATCTCTCGAGGAGACTCCACAACCTCTTTGGGCAGCCTGTTCCAACTGCTTTGCAGTTGTTTTCCATGCAGTAAGCCATATACATCCCAATTCCTGCTCAGGTAAAATCACTTGGGGATCACGAGTGGAATAGGACTCAGCAGATTGGCGTTTTGAGCAGCCATCCATTTGAAAGTGATACTGAGATGTCCGACATCGATGACGATGATAGAGAAACACTTTTCAGCTCCATGGACCTCCTGTCACCAAGCGGCCATTCCGATGCCCAGACTCTGGCCATGATGCTTCAGGAGCAGCTAGATGCAATCAATAAAGAAATCAGGTATGTAGCCTGAACCAGCTGTGATGCATTTACGATTAGAGCTTCAAACTTCTTTTAATGCATGAGCTTGGGAAACGTTCATAAGAATTAGGAAACCACTTGTACACTTAAAGGATTGATAATGTGTTCACTTTTCAAATGAGAGTATTGATTGTGTAACAATGGCATCTTCATTTCCTAACCATAGAAGTTTCTTTCAAGACATGCTCCAAGTGAAGAACTGCTGGTCAACTGAAGACAAATACGTTAGAGAAGGCTAACTCAGGGCAAATTTGACAGACTGCTATTCATAGTCCTCTTTTCAAGGTCTTTTTCACTGTTCCATATGACTCCTCTTACTCACTAATGACCTCCTATCAGATATGTTTCAGCGCTCTTCATGCTTTCTTCTGATAATTATTCCTGTTACAACTCATATAAGCCACATTTTCTAAGACATGGTTTTGATTTTCTGTGGAGGCATAGAATGTGATTTTTTTATGTTCCAAGTTGGGTTATAGTGCTTGGAAATTGGAGGTGAATTGAATGTATCTTAATAATTTCTGTGCAAATTTAATGGAGTGATAGAGAACCCAGTGGCTTTTTATTACAGGTGTACAGCTCTACACTTTCACTACTCCCAGAATTTCTTTATTCAGATAAGATTACTCCACTGTTTTCCAAAATCTCTTATCACAGCTGCCAAGATAGCGAGTCAAAGACAAATTTCATCGTTGAGAGGGTAGAACTGCTTAAAGCAGTGTGTGTAAAATAAAGAACACTATCCATACTTTCTCTTCTTACAAACACATCGGTTCTGTAACCAATTCAGGAAGCTGTAGATGCAACAAATGTATTTATGTTAAAAATGCTAGCTTTTTGACAATTAAACAGATAATATGTAATTATGTAATAGAGTAGAAGGTTCTCACAAGAAATTGTATCTGCAGGTGATACAGAAGGATATTATTTGTGCCCTCCTGAATCAGATCACTGGCTTACTTAACACAGGATCTTGACTTAGATACTAGTTACAGTTTTATCTCCAAAAGGAAGCAAGGCTGCACACTGTATGTTCTCCACTGAGCGAAGTCTATTTCTCCTACTACTAAGCTTATACTGCAGTATAGACCTTCATTACCACCACTGTCATTATCAAAGATCTGGGTAACTAATTTTGTTGGGGGTTTTTTAATATATTTTTTCAGGAAAAATTGTTCTAGGATAGTCTTATAAACTGTGCTGCACTTCATATTTTCTTGGGATTCTGTTTATTTTTAACTTGTTTTTGACAAACTCTATAAGGGTTTATCAAATGATTGAAGATATCAAAAGAGATTTGTTTTTTCTTAGATTTTTATTTTTTGTGTGTGATACAGGATGATCCACTGTTTAGATTACTAAAATAAAGCTGTTACAATTCCCTTTCAAAATACGATTCCTGTTTTACATTCCTGCCATGCCTCATTTCAGAAAACAAAACCTGTAGACACTTTACAAAATTTTTGAAATATGTTCCAGGAAAGAAGACTTGTCCCCACACAGGAATGTGTAGGTTTCTATTCTCAATGGGCTATGATTTCATTTATATTTTCACTCACAAAAGCCTGGTTCACAGTTTCAGCCTCCCCAGACTTCTTATTCTGTCATTTAACTTCATACTTTTTCATTCTCTTCACAAATAAAAGTCTTCTCTCTTCACAAATAAAAGTCTTCTTTTAACACAAGTTTATGGGCAAATGTTTTATTTTAAACACATTTTACCATTCCAGGTGCAATCACAATTAAACCTAAAACTGAAGAACCCAGTGGAAGCATCTCATTGAGGTTCTATATGCTTAAGAAACAGATTTGTTGCCCACAAAGGAGTTATTTTAATGAAATTCACTTAAAAACATAATGCTTTAGAAACAACTGTCATTTTTTCATCAGCTTGTAGGGATGAAGTGGGTAAATTGTTTTGCATGTTCTCTTGTTTTATTAATATGGATTATCTTAGCAATTCCCTTCTTAAAGGCCCATTTTCATTTGACTTTAAATTTGTGTTTGTGCTTTAGCAACAGAAAATCAGATGAAGCCAACTTAAGGTTGGAATTAGTTTCCTGTGGTAAATCGGATTCTCAACTCCCCCTCCCCTACACCGTCTCCTTTAAAAAAAAAATCTTCCTGAAATTTCATATATCAAGTCTTGGGTTTAGTCAGATTCATCAAACAGTTTTTGAGGATGGAGGAATTAAGAAAAAGAATTTTATACTCCCAGTGATTAAAAAAAATACACTTTTCAATACTATTTTGGACTTCATTTATGATATTAATCTTTGGGTTTTTTTACTTTCAAATCTCATTTGAAAGGCAAGTATTTTTTAGTTTTGCTTTTGGAGTATGCAGAGACAAATATAACCACGTTCTGCTCTTTAATAAGGTTAATACAAGAAGAGAAAGAGTCGACAGAACTACGTGCTGAAGAGATAGAGAACAGAGTGGCCAGCGTGAGTCTGGAAGGCTTAAATCTGGCCAGAGTCCACCAAGGTACATCCATTACTGGCTCAGTGACTGCATCATCACTTGCAAGCTCATCTCCTCCCAGCGGACACTCAACTCCTAAACTCACCCCTCGCAGTCCAGCCAGGGAGATGGACAGAATGGGAGTTATGACGCTGGTAAGAAACTTTGTGATGCCAATTTTAGATGTGATATTTCTAGCGTTAAATACTTCATCTGTTCACTGTATGAATGGCTTATGTCTCTAATGCTTTATTCGCCTCTTCAGCATACATACAGATAGCAAATTCCCTACAATATGGACATTTGGGTAGTTTTAGGTTTTGTTACTGTCTTTTTTGAGCATTGCATGATTCACCAGGAACATAATGATCTGAGGATCAAGGGCCTTCAGCACACAGGCAGTAGAATTAATAATAGAACTGATCACAGGAATCACTGCAATGAACTCGTAAGTAAAAAATGTTTACTGATGAAAACCTCTGAAGTAATACAGTTATTACTGTGAGGGTATAGCTGAGTTTAAACCTCCAAGAAATGTCTAGAAAATATTAAAACATACTTCTTCGTATATATGATCATTTGTATATACTTCTATATTTGGCATACTTCTTTATACTTGCAGCTTTTTATTTGTATTCTTCATGAAAGAAGATCAAGCACTTGAAACAAATGTTTTGTTTCCCAGTAATTCATATAGCTGATATATTTCAACATTGCAAGCAGCACTCATAAATAGATACCAAACTATCAAATTATCACACAAAACATTTCTAACATTACTGTAACTTTGAAGACATATTCTGCAATGTCTGGTTTGATTTGGAAAGGGGTGTGCAAAAAGTTAATTTTGGTCCTAAAGAAAAAGAAACAGTGCAACAGTCAAGTACGTGAAGGTAGTATGTGATGACATATTCAAGATGAACAACTCCAATATTAGGAGGGCAGAGGCAGGAAGCAGCGTACTAAACAGTTTGGAGCCTGGTGAATTCATCTCTTGAAGCACTAGGAGACAATCAAAGCAGCCTACTCTGCCGATCTCTACAGACAGTGTGGGGATTAGGATATGTGTAGCCCCATTTTTTTTTTTTTTTTTTCAATTTCTCTGAAACTCTGAATTTTATCAATGTCCCCTTGTCAATTCCTAGGAAGTGGCAGCACTGGTTCCCTGTGGAGCCTCTTAGTAGAGGGGAAATAAGATTTGATCTCAATCAGAAAGCAGACATTAACTCTCCTATCTGAGTTTGTTGCTAAGAACAGCTGGGAATGGAGCCTGGCTCTTTGTTGTCCTCATTTGGGAGTAGGCACTTGTGTCTACCATCACCCAGTTAACAGCTCTCTTTCCCTCCCAGTTTAGCATGGTGTTTGCTGCCTTCTTGGGAATTAAAGATAGCAGAGAGGAGATGAGGCTGGCAGCTGTGGCAGGCTGTGGCACTGATTCTTTGCTGCCTCCGGTTCCCACTGATGAACAGCAGAAATGAAAGTGGTGGTACTGGCCGTTGTGGAGATGGGTGTGCAGGCTGCCATGGTGCCACCCACATCCTCAAAGCAGCACCTTCCCCAATATGCAGTTTGGCTTCATTTCACCAGCCATTTTAACTAAGCAGTCTGGCTACAGATAAATGCTAATGGTTAAACAGACCTTCCAGCAGACACCTGGACTGCTTGGTTGCCTTGATTTGAACACAGTAGCTTTGGGTCAGTAGGTTTATCAGATTCAAATATAAAATGACAGCATGGCATTTACACTTCAGGTTGCTATGGCCTCACTGGCACCCGACTCTGTGCTGAAGCTCAGACTGGTATGTCTGTATGAGTTGCAGTTGAACTCTTGACATACCTTAAGCTGTAGAAGCAGCACCCTGGGTGCCCAACAGCACAGCCCAAAACTTTGCTCACTCTCATCAACCATTTCAGGACACTTCTGCTCTGCACTGTTTCTGCAGGAGTTCAGTGTCGAATATGTCTTTCCCCTTACTGATTAACAAGCTATCAGACATCCTCTCGGGAAACTTTGAGTTGGGAAGAGCTCTGTAGAAGTCTGGTCTTTAGGGCCCAAATTAACAGATAATCCTGTAGGGGTTGGCTGGAGGAGCAGTACTGAATGAGTTTCCACAACCTAGGTCCACGTAGTAAATAATTCTGCAGAGTTTCTTCAGCTTTCCTTGAATGAATGAGACATCTACCAAAAGTAAAGATGAAAAGGGGGTTGAACGAGATACATTCTAGATGCCTTCTACTGCCAAATAATCCTGCAGTACATAAGATGGGTGAATTTCTATCCATTGGCTGAAAATGCCAGCCACATTAATACAGGATAACTGGACAGAAAAACCCCTTTTTCACATAGGGTATTTGTTGATGATAATTGTGTTTGTACTTGATGGGACACCAATGTGTTTGTAATATTAGATAAGACAAAAAAACCTCTGTTTTGGGGGTGTGGAAGTATTTATATGAAAACTCAAAAAATTAAAAACATTAGTATAAGCTTGCAATGTCCTATTCTTTTTTAAGTTTATGAAAATGAAGGAACTTGTAACTTTTAAAAAATAGCTGCTTTCCCAGAATGGCATATTTGTCAGGGTTTATCTTATGACACCAACTGTATAACTACTATATAATATAGATAATATGAAATTAATGAAATCTCTCATTCCCACTTCTGAATGTGAGAAGAATGAATGTGTGGCTTTTTTTTATGCTCAAGGAAGATTTATTAATCATTCTTTCTTTGTTGTTGTTGCTTTTGTTACCAATCAAAGCCAAGCGACCTAAGGAAACATCGGAGAAAGGTATGATACTGGGGTTTCTTTAAGCTTGGGAGAGCTCGTTTATCATATTACGCTTCTATTTAGATACTATTTTGCCCTTGCTGGCCACTGCATCCTCTTCACTCCTTTTTGATCAATTTCTGAACATAACAGTTTTAAAACTACCTGGAAAGGCTTGCAGTGGTTACAGCTAAGCCATAGAATCAAGGCTCACCAGTGATAACTTGTAGTAGTAGGTACTACAGAGCAAAGTTACAGACAAAGTGTGGACATAAAACAATTTCCTTCAAATGTACTTTGGCCATTCTTCTTGTTGGAGGAACCAGATTACTTGAAATCTTCTGGAGCAATATTCAGTGCCAATTCTGCAAACACCTTTATATGGGAGATATATTTATATCTTTATATGAGAGGAGACTTTATTTAAGATAAATCATTATATGCTATGACAAAACTCCTTTTTTTCATGCATATTTACAAGCATTCTGCCCATTCTGTTAGCTAACTACGGGACCATGGTCCTGTTTCTTTCCATTTATGTCCTCTTCTCCCTTACATTACTGAGAAAGTTCGGTTACTTAAATAATGCTGTTTAATGCAAGAGATCTGATCATGTCTAAGGATATTTCATGTTTAGACCTTTACTAGATCAACCTGTTTTCAAAAAAGGAATTAATTTCTTTTCCAGGTGTAATATGTTTTCTTTCCAATACCTACTATAAGCTGCCATATTTAGGCAATTGCTCTTTCTCAATAGTCTCTTTCAAAAATAAGAATTGTTACAATTTGCTCAAAAAATTGCACTTGAATCCATACCTACTTCAGTTCACTTGACAAATTCATGTAGCGTATGTTGAAAGTTTCTCGAAAAGGTAATCTGCTTTCACGGAGTCTCTCCCCCCAGATTGCAGTAGTTGAAGAAGATGGGCGTGAGGATAAAGCCACAATCAAATGTGAAACTTCTCCTCCTCCAACACCCAGAGCTATCAGAATGACTCATACCCTTCCTTCTTCATACCACAATGATGCCAGAAGGTAAGACATTTGTAACATTGGTACTTCACTGTTTTACCATGTATTATTCTTTTTTTAAATGTGGTGTTGTTTAACTATTCTAAAATGACCTGATTTCTTCCTGTTTCTAAATCATTGAAGGAAAAAGATGGGATTGTTTCACTTATGGGGGATTATTACTGAAGTATAACCAATTAATTTGTTTGCAGAACTTCTCAGAGGAAAATAAAGAATTATCTGCAAATTTTGACATGTTATCTCTTTGATTTCTTTGTTATCATTTTGTAGTAGTTTGCCTGCTTCACTGGAGCCAGAAAGTATTGGTCTTGGCAGTGTCAATAGCAGCCAGGACTCCCTGCACAAAGCTCCCAAGAAGAAAGGAATCAAGTCTTCAATAGGACGTTTGTTTGGTAAAAAAGAGAAGGCTCGACTTGGACAGCTCAGTAAGGAATTAGTGGTAACAAGCCAAGATCACCATTTCACAGTCATTTTTCCAATTTTAATTTTGCTTCTTTTCAGTTTTCGAGTTTGCTTATTTTTCTCTTGAGTCTGGCAGAACCTTCCTGTTAAGCCTAATTGCTATAAGCAGTTATATTTGTCAAGATGACTATAATGCAAATGAAAGGAGACTTCTCACACAAATTACTAGTCATCCTCTTGACTCAAGTTACTACTTCAATATTCCCTAGAAGTAGAGTAAAAGTGCTACCAGTATATTCTCAAATAATCAAAATAAAGAAGAGGTGAGAAAGTAAGTAATAACCATTATAAGGGGTGTAACTATGTGATATGGAAGTAAATGTAGTTGCTTTTCAGATTTCATTGTGTCAATAGATGTCTACTAGTACCTACCACTGAATGTCCTCACCATAGTCTTTTGATTAGCTATGCTGCTCACAGCAATGCTTTGTTTTCTTCCTACTTCTTCTGCCCTTTTCCCTTTCCAAGACCTTAGTCTTACTCATTCCTAGTAGAAGTCTTCCCTGTGATATTCCGTACGCCATGTCTATAACACATGCAAAAATCACCTATCGTAGCACAATTGTATTTTACTACCTTAGGTGGCATACGCAATGGAAGGTGAAGAGACAGTCTTCAGCAAAGGCTCATAGTTGGCATGCCCAGATGGGAAAATACAGTCTCAGTCTAAATTGTTAGGCTCTCTGCTTAGGCTAGGTTAAGATTAGCATATATACACATGCTAACAGAAGCATCAAGTTGGTATAGATATGTCAGTAAAATAGGAATACTAGCTCTCTCCTAGTCACAAAAATGTCACATAGTATGAATTTGTGGGGTATTACATTTTTGCTGCTGTGGTGACCATGTAACACCTGTAGAAGAATTTGAAGGATTTGCAGTTAAATGTAAATGCTCAAGCAATGCGTAAGCCTGAAATTAAAAAAACCTAAATTCATATTAAAACATGTCCTTATCACAACCATCAAACCATCACTAAAATCACACAGAATAAAATATAGTACTATTAAGGTCTAAGTATCAGAGTAGAATCAAATAACTGAATATTCTCCATTTATACTTCAACCTTTCCGCCAGTGAGAACCTTGTGTTCTTGGAAAAAAAACACCTTATTCCTAATTGTAGTTTAAATTCCCCCTTTTTTTAATTCACTGTAGGAAGAAGAACACTGATTTATTCAATCTTTTTCATAGCTTAATGTATTTCAGAATCTATTAAATGACTCTCAAATATACCTGCATGTCACCATCTGCACTGATGGAGAATTTTATAACTTTAGACTGCATTATTAAGTCACATTTACATTCCATAAAACCAATTTTATTGATACTGGTGGATTATGCATAATAATCTATGATTTCATAGTAACTCAGGAACATAGAGGACAAAGATGTAATAAAAGTGTTTGTCTTCCCTGCAGTTCCTTGAGGTGTGGAACAAAAATAAAATAACAGCTTCAGATATTGTCTCAGGAGCGATGTAATCTGGCAATAGAAAAAAATTTTAATAATACCCAACATGACTAATAAGACATATGTATAATTGGGTAAAGCCTATTTGTAATTCCCAGCACAAGCTCATGAAATGGCAAAAAGATATTAGTGAAAATTTGCAATTACATGAAATTTTTGTGGCTTCCATCCTTTAGCTGAACAGCAAAGATTTCAGTGTAATGCACATTTTGCTTAAGCAAATTAGCATGTATAAAAGTATCAGTTAAGTGACCAAAAAGTAGGAGGTGAATATTTTTAGAAATTAAGATGATGTGGAGTGGCTGAGTTCTAGAGTAGTTTTTCTCTTCTTTAAGATACCAGAAGAAAAAAAAATATTGAATGGCAGTTTCCATTCAATGGCAGTAAAAAAACAAATTTTGGAAAATAGAAATTGTAGTAGTACTTGAACCAATTCCATGACAGGTATTCTGCCAGTGCAGCTATAGCATCAATAGTTTCTATTTATAGTAAGATACTCTATCAGTGAAATCTAGAGAGTATGTCCTATCATCTCTGTGTTGCAGTATATTTGTATGGTTTACATAAACTACATTTATAATGCAAAATTGATAAAAGAATCTCATTTGGTTCCTTGCTTAAATTAAACATTCTAGATTTATAGAAATGCCTAGTTCTTATAATTTTGAATAAGGAAAATACCTTTTCTTCACTAGCACAACAAATATTGAAGAGGTAATAAAAGTAATTTTGAGCCTCAGAAACATCAACTTGTTTTCTTACCTGCATAGTTGCACATGCACACAATTATGCCCAAAGGAGTACTTTAAAAGTTCATTTCAATGCAGGGAATATTAGAGATACCAGTGATAATATACATTGTAAGTATGCCTGCTACTCCTGTAACCAATTATATAATATCTTTAAAATGACATGTGAAATATATTTCAGAAGAAATACTGAAACCCTCAAAGTTTTATCAGTACTTCAAGAGAGCCAGGCTATCACCCAGAAGGTTTCCTTGCTCTGCTTTCCCTGCAAAACTTATTTGTTTTCACCTGCTAAACTTGCCAGAGCATTGTTATTTTATAACATGCTTCTTTTCCCATCTCTGCTAATCCATTTGCAATATTGTTCAAAGACAAATTAATGCCTTAGAAGATCTTTCTTAGAATCAAGAGTCAAGATTTCTAGATTCAAGATTTCTTCAGTATTTCTTTTACTTATTGGAGAAGGGGAAATGAACGTTCCAGGGGGCACAAGTGCCTTTTATTTCTTTTTAGTCTATTTATTTTTTTGTTACTTCTAAGTCATCCTGTCTTCTCTCACTTGGGGAAATAACCACACTAGCCATGCACATATACTTCCCACGTTACATTTTAAATAGTCTAGTCCCTAAAACAAAGAATGCAGTGCTGGGATTTTTAGCCCTGCCCAGGCAAGCTGATCTGTATGGTGTATGCAAGGTCAGTTTGTTAGACAAGGTTTGTCATAGCTACCTGCATGGCTGAGATCCTAAGAGGCACAATGGCTGCATGCAGTGCAATGTGCCCTGGGTTATTCGAAGGGCCAGATGTGTTTGTTTCGTGGTGAAGTCCATTACGCCATGAACACTTTCCAATCTGTGATAAACCCTCGTTGCACTGCGCTTGAGCCATCGCTGTCATATTGTGAGCTGCTCCCTCAGAAAGGTGTGAGATACTGGCACAGCAGTCTGCTAAATTAAAAACTTCACCTCACTGTCAGTGAGAAACATTTCATGAGATATTATGTAATGTTCTGACAGGCGGGTGACGTAAAGCAAAGTGCACGTTTGTGTGTCCTGCACTTGTGATTGGAGGCATCATCCTCATCATGGGATTTACACAAGTAATTTACTCTTTTGTGAAGAAAATTTCTGTCTAGACAAGCAGGAGTGTTAAAACTACACATCCTTTGAAAGGGCAGCTTAAAACCAGGATTTTTTAAGTTAACAACATACATGTGATACAGCTGTAGGTTTCGCTCTCACTTGTTTGAGGTACGTGTAAGCATGACTTGTAAAAGGCTGCAATGCTATTTCACTACATAAAATTTATGCATTATTTTATAGGTATAACCAATGAATCAGAGTAGAGATCTTTCAATTTGCACTGTGCTCTCTAAATTACAGAATCATAGAATGCATTAGGTTGGAAGGGACCTTTAAAGGTCATCCAGTCCAACACCCCTGCAGTAAGCAGGGACATCTTTACTAGATCAGGTTGCTCAGAGCCCCATCAAGCCTGACCTTGAATATCTCCAGGGATGGGGCATCCACTATCTCTCTGTGTAACCTGTTCCACTGATCCACCACCCCCAAATTGAAGATTTTTTCCCTTACTTCCAACCTAAATCTCCCCTTTCCTAGTTTAAAACCACTGCTCCGTGTCCTATTGCCACATGCCTTTGTGAACAGTTCTTCCTTATTATACCAGTGTCCACTCTACAGTTGTTCACTATCCATTAGCTGAGAACCAAGAAGTTGCCATTGCTAAATGGGGTCAAACACCAACCATACTGTTGTCTTTCTTCTTGTGCCAGTTACACACCTCCTGAATAGGAACACAGAAGGAATGCAGCCTTCAAAAAAGTGCGTACATGTGTGAAAGAAAGAACAGCATGGAGCCAGAGCCAGGAGACTGTAGTGACAGCTCCATGAGCAGGTCCTTTCATCCTTGAATCCAAACAGCAATAAAAAGGACAAGGAATCTTTCAAATTCTGCACCATAAAAGTCACTTTAGAGGACTTATTGTATAATCAGCATGGATCACATAATACTGTTCATGTCTTAGGTTGGCTTACTGCAAACTTCCCTTGTCACTCCATGCAAGTTATTCACATTCCCATGACTTTGACAAGAATTAGGTGCTTATGAGGCACCTCCAGAGAGACCTAGGAGGCTTTTTACTTCTCTGACAGATTCTTTATATCCCTGGATTGGGAGTTTGCAGGGGTAACAACAAAGGCTCTTAGACTATGAGAGCAAAATAAAGTCTTTAGTATGAAAACATTAAATGTTGCTGTATTATGTGGATGAGACAGTTCATGAGATGGCGCTTTCATTTGTGTATTTCCCAACTAAGGTTAAAAATCATGAGGGCATCGCTCACTTAGGATCATGAGTCTGAACCTTAGGAGGTAAAGAAAAACAGGCAAAGGAGGTCAGGGTGTTGTTCTTACATATTTCTGCTAGTCACAAGGAGGAAAAAACAGTTTTTCCCTCTACTTGTACTCTTTCCGTGTAGTAAACACTTGCCAGAATTTACTTCTGTAGGTGATGGGTATTCTTCACAAACACCAGATGTCATTGCCTAAGGAAGCAACCATAGGTGATGGTGGTGGGTGGGAGAGAGGTGGAAGGGTTGAGGAGGGGAAGAACTGGGAAAGAGCTATGGGAAAATACAGTGTGTTTTGGTTTGGTTTGTTTTCCAGGAGGTTATATGGAAACAGAGGCAGCAGCTCAGGAATCTCTGGGATTGGGCAAACTTGGAACCCAAGCAGAAAAGGACCGAAGACTAAAGAAAAAGTGAGTACCTTTTACATGTGACTTTTTTTAGCTCAAATTTGATTCAATGTCAGGTTTTGTGTTCGTGTTATGCAGACATATAATGAGAAGCAAGACCATCTCCTATGGCATTTTACTAGTTAGAGTGTTTTTTTCCACTGTAGAAGTTTTTAAAGGTAGATATAAAATATAAGGAAATGTATCTAGAGTCTGTCAATTGCACAATAGTGTTTCATTTGTGAAACCACATAGGTTTATGAGAAAGAGATTTTCTATTTCACATTGTCATTAATTCTGTGCCATTTGACTTCCGTGCAATTCTTAAAAAACAGGCAGGCATTTAATGACTCACTACTATAGATTTTTCAAAGGGGGGAAAAAAGATTTTTTGCATTATGTATTGAATACACGATTATTTCTGTCTGTAGAAGTCAAAGGCTCCCCATAAACCCTACCAGCTTCACTTTCTTCTTATTGCCTGTCAGAAAATGGCAACCTAGCTTTTTGTTCGCATAAATTATATCATAATTTCATGCTGTCTTTGGTGCATCTCCTTGTAAAACCAGTACACTGATTCATAGCAGCTGCCAGGAGCTAAGAAGAACTATTAAAATAAAGCTAAAAGAAACCTCTTGGCAGCATCGCAATTCGAGTGTAATTAGAAGGTGTCAGAGAAAAAAGATGGTACTAAAAATGACTTTGCAAATTCATTCTGTAAACAAACAGGTTTATTTTTCATCCATAACCATTAACTTTAGTGCTATTATTTGGATTCTGAAAGCCTAATTTTTAAACTGTGTAAGGTTTTCAGGTTTCATTCAGTCCTTTAATGTTCCTTTGCAAAGTTTCAAGGGAATTTGTAGTTGTAATCCAAAGAATCTAGGGATAATAGTTCAGCTTCTCTTTACATTTATATATCGAATATTTTTAATTGCTACTTTCATATCAAACCCATGATGAAGTATAAGTTTAAATATACACATCCATGTAACGTACAAATGTAAGTGTTCCATTTTAATCAGTCTCAATTTAAGATAGAGAAGCAGTCATGCTAGCTGAGAGAGAAGAAACATTTTAAATTCAATTAAGACTTTCACAATAACATTCACAGGGTTATTGCAGTGGATGAGTCTTGTCCCTGTATTTCTTATCTATACATTTTTATCACTCATTAGTCATTTAGTAATATATGGATGAAAAGAGTATATTACTATGCTATTTTACTAAATCTAGAAAGCATCTTTGAGACAATCATTACCATTTGTAAAGAATATAATTGAATTTTCAGCAACCTATTTTTTGCAGTCCCTATTTATCTTCCAGCTCTAAGGACTGAAGGTAACACAGTACTGAAAACACTTTGAAGGGACAAATGTGTTTACTTTGTTCACATTCTCATGCTAGTTCCTTGAACTCCATATAATAACATAAGACCTGACACATACTACTGCAGACATGACATGATTACTTCATGTGTAACAGTGGCTACCAAGTTTTGGGTCTGGAAATAGTAGATGTACAGGTAATCTGTTACTATTCTTCTGTCTAGCCACACACAATTAGACTTATCTATGCTTTCTGCTTTTCAAGTCTTTCCTTTTTTCCTTTTGTGTCTGTCCTTGATTCTTTGTGAGTTAAATATAATCAAAATGTTCTCTGGTGGAAGGCAAGGAATCTTTCCTTTGTGGCTATGACTATTCATCTAGTTTGGAAGGTATACTATTTGTCTAAATATTTGTTATAGACTTACATCATGAAGGCTTTTAATTTTTCCCTTGGTCCTTTAGATTTGACTGTCTTTATACCTTCTCACTTTGGAATCCTTATAACTGCTTTCAAGATTCCTCTTAATCTACTGTCAGAGGAAAGTTTACATGTATTCCTACTTTATATATATATATATTATGTAGTCTGAGAGGAACAGTAATGTTGGAAAAGTGTAACATTTTGTGTCAGAGATGATTCGGTAGAATCTCATGTATATGACAGTCATTAGCGTGCTGAAGTATCAACAGGGTGTAATAGAATTAGCATCTCCTTGTAAAAAATGCACTCAGCTGTTCCCATGTCTTACCTTGGAAAATACTAAGTTGAAACAGTCCAGAAAGTAATTTAAATAAAAAGTTTGTCTAAGTAGGTCAGATTCCTTTTTGACAACACTTAACAACACAAATCCCTCTGGAAGTAGGGTCTTCACATACATTTACAGCTGTGTAAAATTAAGGATGATAATAATGTGTATGAGATCTTTATGAGAGGTATTATGAGAAATCTGAGAGTCATGTGCTATCTTGTGATATGGCAGTAAGATTTAAGTCCAAGCTTTTGGTTCGTTTTTACTACTAAGCAGGCCCTACAAACCCTGCAGAGACAGTGAGCCCAGGCTCTGGAGCAGAGAGAGGAGAGCCCTTCACCTTGTAAGCATTTCTATGGCTTGTTTAGATTAGGATATAACAGCCCAAGAGAACCAGGCCCCCCAGAAGGATAATTAGAGGATAGGCTAAAGCAGGGAAACAGTCCTTTGTACTACCTTTCAGGTCTGGGAGAGCTTTCTCTATGCTGACTTTGTCACTTCATAAGAGAAAAAAACCCCAAAACAAACCCACAAAAAAACCCAGAAAGCAGTGATCCCAGAGACAATTCCCTTTTCTATAAAGCAGGCATAACACCACATAATGAATTTAGGTTTCTCTCTTGCATAAGTCAAGTGCAATGGCTTTCCACCCTGTTGAGAGCTCAGCGAACTTTTCAGTTCACTGGTAGTTCTGGTGCAGGAAAGTAAGGATTCTCCCCTTGACATGAAACCAGATGTCTGATTCATCACTGTGTGATAAACACATTCTCACAGTACTCATTAACCTCACTGGAGTTTGCAATTAGCTTTCAGTTAGTAAATTAAAATTGAAATTAAGTTATTATAAAAGGACAAATTCCCATTAAAATGTTATCCATGGTGTTTCTTTCAGTTGAGTTAATCTCTTAAGTGACTAATACCTTAAAATGCTAAAATTCTAATTGCACATTTTTTAATGTATTCAACTTCATCAGTAATTCAGCAAGGCTGCCCCTAGCCCAGGGATGAAGCATCACGATGTTGTCAGCTGCTGCAGCCCATAGGTACTAATGGTCTACCAGGTGTCCTGGCCACCTGCTCCCTGAGTAGCAAGCACATGCATTGACCCTGCTCAGGCAACACGGAATTACAAACACACTGCACCATGTTATACTATTTCAGCACAATTTACATGCCTAGAATAGGCTTCTGAATAATACATTTAACTCTGAAAAGTTTCATGAGGGAATATGATAATTTTGGAGACCAATTCTCTCTCTGGTGATTATAGTGCCATTAACCTAAATTTCAAAGTTTTTCTGCTTCTTGCTTAGAAGATACTATTTAGATGTAAAATTCCTTTCAGTTTCAATAGACTACTTAGACACCATTAAAATGTAATTAGCAGTTTTTCTCAGTGATATGCCAGACATTTATAAACCTCAAACAAGAGTCTCTATTCATCCAACATTTGGTTATTACAGTAGATTTATTAGGAACAAGTCTTTCTCCTAAGGCACCAGAGATATTAAGGAATCTGTGTAGAATTTTTTAATTAGACCCAACAAGTTCCTAAACTCTTCTAGATTAACTTAAGTTGCCTGAATCATCCATAGATGTTTACTATCAGACATTAAATCATATAATCACAGAATGGTTTGGATTGGGAGGGTTCTTAAAGACCATCTAGTTCCAACACCCCTGGCTATGGACAGGGATATCCTCCAGTCGATCAGGTTGCCCAAAGCCTCATCCAGCCCCTTCTAGGGATGGGGCTTCCACAGCCTCTCTGGGCAACCTGTTCCAGTGCCTCACCACCCTCATAGGTAGCTTTAGTTAACATTAAACCCTTTTAAGTTTTACTAGTGGTACATTGAGCATACAGTCCTGGAAAACAAAAAATGAATGTCAGTGGTGTTTAGAATGTTTAGTGTGTTATTCCATTTGGCAAAAATAAGTGATGTTGGGGTGTGACAAAGAATAATATGCTGCCTAATACGCTGCCGTTTTATTATTTAAACTAGCCTTTATATTCCACTTCTCTATCTCTATGCAAAAACTGGTAATATTTTGTATATATATTACCTTCTGCCTTTTGTCTGACACTCAGAGCCTGTTTGCCTAATGAGCAACGTCTTCAAGAAACCTAAGAGTATAGGACTAAAAACAGTGTTGCTGACACCCTCTATGTTGCTATTACATTCATTCAAGTCCACTACTGATTCAAATAATTTTCACTGATCTAAGTCATAAATTTTATTTGGTTAAGATATATTTTCCAGAAGGCACCCACCACTGAAATGAGGAATGGAGCTTTTCTTTTTAGTATTTATTTTTCTAGTGAGTGGTCAGTCTGCCTGTGAAAAATCACAGAATTACAAGATTGGAAAAGACCTTTAAGATAATTGAGTCCAGCCATACCCATCCTCTACTAAACCATATCCCCAAGCACCACATCCACCCGTATTTTAAATACATCCAGGGTCAGCGGCTGAACCGCCTCCCTGGGCAGCCTGTTCCAATGCCCAGCAACCCTTTTGGTGAAGAATTTTTTTCCTAACATCTAATCTGAACCTGCCCTGGAGCAGCTTGAGGCCATTCCTCCTTGTTCTATCACCTGTCACTCAGGTGAAGAGTCCAACACCCACCTCTCTACAACCTCCCTTCAGGTAATTACAGGCGGTGATAAGGTCTCCCCTCAGCCTCCAGGTTAAACAACCCCAGTTCCCTCAGCTGCTCCTCATATGATTTGTTCTCCAGCCCCTTCACCAGCCTGGTTGCCCTTCTCTGGACACGCTCCAGGACCTCGATGTCTTTCTTGTTAGTGAGGGGCCCAAAATGGAACTCAGCATTCAAGGTGCAGCCTCAACAATGCCAACTACAGGGGCACAATCACTTCCCTGAACCTGCTGGCCACGCTGTTACTGATACAAGCTAAGATGCCATTGGCCTTCTTGGCCACCTGGACACATGGCTGGCTCATATTCAGTTGGCAGTCAACCAGCACCCCAGGTCATTCTCTGCCAGAGAAACAGTTATGTAATTTCCAGTTCGGAATTTTTTAGGTACCTTTTCTCCATGACTGTGTATACACTATACCAACTGCTCATAAGATCATCCTTCCAGGGTCTTTTTGTACCAAATATGATGGTGCACAATAACTTGCTATTCACTCAGCATTGTCCTGATAGCCCAAGCTGGGACCCCACATAGGAAGTTTCAGGTCCATCCAGTTTCCATCACAACTCATAAAGTTTTGCAGAGGGTTTGGTTACAGGCATAGTGTCCGCTGGGACAGGAGAAGGTGATCAACCTGTGTCCCACAAGACAATTCAGAAAAGGAGTGGATTACACTGTGCCTAAAATCAAATAATCTGTATCCCCCTTAAAAAAAACATATCCACGCTGACCTCATCTAGGGAGTAAATTAAAGCACTTAACAGAAGCTCTTTAAATGTTTTACTGTCCTTTTCACTAAAAGAAAATATCATGACCCTTTTAAAAATCTTCTCTAACTGGATTCAGCCAAACTTGTAATATTACCAACAAATAGACCCATGTTTGCTTTCCGTTTCCCTGTAACTGTCCTAGTGAACATGAATTGTATTCTCCTTGTCCAGTTTTCCTCAGCATTGATGCCAAATTGTCCATACTCAAAAGCCTCCCTGGTGGCAAATGCAGCTCTAAAGAGTCTTCCTTTGTCTTTTAAAGCGCAGTATAATTCTAAGTGCCAGTAAAATATATCCTTTTCAAAGTAATGTTTGATTTGACCTGCAACCATAAGCAGTGTTGCAGCAAATAAGTATCTGCCTGAAGAAGGAAGCATGACGAAGTCAGACAAGGCATACAGGCCTTCTGTGTTGCATAAATCTGTGTGATGGTTGGTCATAACCTCTCATATTTCACAGGTTGTGTTTATTTCATCCTCTGCAAGGCACCAACTTAAGGCAAGGTTTAAGAGACATTTAAGTGCTATATAGTCCTAGATTGCCACACAGAGGTGTGTTTGACCTTGTGCATGCTGCTAGTACAGATTGAGTTTGGCTTGTGCCGAGGCTTTCTCAGCGATCCCAAATACAAATTATCTCAGAAAAAACAAAAAAACATTACATGCAAGTGAGCTAGCCTGGATCATTGTCCTGGTTTTGGCCTAAGTAAAGTTAGTTTTCTTTCTAGTAGCTGGTACAGTGCTGTGTTTCAGATTGATTATCAGAATAATGTTGATTAGAAACTGGTGGTTTTAACTTTTTGCTAGGTAGTTGTGTTTCTTCAATTTTGTTTGATTTGACCCTGGATGAGAATCTATTCATTCCACATTTCCAAAGCAAGCTGAAGATGTGAGTTTTATATTTTCCAATGAAAATCTAAGTAAACCATTCTTTACTATGAACCTGTTTGGGGCATTATTACTCCACAGGTACAGGTTTTTGTTTGCCAGATATAGCCTCCTGCTTTCAAGAGGATTGCAGAAAAGCCTTGATATGCCAGGACATGTAACATATATTTGCATACATGAATAAAGACTTCTAGAATCAAGACCAAAGTATTTCTCAGAGTAAAATTACAGTTTAAAAAGAAATTCTTAGTATTCATAGTCTTATAATTAACCTTGCAGAGAGAACTGCAATGCTGTTAAATCTCGACTACAGTGATGTACATATTAAACAGCAGTAACCTCCATATGACTAGAACAGTGTTGTATTAATTAACACTTCTTCCTTTCTACCTGGAAGAAAAAAAAAAGATACATGTTTACAAGCTCCTTTGATAAACTGGACAAATTCCTAATAATATTTCAGCCCTTTTTGTTGGTTTTCATTTGTCTATATCCTTCAAAAAACTGAGACATGTTAGAGTGAAGTCACAAAAGCTAGACCACACTTTGTGGTACCCCATGTTTAAATAAAATCAGTAAAAAACCACAGAAAACTAGGACTTCCATTTCTTCAGAGCAGATCTAAGTTTTAGATCCCTGTCAACAGGTTTCTTGAAAAGATGTGATGGTGAACCATTTTGTGGACTAAGCATTTGAAATGCTGTAGTTATCACTTAGTTGCTTTTGAATCCACACAATGCCCCTTTAATTAGGGCCCCTGCAATCAGAATTTGACATAATATATCTGTGACTGCAAATTTTCTGTCCTCTGCAGCATACAAATAGCTGTTTCTAATGGTTTTCATAATTGCACACATTTTTGAAAAAATGAATCCAATTGGATTAATTAAGGGCTTTTTCTGTGCCATCCATCTAATGTTCCTCTATGCTTAATGCTTATTAAACACCATTATATCCTAAACGCACATGATTTATTTTTTTACAGTAGCTCTTAAGAATCTGAAGTCTTTTTTTTACCCAATCTTTTATTTACTGAATCTTTAGGAAAATACAAGTTTCCAATTTAATTTCTTCCTACCTCATCATGAGAAACTACCTGATGTTATTAGCTTTCATACCAATCTTTAATTATTCCTCCCTTTCTAGCAAATAACACTGTGTTTGGTAGCTATTATTTTCTATTTTCTCATACCAGAGGAGGAAGGAAAGGTATTCAGTATTCTAATAGGCAGTTTAGGATTGCCTGCTGTGTCCACCATGGTTTTCTTTTGGCTGGGTCTGTGTCTAGTCTTTGAGACATACATAAAGATGAATGTTCTTTCTAAAAGTAATTAGCAAACATTTTAAACACTTACTGGAAGACACTTTCAAATTGCTAGTTAGTCAAAGCTTTTGCAATGTTAAACATTTATCTTGCTATGACATTAGACACTTGGAGCCTTTTTAGCACTACAGATGTGAGAATATGTGAGTATTTGTCTCTTAGAGGATTAATAAACCTTACTGAGATTATTCTGAGGATGAAAACATTGATACAACATATTTTATTCTATATCTGACTTTTTAATAATCTTGTATTTTTAAAACAGTATTTTTATTTTTTGCCAAGTTTTTTTTTTATTCTTTTCCTCATAAAAGATATTTATATCAACAAGTTCAAAGTTTTTAATCAAACAAAACCAGAAAAAAGCCCCAATCCCTGCCTTATCAACATATATAGGCCTATCTATTGCACTTGGGTTTTTCAGATAAATATAGACATCTACCTTCGTGCATGCAGCTGGGTCTGTAAACAATGACCACCAACAGCTGCAAATCCTGTCAGATTAGCTGTAGAATTAGGGTTTAAGGGAAGAATAGATAAAACACAGCAGAGAAAAAGAATCCTATATATATTTTAGTTTAATATGTCTAATGGAAATCATGTTCCTTCAATAAAGTGGTGATAGAATGTTTTATGAAAAGGTTAAAATTAGAATTTAAAGATCCATTTTTTTCTGCATATTTTATTATTCTGAGGGCAAGACACTTGTGAAGTGAAGGAATATCCCTTGATCCTCTGGTTCTATGATGGGGGAGACTGGAATGGCCTTCAGGTCCCATAAGTTATCCCCAGGTGACTGCTAAGTTAAGCATTAACTCATTAAGTTGCCAGAAAATTACTTGCATTCCAATTAATGCCTCTGTTTATTTGTCTCTACCCATACCCAAAGGAGTATTCAGTTGAAGGTGTAAGAAATAGAAGTTCTCATTCAGTAGACTCTGGAAGGTCCACAACTAAAAGCATTTCCAGCAAAGGTTTTCAAGTCAGTCATTATAATTAACTCAGTAGAAAATGAACATGATGGAGGTTTTGGCCCCAAAATCACAAATACATATTCAATACTAATGATACTTCCATCAGATTTGGTAATTTTGTGAATAATTCTATAGTTCTTTCATATTTCATGCCTTTGTTTACCTTCCCTTCCTTAATTTTCCTTTTTTCTGTGTCTAAGTTTGTCTTTTGTTTCCACCTACTTTTCTATATCACGCTTTCCTGTCTCCCAGCTATTCTGCTGATCTCACACACATGAAAGCAAAATTTAAGATCCTGAAACCAGCCCTCTCCTGAACTCCCTGACATGTCCGCAACCTCTTCTTAGTTAATCAGAGTACAGGCTTTTACCTCTTAAGTTTTCTACGTCTACCAAACATTTTTATGGCTCAGTAAATCATTTGTTAATAAAAATATAATTTTCTGAGATGTCTGTGTTTCGTTCAGGCATATCATTTTCTTTTATGATGGCAATTAAAGGGTGCTGAAGAAAGTTTATTACCAGCAATGGCACCCTGGGTTCTCCTACAGATACTGTTACAAATTATATTGGCAAGAATAGGTGAGCTAGAGGGCAAATCACTCATACCAGTATTGCTACTAATCTAGTATTAGTATGAATCCTCGAATTAAAATGGTGCACAGCATGAGTAATCATCACATATGTTAGTCACCTATGTGCATGTAATCTGCATATTTAAAAAAATAAACACAAATAAATTAGTCTAGTTAATTTATGATAACTATGAGGTATTTTGCTAAAATATTAGTACCCATAGAAAAGTAAACATTGGTTTGTAGTCCACTCAATTTTTCTGTATCTCTATGGTAATTTCCTTAAATTACAGGTTTTGGATTTTAACACAAAATTATTTTCAAAGAATTATTTTCACAAAATTATTTTTCATTTAAGAAAAAAAAAACTGGGCAGAATGATTTGAAAATCTATTCCTCATTTACTGTCTTTATTGATCTTTCCCATGAATATGTATTGTAGATGGAAGATGTGCTGTGCTGAGTGGTACCTAATTAAATAGCCATCATCAGTTTAATGAAAATCGCATTTTGACAGATGCATCTGTTCTTCACAAGAACATTTCACTTCTTTAAAGCATTTAGAGACCAGTTAGAAAGATTTCCATAGTTATAATGGTGGTATTATTTAAACTATCATATGCTTTTAATTTTTTTTATGGACTACTATATGTTCATTAACATTTATGTGCTTTTTTTTTCATTCATCCCTCTCCATCTCATGAAAAGCATATCTGGGTAAGTCAAAACACCATGGCTGCTGAACAGATTCGTTTTCAGCACCATGTTTATTTTCTATGTTTTATTTCTTTTCGAGGTTTTTTTTTCTGTGAACCTTATGTAACAAACCCCTACAGAAAACTGACCCGAATGAAAAATTTCAGAGTATTCAAACTAATGGTAAACCTCAAAAGCATACACAATTTCAGGTCAGGACATGGTCCTGCACAGCTTAACACAGTGGATAAACTACTTGGAGATAGTTTCTGTCAATTTTTTTTAAACAAACACTTTCTGGAAGGTCTACAGCCCAGAATCATAAAGATATTTGAGAGTTTAACTCAGAGGAATAATCATGAGAATGAAGGCCTACATATAAAAAATGCTATTAAGGCATAAATTCTGTTTGAATATATCACAGAGGACTTAGTTAACCACTCTAGTAATTCAAAGAACACAATGTATTTTTTTCTGTTTGAGCCCTCATGTTCTGTAGTAGCACAACCCAGCCTCATTTGTGCACAGAATTTTCCTGTTTTCGTTTTCACCAGTTCATTATTTTATTTTTTCAATTCTGGACCTGATATAATTTTTGAAATCTAGGTCTCCTCTTTGATCTGTTGTACAAATACGCTTTTTTTCTTGAAAACTTTTTTGGAACTCAGGGTGAAAATTTCATCTGTTGAAAGCATGTATGAGCTGTAACTTTCTAAGAATGTAAGGATAAAAAACTTGAAGAGAACAGGGGTCACCACATTTAATTTAGAATATGTGATTATGGAATGGCTTTATACAAATAGATTTGATAACATTTAATCAACCTGGGAACTCTGGGGGGTCTCTCATGTAGTACATTACA
The DNA here is from genome assembly GCA_013400835.1 of Zapornia atra. Taxonomy (NCBI): domain Eukaryota; kingdom Metazoa; phylum Chordata; class Aves; order Gruiformes; family Rallidae; genus Zapornia; species Zapornia atra. Next base: position 38,068 of record VZTU01027163.1, on the reverse strand, counting down.
CACAGGATTGCAGAGCTGTGTATCATGCAAGTCTCTTCTTCACAGGTGTTCTACTATTTTTTAATAGCTCTCTGCATCGTTAAATCTTCTTTGCAAATCTGTGTTATATGGGATACCATTAAATTTAAAGTTACAGTTCTTTGGTTTATAGTTTTAAAAGCGTTATTTTTTTAGTTGCATCTTGCTTTCTGTATTTCAATCTTGTTTCCTGAAAACTCCTTAATGTTGGATGCAAAATATTTTGTAAAAAAATGGATTTTTTTTCCCATTGTTCTCTGCCTGACTATTATATAAAGTATCAAAATGAGAAAATTTCAAATTATTGAAAAGCCAGGTCACTTAAGTGCCAAAGCAGAAACAAGAGCTGAACCTGTTTTTAATTAGTGCAGTCTTTAAATAAGACTGATCCTTTCAGATTAAATTAAATCAGCATTATATGGCAATATCAAGTCTGAGTATACTTTCTTTTTTCCTATTTCCTACTTTTAAAACATTTATAGTCTTTCAGAAAATAAATAGTCACTTGTTATTCTTTTCTTAGACATTTAATATAAGTATTAGTTTATAGAAATTCAACTACCTTTTTTTGTCATACAGTTGGCTTAGTTACAGTTTTCTGGCTTCTCTTAAATATTTAGCAAATGAAAATGGAAAAGAGAGAATCCAAATATAACTTAATTTATTAGAAAATCTCTCTCCTGAATGTTGCAAGTCTTTGAATGCAAGTATGTTAGCTTGCAAGAGAAAGCTATGATTAATCTTAACTTGAAATTATAGGATTACTCTAATGAATGTAGTGTATTTGGTCTGTATTTCTGTCTATTTCTCTTCTGGTTCAGTGTCTGAACTGTGTGCACTACACAGTGTTCACATTATACATATCAGAAATCACAAGCTATTATTTCTTACTTGCTTCGGGGTGGGGGGGAAGCCTCATCTTCATAAAGAAAATGGAATGTTGCTGGATGATATGATTTAAATCACGATCTTGTTAAATTCCCACACAAATTCTAATTAAAGGTTATTCTTATTTTTAATAAAGTTCATTGAGCTTTATGCAATGAGTTGGTGAGGACTGCTGATACAGAGCTAGAATTTTCCTGATGCAAGAAGTTTAAATACAAAATAGAAAATTTTCAGGAGAGTGGCATATTTCTGCTCTTATCATTTCCCCCTGCCATTTGCTCCCATGTACCTCTGCTGTCCAGAGGGATATTGAAGCCTTCGTCATCCCCATGGTATGAGACAATTGTGCTCTCAGCTTGGTAGGTTGATTTGAGCAGTTGTACCTGGTGTTAAAGAAAATGGCCCAGCATAGCAGTATCTTCAGGAAGTAATTTTGGGGAGCATTAAACATCAGGAGGCAACCCCACTTCTCTGACACAACATGACATGATATGATCTTTCTTTTCTGTCTCTAATAAAAGAGTGAAGACAGTCCACGTTATGAGGCAGTCTCTCTAAAACAGACAAATACAGGCATATCTCAATTTTTGGATGAATGCTGAACAGTTGATATTCATGAAATTTCCTGACTATGCAAAACCAGGCTCAGGGCAATGATATATTTTAAACAGCATATTGCAGTTATTCCCATGGTGTCTCCAGGAAGAGAATTTTATTTGTGAACAGTAATAATGTTATCTTGAAAAATATGGCTTTAATTTGGAATTCATCCCCATGGTACTAAGTGGTTTAAAGCCCTATCTGCAAAATAATAGCATTTATACTAACATCTAATTAATGTCAATTCTTCCTTATCGGCTTGTTTTCATATGTTGCCAAAAAACCTAAATGAGTGTGGAAATAATTGCGTTTTAATTCCTTCCCTTCTTACTAGTGGATGGTGGACACATTATAACACATAGTGCTCTTCTGAGAAAGTCTTAGGAGGAGAAAATCCCCACATTCCCGTGCAAAGCATCTTCCAAATTAAACCCTGATGATATTCACAATCCCCAAACCCTGCCTTTGTAATGAAAGGGAGAGTGATGAGTTTTAGGGTATTCATCTCTTCTTCTACCTGTGATCAGTTGCATATTTTCATAAAGAAGATTGAACAGCAGTCACCAACATTTGGCTTTGGGTGCCTTCTGATTTCAGGAAGCCAGGAATTATCCCACAAGGAGCATACGATCAGGCTGTTATAAAACATTTGGGTTATATTCCAAAATAGGTAGACCACTGAATTAATTTTTCTGCTGATTTGTACTGTCCATCAAAATGAGACATGTTTTATCCTACGTGAAACTTTTAACTTATTTTCAAAGAATGGAGTTTTTTTCTATAGCGCTGGTTCATATCCAGAGTTTTCTTTGCCAGCTAAAGACTATGTCTCTTAGTCAAAAAAATAGAAATTTTAGGCTAGTTCTGATTTAGAAATGGAGGGTTCAGGTTCTGCAGATCCCCTAGTCTCTGTATTAAAGAGTAGTCAATTAATAATGTTCAAAAAACTAAACTATAAACTTTCATATTTGAGAGGTGTTTATGCGAAACATTTGAGTAAAGGAAGTGTAAGTTCTGAAGTATAAAATTCCTTTTAGAGGAAAGAAATATTATAAAAATCCTTTTAGTATTCCACATCAGTAAGGGAGGCACAGGCCTTATGATGGCTGTATTCCCTGTGTGTGGCCGAGTAAAGGATTTTAGCTTTACACTAAAAAGATTTTCAACCCAGAACACTTTCCTTCTATATGCCAAGACCCTTGGGATTATGTTTATCATACTGTAGTCTTTGGCTATAGAGCGTGTTTATATATAGAACATCCCATTTCTGGCCTGGCCCCATTTTCTTCTGCCAAAATCAATAACCACAACTATATTTTCCTTTAGCTCTGTGAGCTAGACTGCTTCTGAAGTAACAGAAGTGCTTTCCTACTCTAGGACAGTGTATTTGAGAAGCGCTGGAATAATGCTAAGCCTCCACACCAAACCTCATGCCAGTTCAGATGTTCCAAAGTCACAGAGGACTCCCTAGAAATATGTACTTAATAATTCCAGCATAAAGGCAGTAAGTTTTCCATGAAAGTGAGAATTTAAAGTGCCAGGGCCTCTTCTGTAGGCACCTCTGTCCCTGATGCCACACAGGGATTTAACACCAAATCAAAAAAGTAGGCCAAAAAGTTCATCCCACATCTCTTTATAGACCATGTACTGTTGCTCTCCTGCTTGGAGCAGGAGCCCAAAACAAGTAAGGAAGGCTACTGTCCCTCAAAGCCATCATCGCTTTTTTTTCACTTACTTTGATAGGCAGCCCTGCTTTTTCAGCTGGTACAGGCAAATAGAATACCCCAGATAAAGAAAAAAAATCTGGGATCAGGTCGCTCCAGGGATGGTGCCTCCATGGACTCCCAGCCAAAAAAGGGGCTGCTCTCTGGTCCTGGTCTCAGGAAGGAGCAAGTGGTAGAGGGTTTTGCAGAGCCCGTACTCTGCCATGGGGTACCAAAACCAGCCAGGTGAGGAAGAGGCATCCCTGGAAGCCGGTCTTTCCCTAAGGAGAACCATGCCAGCTCACAGCCCTGCTGGCAGGAGAAGCCGTGCAACCCCGCTGCAGCACTTGAGGAACGTGCAGAGCTGCTGTGGCTTCGAAGGCACCTCGCAGAACCAGCCCCAAGGGGAGGCTACAACCCAAATACCCCATGCACAGGTAGCTGGGAGATGGCTGTGTCTGGCATGCCTTAATTCTGCTTTCCAAAGCAGCCAAGTGTTTATGTCTCTATTGGCTTTCACTGCTTGTCTTCATGGTAATATGGGATTTCTGCACCTCTTCCAGCTACCAAAGGTAACTTGGTGTTTTTTTACCCAGAGAGCAAATTCTTCTCATTTTAGTGAGGATTTTGCTTTCATAGGAAGCAAGGATAGCTCTTCAGGGCAGAGTGACAAAGGGTAAGGTATGCTGCAAAGGATGGGTAGGAGGAGAAGTAAGATAAACTTAAGTAACACTCAAGAATTTGTAGCATTACATACTATTACAGCAGGAATGTAGAAAGTAAAGCAGCTGTCTTTCTATTAACATTCAGACTGAGGGGTTTAAACATGTATGCAGAATTGCTGTTTGAGATCCATACTCTACTGAGGCCAAATTCTCAGTTGGGCCCCTCAACAGTGCAAAACTCCCTTACAAGCAGGAGGATCCTTACAGGAAGGAGCTCTCCATCACTTTTATCTGCCGTGACTTAGTAGTACATGTATTTGAAAGGCTGCTAAGGCAGTGAAGAATTGCCAAGGGATAGCTGAACCACAAAAGCTGTAGTAATAAAGGAGGACAAAGCAAAATTGAAGCTATAATTCCAAGATTTTCTTGTTATGTGGGAATGTTAGCAAATTTTAGTACTGCATTAGCATAGTCTAATTTGTTTTTCACTACAGCTTGTTGCTGGGAGCATTCTTTTGTGTTTCGCTTGGTAGGAGGTAGCTGAAAATATGTTGTTAAATCGTAGAAAAAAGACTTCTGAAGGACTGCTTTTTCTACACCATCACCACAGTGAGTTCTTTATTCCTGCTCCAGGAATAATAATTCCTGGTCAAATGGTTGAACATGTTTAATATAGAGCACTCTCCTGATATTCTAGCTGACTGGTCTCTACATAAATTTACCAAATATTTTAAAATGTATCGAAAGTATATTTTAAGGTTTGAGAATGATGTTTTACATAGCACACTCATTGCAGTCCAGAGAAGCTGCAGGATTTGGATTGGTATCTGATGAACTCAATAGAAATGTATCTATGTTTAAAATTGAGAAACCACATCAGTTCTATAATTATAAAAATGTAGAATCAGTAAAGCACATGGATTTCTCTTGTATATTAGTAATAATAACTTTATAAAAATTTACATGGAACTGTTAAAGATACAACTTAGGCAGCCATTGGTGACTTATTTAAGATGCATAATAGCTGTACTCCAGAGACCATCAAATTGTGACTAGCTGGTCCAGCAAGGTTTAATGTTTCAGAGGCCACTCAAACCCACTCCATTACATCCGTGCTTAGCTCAGGTCCAGAAGGTGGCAATTTTGTGTCTTTCTGAGTCATTATCAGACCAGAGCTAAGCTAATCTCGGGAGGCATCCCCCAGTTTTCCCTTTCACCAATGTCTTCTATTAGCTGGTGATCTTTATCACTAATGTCTTCTATTAGCTGAGTGATCTTTATATATGTGTTACTTCATGTTTAAAGGGCTGTCAAAACGCACCAAAAAAAGAGATGAATACATTCAAAAACAGGGAGGAGCTGTGTTGTTCATTGGTGTTTTCTATGCCCTTTCTATGCCTGTCATCTTGCTTTCCTGTGGTTACTCTTAACAAAAAGGCATGGTTGCATTTGTATATTGTCCCTCCACATGCTCCACATATTTAACAATTTCTGATCCATTTCTAGACATGAACTTCTGGAAGAAGCTCGGAGAAAGGGTTTGCCTTTTGCGCAGTGGGATGGGCCTACAGTTGTTGCCTGGCTGGAGGTAAGTGGTGGTCATAACTTAGAAGTGTGGGTCACATTTGTAAGGCTGCTTCTATGTGCTCACCCTTGCAAAGTCTCAAAGAGACTTCTGAAGTCTCCTCCTCTCTCCCTCACACACTGTGCCATGAACACAAGGCAGATTTTGACAGTGGATAGTATAAATCAGAGACTTGAGATGAAAAAAATAGGACAGAATTATGCAGGGGGTTAAAGCCAGGAAATAAGGGGTAGCCAATGTACTTGAACCCCAAATTTCTGAAATTTCATACTTTCCTAATCTTTAAATATCTAGGAACTCCACAGGCAGAGATTATGGAGGATGACAAGCAAAAATTAGCTATCAAATTTTATTTGAGGTTACCACAAAAGCTACGTTTTCATTATTATTTATAATTTTAAAGACCTTGTAACTCTCTCTTATTTTAAAATATAATGGGATTTACCTAGATATCACTCAGAACAGGAAGAAGAGGTGTTCCTCTTGGCACTTTCACCTGGGAAGTGAGAGATCCAGTTGAAATCTCTGTGATTTGACAGGCAGTGCCTTTATCTCTGAAATCTGATCTGCAAAGAGCTCTCCTTTATTTGTAGAGCTTAAACGAATGGATTTTTGGAACCCATCCAGAGAAACATTCAGCTGAGCTGTCCATCAATTTTGACAAAAATCAGTGAACATTTTAGGCGAAGGAACTATTAAAAAAATACATACCCAGATGGTGGGGGGAGGAGAAGGCAGCAAGGATGTTCTTACACAAATACTCAGTCACTTTTACATGGCAAGGCTCTGTCAGTTCAGTGCAGAGACAAGCTCTTTGTTGGCTCAAAGAACAGGTGTGTTATTCCTTGTCTATACCAAGCGTCTCTATATATTCCCACCTGTTCTCACAAGTGCTGTGGGTATCATCCATTGATCATCAGATAGTATTTGTAGTTTTTCCTTGCAGCTAAAAAAAAAACCAAAATCCCCCTCTAATGCTTTAACAGGAGTGTGTTCAGGGAATAAATTACAGATGAGGAATGAAAGCAGCAAATGTGTAGAAAATTTCTGCTTCGTGCTGGAATTGCTGAAGGTTCCTAATGAAAAAGATGAAGTGAAAACTGCATCAAGGCAGTCCCAAGTATTTGCACCTCACCTTTCAAAAAAAAAAATCTCTGTTAATATGAAACATTCATTAATTTGGCCACTACCTGTCTTTTTCATACGGCTTTGAGAGTTCCATAACCAGATTTGTATGAGTCAGAAATATTCAATTTGCTGGAAAGGTGAATATGCAAAGGTCTGTACATTTCTGAACACTGAGAAAAATCTGCCCTTGACGTCCTCCAGAGTGATCCGATATTCAGAGACATTTCTGACAAGTTAAGCCCTAATCTTTTTTTGCCTTGGTTCTTACTTGCAATATAGGATATGCACCCCACTGCCTAAAGGAGGGTCTGTAAAGAGAAATTGATGTCTATGAACTTCTTGGGAAATACAATAAGTAGCACAGGAAAGCCCATGAGGAAGTTTATGTTGCAATATTCAAAGCAGATTGAATACTGGTGATAAAAAGATGAGGTCAGAAGTACTGAATGTATTCAGAGATCATCTGTGCATTCAGTCAGCAGATGGACACTGGGTCTGTTTCATACTCTTCTGGGCTAAATACAATATGTGACCTCTGGATTTAAAAAAATCAATTAATATTAAAGGAGCTAAAGGCACAAATTAAAGAAGTATATGTGATCACAATTGTGACATTTCCAAACTTTCCATGGCTTATTTTTTCAGCCTTAGCATTTTTTTCTGGCCAGTGGGATATAGCACATAGTTGAGATAGATATATTTTAAGAAGGGTGGGTTTTCTTAACTAATTCCGGAAAATTCTATCCATCTAGATTTCTGGGTTCTCTGCCTAAGGCAGTTACTGTCCCCTCTTTTTTAGAGACTCTTTTCATTTGACTGCATTTTCTGGTAGAGACAGCTGTTTGTTAAAGAACTAATTTACCTAATGAGCAGCAAGCATTTGAATCTATTTCTGCAGGGTGAATAACTCCCAGTATTTACGCTTTCCTGCTTCTCAAGTGCATGTATGAAAAAAATTGATGTAAAATGAAATTAGAATATTAAACATATATTAAAGCTATACATAATTTCCTCTTTGCCCTTTAAGTGCCGCTGGTTGTAATCTATTTTTTTTTGTTTTCCTTCCTTTTTTTACTTTCATGAAACTTTGTATGTCACTACAGTTAGTTGGAATTTGAATGTAAGATTCAGACTAGCATTGGGTGGGGGGCAGTGGCTTATCCCACCGGTGAGAAGGGCTTTTTGAAACACGATGCAGTCGTTCCTCAAGCCCTGTGATACATCAAGAGTCAATACAGAGAAGCCTGTCTGAGCTCTTTTGGGATCTGACATTCAAGTCTGATTTCTCTGTGACATAAAAGTGATCTAACAACAGCTGTCTTTTAGTAAATATGTCCCAGATAAGGTATAGTTAATAAAGACTCAGTACTTCCCTGTGCTGTGAGAAATTAACTAAAACCCCTTTCAGTTTGTCTCTGCTTTCCAGATTTGCTGGTAAATTTACCAATGGTGTATTTTTAATAATTTTTTTGACCTTGTGTCCTCTGCGTTCACACAGATGCTCTATCCCACTGAAATTCACACACAGATCGTCATTAATTGCCATCTCCCCATAATTAATTAATACAAAAAAAATCTGAAAACAGAGAATATAAGCACTACTATCACATAATATCGCCGTATTGCACGCTGGTGGACATGCTTCTATTTCAAAAACCATAAAATAGAATAAGATGCTACTAAAGCCACTAATAATTATTGGCTACATTTGAAAAATGCTTTTGACGATTTAGGAATGTTATATAGCAGCACAGTGAAGTACAATAGATCTATACTTAACAAAATTAGGTAGCTATAGAAATGTGTATGTGAATTTCATGTAGGCAGATGGACACTCAGATACACTGAAGATTAAGTAGCCAAGGGTAATTTATGCACTTTGACACCCAAGTATCACAAAATCTAGAATGTTAGCTGATTTGCTGTCCAGTGGAAATATTTTATTATCCATTATGCTTCTTCATCCCAGTGGGAAGAACTGTGTACTAAAAAACGCAATTCACACCACCAACCTAGGTGTGATAGTGATGTGGGAAAAGGTGAGGACAGAGGGCAGGGAAGGACTGCTCTCCAGAGAGAAGCCTCTCCTTCTCTCAGGTTTCACAGAGCCTAGCAGTCTCCTGGAGTTACGCACCTAACGAGGTATATATATGCTTCCCACTGTGTTATCCCCAAAATCTCGGTGATTATGGCATTCACTGCTTATGTCCTTCTCACAGTTTTCTCTATAGCGTAATGCATTTCATGCAGTGACAAAAACCTTCCCACATGTAGGTATTTCTTCTATGGAATTACCTCCTTTTGGGGGAAAGATCTGTAGACACCAGCAATTGTATTAATGCAGCATCACAAAATGAGAATGTTGAGAAACCCCACAATTCATTCTCAGTAGATCCCAGGAAAGACTGCAAGAGATAGACAGTTCCTATTATAAGGAAGGCATAAGAGTGGTGGAGCAAGGGGCTGTTGCTGGCCTAGGCTAGTAAGACTAACATAAGGAGAGGAAAAGCGTGACATTAAGACATTAAGACATTATGTGTCTTCTGAATCCATCGGTGATGTAGCTGTGGTTACATTTTGCTACAACTCCTAACCTTTGTTTTTAGCTGGGGTTTGACACCATACCTGGCTATTCCCAAAGTTACAGTATGCTCAGTCCTCACTAGCTTGGTTAACTGCACACTGCTTGGTTTATCTCTACTGGGAAGTGTAAGATTGTGCCCCATGAGTACACTGTGGAGACTAGCATGGAAAGAGAGAAAGCCATCTCAGTGCAAAAGCAGAAAAAGATCCCAAGTCAATTCCTCTTGGATTTTTCCATGTATGCTAAGACTACCAAGTGGGCAATAAGACTTAACTTGTGCCACTGCTTGCACAGGTGATAGAGACACATAGCTCTAAAAAAAATTCAAAGCAGCCCTTGTGTTAAAGCTCTGGGTACAAATAAAGTAACAAAAGGAGTTCACATGAAGCTGTGGCAATTTCAAAGGTTCTGAAACAATTTCATTTTGTTAAAGACTATACTAGTCATACTCATTTGTGTGTATTACTACTCTTACTCAGATTGATAGGTGCCTTGATGACTAATTTAATTTGAGAAATGAAGCAATGCTTTGGATGAGCGTGTCCTTTCCCTCAACAGCTCTGGCTGGGCATGCCTGCCTGGTACGTTGCTGCTTGTCGTGCCAACGTGAAGAGCGGGGCTATTATGTCTGCTTTATCCGACACTGAGATTCAAAGAGAAATTGGAATCAGCAATCCTCTTCATCGCTTAAAGCTCCGATTAGCAATCCAGGAGATGGTATCACTGACAAGTCCATCAGCACCTCCAACATCCAGAACAGTGAGTCCTGTTCAGCTTTTTCTTCCCCGCTTGACTCTGCAGGCATCTGCTACGTTTTTAGCACAGGAGTGGCTCGGCGGTAGCACACTCTTCACAATCAGTGTGAACTGTCCTGTAGAGACATGGAAGGACCTGTTGTTCATCACTTGCTTGATTGTTGACCACTGATATTTTTACTTCCACAGATACTCCAATTTTTTTTTATGTCGTGCTTTTCATTAACCTTGATGTTCTCTAAATGGTCAGATTTGTAATTTTGCCTGTATTTTTGCCTTTCTCTCCCTTTGAATCATTTCTCCCAACCAAATCAGAATATGTTTTGTTGTTTCTTTTTTAGAATTTT